>CM031243.1:73728782-74328782 GCA_018340775.1 Taxus wallichiana var. yunnanensis
ATTTGCGCTTAATGTTTGAAACATGTAGACATTTAGAATCTCTTTAAACATAAAGAAGTGCGTGTTTTCTACACCATATGGAATTTGTTAGGGCACACCATCTGTAAGGTTTGTTAGTGGATCCAACAAAGGATGTAATTATTGTAGGCCTTGAATAGCCTACCAGTCAGAGTGAGGTGCACAAATTCTTGGGCCACACAGGGTATTATAGAAAGTTTATCAAAGGATATGCAAAGTTTTCCGCACCCTTGAAAGAGTTACTAAAAGGGAAAGGGGTGTTCTATTGGGGATAACCGCAGCAACGTGCATTTGAGGCATTGAAGGAGAGACTTACAATAATTCCCATTATGTGTTTTCCTTCATGGAACCAATCGTTTCATGTACATGTGGACACCTTTGGCATAACCATTGGCACGGTGTTAGTTCAACCTAGATAAGGTATTATAGATCTTCCTATCTTTTTCTAGTACAAAAGTTGACTCCTACTGAAAGTAGAATTATACAACAATAGAGTGTGAGGCCTTGTCGATGATTTATGCATTGCATAAATTCAAACAATAATTACTAGCAACACCTTTTATATTCTATACTGATCATATGGAATTAAAATACTTGGTAAATAATCTTGTTTTACAGGGGCATATATGTTGATGGGTTCTCTTATTCTAGGAATTTAATTTCATAGTTGTGGTAAAACCATCCAAAAGAAATTCTAGCCTAGACCACTTATCAAAGATTCAGTCAGGGGATGACACACAAAAAATTTAATAAACAATGCTAGATGCATATTTGTAAAGTTACATCACACACATTCATAACTAAAGGATATTTTTATCTTTTTATGCATGGGTATGACACCAGAAGGAATGAAAGCATTGGAGAAGAAACAACTTGGAATTCACACGACACCCTTTATGTTGATCAATGGAGATTTATACAAACTATGCCGAGATGAAGTATTGTGTCGGTGTGTACTAGAACATGAGCTTAAAGATATCATAGAAGAGGCTCATAGTGGTATTATAGGAGGGCACTATGCAGGTGACATCACCATGTGCAAGATTCTACTCATTGGATTATGGTGGGAGACCCTATACAAGGATTTTAAAGAGTATTATAAGGCGTGTGATCACCACATCGGTGCCTTGGAAAACTTGGGAAAAGAGACAAAATGCCTTTGAGGCCTATTGCTAATGCAGAGCCATTTGAGAAATGGGCTATAGACTTTTTAGGTCCTATTTCACCATCCATGCGTAGAACTAGATCATGTTATATCATCACTTATACAGATTATCTTACAAGGTGGGAAGAAGAAGCACCTATAAAGGATTGTATAATAGCTACAACAACCATGTTCTTATGGGAAAATGTTCTTACTAGGTATGGATGTCCACTGATCTTGACAAGTGATAGGGGCACACACTTTTTGAATGAGACAATCAGGATATTATTGGATGAATTTATGGTTGCGCACCACAAGACTACACCCTATCATCCTCAGGAAAATGATACTATTGAGGCCTTTAATAAGATATTGAGCTAGACCTTGACAAAAATTTGTGATGTTGGAAGGAAATATTGGGATGATAAAGTTTCTTCTGTACTTTGGGTGTATAGAAAAACATACAAGAGGGTTGAAAATGGCCACACCCTTTTAGTTGGTGTTTGGCGCAGAAGCATTTCTTCCTGGAGTTCATGTTACCTTCTTTGTGTATTACGTGTGCTGGAGGTCTAGCTAATGAGCAAGCATTAGAAGAAATAATTGACATGTTAATACAATGGGTTGAGAGGTGCACCATAGCATGTTGGAGTAAAAAGAAGGAAAAGGTCAAGAACAAGGTATGACATGACCGACACATCGGATAAGAAGCTTGAGGTTGGATAGATGGTACTACTTTATGATTCTAAGTTTCTGCACCATCCAAGAAAGCTCAAGGTGCAATTGTTGGGACTATATGTTATCACTCATATACTTGACTTAGGTGCTTTCCAGTTAGAGGCACTTGATGGAATGTGGTTACTTGGTTACTTTAATGGGAGTAGTGAAGACCTACTATAAATAAGTATTCTTGGTGTTTTTAATAAGGTGGTGTTTCCTTTTGGTATAGGTTTCCCTTTCTGTATTTCCTTCTTCCTCACTATGCTTTGTCAATTTAGTTTGGTTTTTGTGTAATAAGCATGTTTTCACGTTGGAAGTTAATTATAATTTGAAGTATTTTTATTTACAAAGCTTTGCACATACCATTGGTGTGGGGTGGTTGTTATTTGTTATTAACAAATGGGTACACATGAGAATAAACTGTTACAGGTGTTATTCAAGTATGGAAAGGAGTTGTTAGAAAGGAGATTTCTTCTAAATAAGACCATAGATGGAAATGAATGAAGGGACAATATAATGCAAGGTAAGAAGCGGCCATGGAAACTACTATGAGAAGGTGTAGTGGCAAGGTACTCGGTGCATGGAAGTGTGCGGAAGATAATTCTATAGCCAGAGGGTAGGAAGGAACACTAGAAGGTTATAGCTGGGGTGCAAAATTGTACCACACATAAATTGTTCAAGAATTTTGAAAATGGTCAATTAATGAGATGATTCTTGGTAGGTAAAGGAGAAATAAATGCACTAACTTTTTAAAAATTTATATAAGGACATGATGCGAGTTCATTTTTACCTTTGTAATCACAAGTATTCAAGTGAGCTAAGTGCAACTGAGCCAAGTGAATCATGTTGAGGTGTGGAGAGTTATGAAACCAGACGTGGAGAGCATATTTGTGCATAAAAAAGGCTTGCATCCCCATTGGTGAAGGGTTTGAGTGAAGAAGAAGCATTGAGAAGGAGCTAGAGCACGTGGTTTCTATCTAGGGTATGTGATTTCGAGCTAGGGTTTTAACTTACTCAACATAGAAGACAAAAGGTGGTATTTTTATGATGGCATTGAAGAAAGCACCTGCAGTAGGCACAAAAGGAAAGAAAAAGGTGGAAGTTGAGGTTGAAATTGCTCCCGAGAGTAATTTTTCAGAGATGCAGTACCCAAAAGGAGTAATAGTCAGACAATATTGGGATTCCCACATATGTAGATGCAAAGTAAATGACTACAACCATGACACCACTGATAACAAGGGATATTTAGATGCTTTACTGAATTAGAAGACTAATAAGTGCATGATGGAAGACATGTTATTGTATGACGACGCTAGGGAAAAGTTTCTTAAGTAGGTAGGAGTTTATCAACTGTATGAGCTCCCATATTTTGGAAAATATGAACCTTTATACCAATGGCTTATGAGCAGAGTCCATGAGGACTTCTTCTATTTCACCAGATGGAGGGTTAGGCTCATAACGACCCTAATTGCAAAATTAATAGGATTGAAGGGAACATGCATAGACATTTTTAGTGATATGACTGATAAAGCAATGGCTATAGCCATAAGCAAGGAGTTGGGGTAAATCAAGGGTCTGCGCGAAATGGATATCTACAAATTGAGGAAGTTCCTTATGGTGCGATCGACCCACGCATTTCTTCACCAAGTTTAATGATCAAGGGAGATGGTCACAGGTAAATACAATGTGGCTACACATTACAAAGAATATATAGAGGGAGAAATATAATACTTAGCAAACTATATTGCAAAAACCGTTATTGAGGAAGCACGCATAGGTGAAAAGATAAGTTTTCGTGTCATCCTCTTAATCTCTTGTTTTTGTAGAAATTCGAGTGTTAGATGGGCCAAAGAATAAAATTTAGGAATACCCTACTAAGAAGAATTCCCTCGTGGAAAGGTTCAAGAAATATTTATGTGAAGGATCAATGAGTGGCCCATTCAAGCAAAGGGAAGAAATTCGGTATCACCGACTTTGCATGGCGTTTAAGGAGGAATGAAACATTCTAAAGGAACTACCTTCGGTAGTAGGAAATTTAGTACAGTTCACGGTGTATTAACACTTTTACATCGTGTGATTTACCATGAAGGATGGGACATGGATTCCATGGTGCAAAACATCCTATGCCTTCACAATGCACTACTTTCAGGCCTCATTTCATATATTTATTGATGCGTGCGGGTTGAACTTTAACGTAGAAAAGGTATATTGTGACTACACTCTCAAGAAAATACATGTATATCTAGGTCGGTTTGTGTACATTGAGAGACTCATTTCGGATATCATAAGTATGAAACTAGTAAGTTTGGCCATTAAGGACAATAGATCCATGCTCATATATCTTCATCTCAAGCCTAGGATAGAGAATAATAAGTATGTGGAGAATGAGTTCATGCTCCCAGGGCCACCTAAGGGCAAGCACATAATGGAGAATGTTCCAGCTCCAAATCCTGTTGTGACCATACATATAGATGAGGAGGAAGAGGAATAAGAAGATAGTGGAGGCTTGGATCATAGAGGCGAGGCAGCCCATAGACAAAGTGGAGAGTGAGCACGTAGATTCTCCACCATAGGCACAAGAAGGAGAAGAGGACATGGATGTGGATGCAATCCCTGAAGAGTGCTGGTTTAAGAAGGTATTCAGAAGAACTAGGACCCAAGGTGTGGGAACACCATAGCCTATAAGAAGATCACCTAGAATCTCCCCTCAAAAAGAGGCACTTGAGAAGAAGAGAAGGAGAAATATGAAGTTGGATGAGGAGGTAGAGGATTCTGAGGAGAGCATTCTTAGAACCCCATTGAAAAAAAAATATATGGAGGAACCCAGAGATAAAGAAATGAAAGATGAATAAGAAAGGATGAAGAAAGTAGAAGAGACGGTGCAAGAGAAACCCAATTCTCATTTTACTACTCAAGAAGAAGGAGGGCCAGCTCCAAACCTTGGTGCTCATGCTCCTAAGGGGCCAAGAACAAAGAGAACAAGTGAATAATATGTTGTACCAAGTATGGGCTATGCTGAGGACACAAGAAAAATCATTCGTGCCTGATTTCAGAGCACAGTAGGCCTTAAAGAATTGTATGGATGAGAGTTGATGGATCCATACATGGCCACCACGTGCACAAGGAAAAAATTATCATGGTCCATACATAACCATATGGATGAGCCATATTTCAACGTCCATAAGGAATCTTGTGTATCAAGGAGAGTGAAGAAGGTACCCCAAAGCAGACACATGACAGTCAAGCCTACTCTTATGTGTGATGATCGGTGAGAAATGCTTTGGTTAAGGTATCTGCGAGAGAGGGTAGCGTGGAGGAAAATTGATAAGGATGCCACCATTAGAGAATTACTTGAAGATAACAAGGCAAAAATACGAAATAACATGTTTAAAAGGAAAATAACCTAGAACAAAAGAAGAAAGAGGCCATCATTATCATTGCAGAAGAAATTGGTGACTACGTTATGAAAGCAAGACCTCGTCTTAAGTCTAAGGTACCTCATAATTTTCCTTTGGCTATGCATTGTGTGTGCGAGATTAGTTGATTTGGTGCTAGAATATAGACCAATTCAAATACCAGTGCTAAAGGATCTTGAACAAGAAGAAGAAAGAGAAAGGGCCTCCATGGTTAAGAAAATTTCAAATTATGAGGCAATGCTCCAAACTCGAAGAATGAAATGAAGAAATCTGACTAAGCTCGAATATTTATGCGGAACTAGAAGCAATGACAAGGATAAGAACTCTAGTTGAAGATCATGATGTTCTAAAGGCCATGAAAAATGAGAAACCTGGACACGTACAAAGATTGGCACTAGTGAAACAGAAGCGTGAAGCTCTTGCAGCAACTCAAGACCCACATAAGGAGAAAATAGATGAGATTGGGAAGCATATAACATAGAAGATGGATCTTCTAGAGGGAATGATGACTTGTGTTGGTTGTCAAATAAGAATTTATTGAAAGTAACAACTAGGGGACAGAAAGTATCTCATCTTTAATGGGAGAGGTTCCCTTATTTAAAGGAAAAAACCTATTTACAAATGTACAACCTTTAGTTTGGAATCGATATCATGAAAGTGTTTGATATAACAGATCATCGATATAAAAGGATAGAATAATTAAGGAATGGGAGGAGGTAGAATAACACTCTCGGAAATATAGATAACAAAATAATTCCTTATGCACGCCGAGAATGGAATCATATAGAACATAATCATTTGCATTAAAACCACAAGATGTTATTTCAAAGACACAAATTTCCAGAGATGACATCCACAAGAGTACAAATCTTCTTGAAGTAAAACAAACTAATGATTCAATAAATTTTAATAGATATAAATGAAAGAACAAGAACTTTAAAATGGCACAGAGAGCCCATTATATGGCTTAAAAATTGGTTACACTTGGTAACCATTTCTTTTAACTAAAATATTAATTAAGGAAGTTCTCAACACAATGTCCTTAATTAATTTACGATGAGCTTGATTCTAGGAAAAGAAGGACACTAGGAGAAACTAGGAGAGAAAACATCCACTTATTGCTTTGAGGAGGGCCCACCGACTTGAGAATCCGTTGCTGAATCTCTTTAACGCCTCAGCTATCTCCCTGCCTCGTGGGACTAATGTGTTAGAAGTGGCATGACACCAAGTTCCTAGACATTTCTCCATGTTTTTATCAAACTCAGTATGTTCTAGGTATTATTTATTAGCCTCTTCAATGGCAGATTTAAGAGAGAAAATATTCCTTATCTTCTATTTGGTAATCAATTATTCTTTGAACACGCCTTCTTTGACAAATGTTCTGAACTAAGTTTTAATCTCTTGAAGAGAGAAAGGAACACCTAAAGTGTCATCATGAATATGATAATGAATATCCTTAGAGGAAGATGCCACACAAGTCTTGAAAGATTCCCCCTTCTACCAACTATTTCTCAATTCTCCCAAGGCTTCTTCCGAACTTTTATTTTCCATTCAAAACCGAACACCCACGATCCTCGACAAGTTGTCCTCGGCATCATCAAAAACTTTATTGGCCAACAATATATTTTCATCAGCCTCTCCCATCGACGAAGATCTATGATGCAACTAATCCAAAGCTTCGAGTTCTTTGTCCATAGTTTTAATAGAGGAGAGTTTTATTGCAGGTTGACTACCTTCTCATTGGCTTTGAAGGCCTCTTCAATGAATTTCAAGCCTATAATGGTCATATCATCAACCATGGCTACCATATCCCTTCCATAAGTGGAATATCTTTGTATATCCTTGATACTCTGAACCTCATCTTGACTGAGAATCATAGGAGGTGGGAGGGCAGCCAATGGAGCAGGATCCAAAACCTTATCTTTAGCCAATAATGACTTGATGAAGTTGGAAAGAACTTGATTTTGTTCTTCCAACTATTCTATAGTTTGTTTACCCTTTTCCACTCTCTCAATAACCTTGGTTACTATTTCTTGGAGGTTATGTACCTCACTCTCAGGAGTAGATTCTCCCATGGGAATTCTATCGATTTCCGGGTCAGAGGATATTAGATCTTACTCTGCCTTATCAACTTTAGGTTTTGGAACCTCTAGAAATTGTTGGCCTTGAGCATTTGTCACTATTCTTAAAGTTGTTTTATCTCTCTTTGTTGGAGGAGGAGTAGTGCCTAACAAAGCTGCCAACACATCAAAATTGGGCCCTGCTAAACGAGAAGAAGGTTTTCTCTTCCTGCTATCAACCAAAGGTTGCACTCATCCAAAAGTAGAAGAAGAAGAAGAAGAAGGAACGAGCGGTCTAAGATCAAGTGAACCCATAGCACTTAAGTTATTCACCACTATTTCTTCCAAGGTAAAGAGGTGAGTGAGGAATCTAGAGCTTCTTGTGTAGAGGAATCGTGGTACCAAGAGGTTCACTTGCTAAGCACCTCCTTTCCATCTTCTATTGTAACTTTTGAAATTCCTACGGGGTTTGGTACTTCACCATCATCACTTTCACTAAAAACAATAATGTTCTCTCCGGCCCCCGAAGGTAATCCTGAATTCTCTAGAAGGGGATATTCCTCAATTTTCCCTTGCTTAACCTCTTTTATATTATTTTGGTACACTTGAGGAGAAGAAGAGGGAGTGGATGATTTAGGTTCTTTAGTTGAGGAAGGAGGGGTTTGAGCAGTACCTCTCGTCATGCTTTGGGTGTATGTGTTTCCTTCCTAGGTTTTGAAGTGTCTTTGGAAGAATATCCATTTAGATTATTCCTAAGCTCTCGAACCTTTTAGTCAAACCAAACCTTGGTTCTTACAGGAATCGGGCTAAAATCTCAACCAAGTCATCTTTCTCCTTCTTGTACCAATCCAAATCTTCCAAAGGAGTATGTTTGATTATTGTCTCACATTCAAAAGATAGCAAGTCTACATCATCATCCCAAAAACCCTTTAGGAATTTGATAGAGATTGAGCTCTTTACTTAGTTCTGAGAGGGAATCTTCCATAGTGCCTCCACCTTGCTTGAATCATCTGCACAATCGGCCTAGTAGTCCTCGATATCGGTATGTGATGATAATTTATTATGAGGTTCTACTCAATGAACTTATTCAAATCCAAACAAGTCCTAGGCACTGAAAAAGTGGACAAAGTGATGGGAGTAACGGCCCTTTCTATATTTTAAGCATCCAAGGTTGTTTTACATGTATAGTTACCCAAGGAAATAGGGAAATATAGGCTAGATATTTTCTTTTCCCTACAAGTTCTATGCAATTTATCCAATTGCCTACACACTTCAATTAGAGCCATCTTTTCATTACAAAACATGGGGAGCTTGAGAGGTGTGTTTTCATAACTAACCAACCTGATATATGAAAATCTCCTGAATTGGATGAAGAAAGCTCTATACTTAGATATCGAGGCTCATGGCTTCATCGTGAAAATCTCCTAGCAGTATCACCTTTGAAGAGCCTCACAATATACATGGTAAAGGCATCATTAACCCTCCTGAAGTTGTGGTTGCTAGTTTCAAGGGTGAATTGAGGACAATATGCATAAATGGGCTCATCCTTCGGCCCCCATGTATTGTGAATATAAACCAATGTCGGGGATCTTTGGTAGGGAATACATGAGATAAGAAGTCATATAGAACTTCTTAATCTACTACACATTAGACAATTGCTCGATCAAATTTATGCAAATGATTTCTACCCAATTTATGTTTTGACTACCTTCGCAGATGATGTTTATGAGAGGTCACATCTAGAAGTGAAATTCATTGGTAGGGGAAATCCAATGACATGAGCTAGAAAAATGATGAAATCAGATAGCTCTTCATTGAAATCAACCCTAAATAATGCCTTAGAAAGTAGGGATGCTCCCTTATTAGGGTTCTTCAACCATAATTTTTCTATTCTTGCCTTATATTTATCACTTTCCTGCTTGAATAGGTCTCGAGCTTGATCTTGAATGATAATGATGGATTCTTCGAGTCTCTGGAATGTATAGGGTGGCGAAATGTCAACGGACATCTAGTTTGGCAATTAGCTCCCCATGCACATTAGATAATTCTTTGGTGTCTAAGTTAAAATGATCCCCATAGGCAAGCATGGTGTCGACAGTTGTACAAAGATAGGAAACCCACTGCATACAAAATACCATTTTCATTGATCATTTGTACCATGGGGGAAGGATTAGGTCTAGTCAATCTATTCCAAAAATCCCCAAAATCCAAGTGTTGAACTACGTTATCCCGATATCGGAACATAGGTCTCAAGGGGTGATACATGTTCTTGGCCTTGGAATTTGATCTTCATGTTTGCAATGCATAAGGAAAAAACCTTCAAGGATCAAATTCGCAATGAAAATGCAAAGGGAGCGAGGAGCACAAGCAAATGACCTTAATTGCGGGGATTCGAGCAAATGATGACAAGTGAGAAATGTCCAAAATGCATAGAGAATAGTCCCATTAAATAGCATTTTTAGGAGAGAGAAGGTGATTAAATGTGCATTAAATTCATATTGCATCAACTTAAAAACATAAGAATCAAGAAGAGCAAAAAAAAAAAAAAGCCCAGATGGTCTTTGGTACATTTGGGACATTAGGGACATGAAGACATGATCCGGATGATGTGGGCAATGCGATTTAAAATGAGCATGGGTGGTCTAGAAAATTGAAAACATGAGGGATACGAAGACATAATTGGCCCTGATGGGACAAGAGTATGCGAAGGACCCGATGCGGCGATGCAAGCGATCGAGGAACAGAGAGCCCGGGTGAACTTTGGACAAGTGGGCCAAAAAGTTTTGACATAACCGAAAGTTAAAGAATTTCGGGAATGCGGCCGATCAGGGAGCAAAGCCCAATGCAGAACTTGGGACATGAGGGACAAAAATGTCTAAAAGACCCACAAATCACCAAAATGACTCCAAAAAATGCAAATTTTTACTATCTCCTCAAATTTTCACTTCACTAGAACATCACTCAAGGGTGTCAACTCAAAATTTTCAATTTTTAACTTTGGGGAAATTTTGAGAGGAGAACAACTAGCTCTTTCTGGGGATGACTTGGCTAGATCAGAAGAACGAGACAAGGCAAGAACTCTAGAAAACCTAGGGGAAGAATACCAGTGACTTAATCATTGGTCCACATAGTCAAAAGGTAAACCAATACAGAAGACAACACACAAACAAGGAATAACACACCACAAATAGAAACACGAGAAGAAAACACACACTATACATAATATACAAAGAGACTTCCTATTCACCTAGGACTTAAACAAGTTCGGTATTACCCACTATAAGGAAGTGGGAGAGAGGAACCATCCATGTAATCGAGAGAGAAAGAATTTGCTCCGTAAAAAATGCCTGATTTTGAAAGGACCGAGCCACAAAGAATAAAACTTACCATGGCTTCCTCGAGGCTTTTGTCTTTTATCCCACAACAAAACAATGTCTCCAACTTGAAAATTTCTAGACTTTTCCTTCTTATCAAACAAAAATTTTACCTTCTTCTCGTGGGAAGATATTCTATCGATAACCTACACTTGTCTTCATTCAACTTATGAATATACACGATCCTTTTTTTCTAAAGAATTGCTTTGAAACTGGTGTCTTCAATGGCCTTCAATAACTATAAAGTTGGTAGCTCCACTCTCACTGGTAATTAGGCTTCCACACCATACACCACTTGAAAACGGGACATCCTAATAGCTCTTTTAGGTGTAATCCTATCTACCCAAAGAGCATCATAGAGTTTCTTGTGCCAGTTCCTCTGAGATTCATTAACCAGTTTCCTTACTATAGCCACCAAATTCTTGTTTGTTGATTCTACCTATCCATTCCCTTGAGGATAGTAATCTGAAGAGTGAGCAAGGGAAATTCCATATCCATAACAAAAATCCATCATCTCAACAAGAAAAATTTGAAGCATTATCAGTCACAATATTGTTTGGCACTCCAAACCTTACCAAGATGTTTTCTTTGATAAAATTACATACCACTTCAGAAGTAGTACTCTTTATTGGAATGGCTTCTACCCACTTAGTGAAATAATCTGTGGTAGTTAACACATGAGTATGTCTAGCACTTGAAGATGGGTTGAGTGTTCCAATGAAATCTAAACCCCACTTGTTGAAAGGGATCTTCAATTACAATTGGTTTAAGCGGTAAGGCAGCCAACTTGGGTCTTCCCACAAAAGTTTGACAAGCTTCAAATTTATCAACCCATTTTGATGCATCTTTAAACAAAGTAGGCCAATAGTAACCAACACGAATAATCTTGTGAGCAAAGAATAACAGATGAGTAATGACCTCCACATTCTTGATCATGGAAAGATGAGAAAAGCTTCTTCTGTTGTTCTTTGTCAATGTATTTCAGAAATCTTCCATCTAGTCCACATTTGAACAAAGCATTCTCACACAACATGTATTGTGTTGATCTTAGCTTGATAGCTCTCTTAATCTCTCCAAGTGTACGTTAACATCCCGCATGCCCCGCTTAGCCTCCACGTGCTTTTTTTTCTCTTTTCCCCTCTTTTCCTTTGCATTTTGTCTTCAGTGATGAAACCCCCCTCTGCTAGGCGGCGGTCGGTCTCGTGACCGCCACCCTGCGTAGGGCGGTCTGTAAATCCCCCCTGCTCAGGGTGGTCCTTCACGCATTTTCCAGCACATTTCTTTTAATCACGACTCATGCATAAATTTTCAACTTTTACCAGCTTTCTCATCCATTTTTGCTTGTATTTATGATTTTGGTTCCCTGGAATAGTGTTTCTCCATTGTTTATGGTAAAAGAGTCCTAGTTGGAGTTACCTTTGGGTGAATGGGAATTCTATAAATAGCTGGTTTGATTACAAGCAAATGGCCCCTCAAAAAATTCCCTCTCATCCTCTCATTTCAATAGTTTAGTCTTTCAGTTCTTGCTTAGGAATTCAATAGTTTTCATTTGTTGCATGCATAGTTAGTTTTATTTTGTTGTTTAGAAGCCACATGATCTTCTTGTTCTAGTGTTATTACTTGTTTCATACAATCAAATAAGGTAGGATAGTTTCATTTTCAGTCTGAAGCCATTAGAGTTGCAGGTTTTGTTCATCAAGAAGGATAGTTTCAGGTTCTAGATGTTTTGTGTTGTATGACTCGCAATAAATCCCACTAGGAATTACATAAGCCAAGCTCTGTTCTCTTGCGCTATCCCTCTCCTACTCACATTGTATTCAGTCTACATCCAAAGCTGCCATTGTTCCAATACCTACTTCTGTTGATGCTAGCATTACATGCTTTTCTAGATTCACGTGAGCACGAAGGAATGAGGAGACCACACTGAGGGGACAAAGCCACACACTACTCAGATTCGCCACTATTCTAAAATCCAGGTTCAAGCTTTCAAAGTTCTAGTTAAAATATACCAAATAGAGTAGTGAATTACTTCATTTCGGTTACGTTCATTTTCGATATTGCGGGAAGCCATGGGGATCGATAGTTTCTGAGAAACTATGATTCATTCCTCACTTCTGAGGTAGGATCAAAAATATTTCAATTAAATTAGATCAGTTATTTAGTTATTTAGAATAGACTCACAACTACACAGACAAGTAGCTATACTCGGCTACCTTGTTTGTTTTTAATTATGTTATTAGGTTAGTTGTCATTTTCTAGATATATTAAATAGTTGTTATCTTAATTCTGTTAAATATTCTATCAAAAATACAAAATAGAGAATTTAGATATATGTTGTGGATATACTTTGCATAATTAGTTTACTTTGCTTTAGTTAGATTTATATTGTTTCTTTTGTATGACAATCACGGGACCTAGGGAGCCCAGAGAATACGTATTCGAGCCAATCGTGCCTCAACCCAATCTTGTTGCAGCAATAACTGACATAGACCAAAATCTCAGAATTCAAGTCTTCCGAACAACAATAAACCTACAAGAAATTAGCTCATAGTTAAGAGGATTAAACATAGAAGATGACAAAGCGCATACATTTTGGTCAAACCAGCCAAACTACAGATTGCCTAATAAATATCCACATGACTATAGAAGGGCTTGAAAGAGAGAAAACATTTGGTTGTGATCCTTTGGTCCCATAGCCAGATGTAGGAGACATCCTCATTGACATAGACACTAGCTTAAGAATTCAAGTTGCCAAATGCACTATAAGGTACTCTGAGAAGATTGCACAACTTTTAGTTCTAAACATAGAGGCCGAAAAGGCATACGACTACTAGATATTAGGGATTAGGGATTGATTCTGCACATGACCATAGGAGGCCCACAATGACCATGAACCTACGGTTGTGATCCACAGGTCCCACAACCCAATGGGCCCATAGGTCAATCAGACGTTGATGTTGATTTACGCACATTAGTATTTAGATCCTCTCCACTTCCACCAATCATTATCACACAACTATCCTCACTAGACATAGCAACTAATCAAGCTAAGGATTTCTAGGACTAGACCGAGAATCACCCATAGAATCCACCATACATCCATCATCCATTTTTCATGACCCTATCGGGGGATATCTACTGAAGCACCCACAGTTATCTTCCACGTATCCCACAACCTATAGATCGGATCATGCCAGAGCTCGATATTGATTGGAGCCTTCGAGCAATCATCCTCACCGAATGATCTATCATGCACCAGTTTAGGTTAGGAGGGCCTTCTTTTCCTTAGATTCACATAGATTCCATTAGTGCGCGTCGAAGACATAAGATTACCTAACTAGTTTGTCTGCACCCCACATATATTCCATCCCCACCGGTTGTCTCGGCATGACCTCGGGAGGTCGGGTGTGAGGAAGAGTTACTTGTAGATTCCCATGCTCGCTTGTCACTTTTCCATCATACAAAATTGGTGAACCCGATGTGAAACGTGAAAGGAATAATTTTCATCTTTTTCACTTTCACCTTTTCCCTTTTGGTGAACTTGACGTGTGTTTTAGTTTTCATTTTCTTTCATCCATCTTCACTTCTTCCCATTATTCTACGGGTATTCATATACCCCCAAATATGTCGGGATTCGATGCATATGGTAGACCTCTCCTAGGTCTTGAAGCATACTACGATCAACTGAATAGATAGCCATCACCCTCACTCTCAGCATGGGGTGACAACTATTCAATTAACCGGCTTTCAACACAAACTCCACCTCAAAGGACTAGATATAGTTCTTCTTTCCAAATAGAGGAGTTGGATCAGCTCACTCAAACACAACAACCAGAGCCTTCAGGCTCGAATAACATGACGCTCACTGGAGAATCTGGTTCATCTCCTCAGGTGTTTCTTAGACCACAAATCAGTAGACAATCAGATCCATATCTATTTTTAGATGATGAACATTTAGCACATTATGCTAGGAGTGAACAACACTCTCAAAGTATGTACCCACCTATAGGAGGTTTGCAAACACAACCCAAGGTCTCTTTTCAAGAAAACACCTCCATTCCTCCACCTATAGGAAATACCCTCGGTGAAACTTGGCAGGGCACCGATCAATTCATAGCTGGGTACCATATGCCTATACAACCTCAACAAACACCACTAAGGAAAAATACCGTATCTTCACCAAACGAGGTCATCTCAGCCTTAGTTGAGAAAGTTAGAGGGTTGGAACTTGCTCAAGCAAGTCAAAATTTACAATTCATGCAGGCAGGAAATTCCAATCCTCCACATCATCCTAGCCAAGTAGACCTCCTCACAGGAACAGGCACGTTGGGCATGCCTCCTCAGTATTCACAACAAATGCCAACTAGAACTATGTTCTCTAACGCCACTCCAGTGGAAAATATGATACCTCCCGGTTTAGTACAAAACAATCCATTTCTAAACAATGTTCCTCCATATTTAAACATGTATTCCAAGTCACCACAGGGAGATATGTTCTCTTCTCCCAGCATGTTCACTCAACCACAAGGATTTCCTTATGTCCCTACAAATGCATATGCTACGCCATATCAACAACCCATTCCACCTCCACCCCCTCAGCAGGCACCATCGATGGTCGAAACCTATGCGATAGGGACTTATTCAGAATATTTGAAAGAGCCCTTAGACTTCACTATATGAAGCATCATGCTTCCAAGACCTCTTCTTGATTTTCCCAAGTACAAAGGGGAGGGAGATCCGAATGCACATATTAAGGCCTATGCCACAGCCATTCGAGAACTGCTCCCTTGGGATGGAGTTGTTGCTAAAATATTCCCCAAAACTTTAGAGGGCATCACCCTCGATTGGTATTATAGAATACCTGAAGCCTCAATACATTCATTTAAACAACTCATTTCAGAGTTCATCAAGGCATTCGACATGAACAAATTGTTGAGAACAGGAATCAGGGAATTCTTGCATATTAAACAAGAACACAATGAATCTGTTGCTCATTTCATCCAAAGATGGCGTACAGTCCTCTATTCTTCAGCAAGCACTCCAAACATGGATCAGATGGAACTATGTGATTTATTCCTTCATTCTCTCAGCAGAGAGATAAAGGAAGAAGTCCAGAAGTTCCCACTAAGAACTTATGATGAAGTGCTTGAGAGCACCCTCTCGAATAGATCAAGCTGCAATAGATAGCGGTCACAAGGCATATGGAACAAATGGGAGGTTAATCATCCCCAACCAAAATACTACGACTTATCCTACTACCACAAAATGCCAATCAAGGACCTAAAATCCTTAACAAAAACCGCGGGTCACAATAGATGGAGTAACTGACCAAGCAAAAAAAAGGAAAATGTTGTAAATGCTCCACCACCGGTTAACAATCAACGAAACAACAATTTTACCCCAACAATCAATGCGGTGGATTTTAATCATCCACAACAACAACAACAACAATGGCAGATCCAGACACAGGGTCCAAGTCAAAACTCAACTGGATATCAAAACCAAAGGCAACAAATGCAAAACTTTAATCCTAATAGTCAATGGTTTAATCAGAGTTTTGGACCACAACACATGCCAAACCAACAACCTAGGAATTACAATCCCAACTCGTATTGTGGTTTCCACAAAATTCAAGGCCATGACACTAGGACTTGCCATGTGACTACAATAAATTCATGCAACGTTTTCCAGAGGAACAAAGACAACTTTTCATAGATATGTTCTTAGCAGATCCTACATCACCTGCGCCAAATACTTTCACAGGGGCGGTCTCCCCTCAAAACGCACCCCTCAAGATCTTCAATGATCCACTCCCAAATCACAATAACAAAAATTAAATCCAAATGGGATGAACAAGGGTGTAATGACAGGAAACAATGATCATGAAGCCTCGACTTCACTAAATCCACCTGTCGCACCACAATTAGGAAATCAGCCACGAACCAAGATAGTCGGTTTAGTGGAATTAGACACTGAGCTACACATGGAAGCCATAACAAGGACACGAGAGTATTCCTCTCAGCCAAATCCAAGTTACCCACTAGAGCCAGATAACATTCAACAAACATTAGTAAAACCCGTAGGTGCCTATGATTTAATTAATGACCTAACAAAGACCTTCTCTCACATCTCCTTTTTGGACTTGTTGAAGAACTCTCCTACCCATAGGGCTGCTCTTTTAGAAGCATTAGGTTTAGGTCATTTAATTAACATCACTCCTCCTCCCGAAACACAGGTAAACCATATAGACTTTGATATCCACCCTCCGGGGCAGCCGGATAGGGATACCGAGTTTATATTCGACATAAGCAAAATGCCAACAGACATTGAGATTACACGTAGAGGTGATCCAGCCTTACATTTACAAGTGTGGGTTTATAACAATTACGTTAAACATGCAATGGTTGATGATGGGGCAGCAGTTAACATAGTCCCCTTCTCTTTCCTTCAAAAGCTAGGGTATGGAGAGACAAATTGTTCCACGACTCGGAATACACTAAGAGGCTATGATAGCCTTAAAGCCACTTCGATTGGAACTATAATACTACCAGTCACCTTAGGACCCAAAACAATCCTCACTGAGTTTTATATTATAGATCGGAAACCAACTATAATATGATCCTCGGCCGACCATGGATACACCGTATGAAGGCAATCCCTTCTACGTTATTTCAGAAATAAGATTCTTGCACTTAGGAAAGATATTCATAGTAGCAAAAGGTGATCCGAAACCATTCGATATACACCTAGCAGACCTGAAGAAAAGGCCAGGTGTTCACTCTGAGTTTGAACTCCCAACAAACCAACTTAACAAACCAACCAACTCAAAACCGGAAGAAAAATTAATACCTACAACAGAACTAGAGATTACGAACCTAGTCAAGAGCATCCCAGCCCTCAAGGATGAAGCTAACATTGTAGAAATAGTGTCATTAGGAACTACTACAAAAATTTTGAGTTCTTTAGAACAAGATCTACCAATTTTCCTACCATTTGATTCCACAGGTATGGGATGTACCCTAGGAGTTGGTTCTCTTCCAACAGAGGAACTCTGCATGGTAGAAGTAACCAAAGCAGAAGAAATAGATGTAACGAATGTCCCAACATCCATCTTCCCAAATAAACATTGGACTCTCCACTTTGATGGAGCTAGATGTCGTTATGGGGCTGGGGCAGGTGTGATCTTTACTTCTCCCGAGGGAAAGATCCTACCATTCACCTTTAAATTAAATTTTGAATGTACAAACAATGGCGCTGAGTACGAAGCCCTCCTCCTTGGCCTCATCATAGCTAAAAGGCTCGGTGTTAATGACATCAGAGTGTTAGGAGACTCTCAATTAGTAGCAAACCAAGTCTCTGAGGTGTATGAGACTAGAGCTGAACATTTACAGCTCTACAAAACAACAGTATTAGATTTGAGCAAAGGATTTAACTTCATATCAATTGAAGCAATCCCAAGAAACAAAACCTTCTCGCAGATTCGATAGCAACCTCAGCTTCACGTTTCACTCCAAACAGTGAGTTGGAAGACACCCATTTCATGGTATCCCTTTGTATTGAACCATTAGTAAAGAAAACATCAACAAACCCTCTTCTAACACACATAGCTGAGAATAAATCTACTATCTTAGATCACGTTGATAGTGATAGAGCCACTCTTGATTACCTAAATGCCTATGCAGAGTTACATCTCACCCATCACATGGTAGATTTGTCCTTAATCCCACATTCATCTTCTTACTTTGGAAATCCCATGGTAGAGCTTCCCCCACAAAAGGAACTCGACATATACGTGGTAGAGAATGGAGAAGATCTGGAACTACCTCCAGCCCCACCTGAGTTTGAAGAAGGTAACACTTCTTTGATAGAAGAAACCATTGATATAAACATCGAAATGGAGGAAGAACCAAAGATATTGAAACTAGGATCTTCGTTAACTCCAGAAGAAATAGAAATACACACTCGAATCCTCAAAGAACATCAAAAGGCTTTTGCATTTAATTATAAAGAAATGATGGGAATTACACCACACATCACGGTACATAACCTCATCACCAAATCAGATGCAAAGCCAATTAAACAAAAATCGAGACCAATGAAACCCAAGGTAGCTCTCATGGTGAAGGAAGAAGTAATGAAGCTTCTCCAGGTAGGGTTCATCAAACCGGTCGATTACTCTCAGTGGGTATCTAATATCATCCCCATTCTCAAAAAGAATGGGAAGATACATCTGCATAGATTTCTGAGACATTAACAAGGCATGCCCCAAGGATGACTTCCCATTACCATCCATTGACGTCATCATTGATGCAACAACTGGATTTGAGCTTTTGTCCCTCATGGATGGGTTCTCGGGATACAATCAAATCAGAATATCTGAACAAGACCAAGCCAAAACCACGTTTATAACTCCTTGGGGAACTTATTGCTACGTTGTTATGCCATTCGGTCTCAAGAACTTGGCGCTACATACCAGCAAGCAATGACATACATATTTCATGATCTTATTCATAAAATCATGGAATCCTATGTAGATGACTTGTTGGCCAAGGCCAAGAAGCTGTTGTGATCACCGAAAGTGCTCCACATCATTCTTTCACGTTTGATCGAATACGAGTCACACTAAACCCAGAAAAATGTGTATTTGGTGTGACAGAGAGGAAACTCCTAGGTTACATTATATCATCATGAGGGATCGATGTAGACCCAGCCAAAATCAGGTTGTTCTTGAGATGATCCCACCATCAGATGACTCTGGCATTAGATCATTTCTTGGAAAGCTCGGTGCAATCCGAGAGATTCATTCCGGACTTAAGTTTTGTTGTACATCCGATCAACAATTTGTTGAAAAAGGATTGCTGCATTATTTGGACAAAGGAATGCCATGAGGCCTTCGAAGCAGTTAAACGCTTCTTATTGTCTCCTCCCACGTTAATGCCACCTAGACCAGATCATCCTTTGATCTTATATTCATGAGCTATGGATGTCTCACTAGCTTGCATGTTGGCTCAAGAAGATGATGATAAATGAGAACGTGTGGTCTATTTTATTAGAAACATTGCTCGATTATGAAACACGTTATACACAAGTAGAAAATGAGAATGCCTTGCCATAGTCTTTGCAACCAAATGCTTAAGACATTACATGCTAAATCAAGAAACAAGGGTCATTGTAAAAATAGACCATTTACAACTTTCCTCACGCAAGGGTCTTTGTCTAAAAAGGTTGGATGCTTTATAACCTTAATGGGTGAATTCAAATTAACTTTTGTAAACCAAAGTCCGTTAAGGGACAAATCATTGCAGATTGGTTAGCCGACAACCCGTTAGATGGAGGTGATCTAGTAGATCTAGATTTTCCCAATGAATGCATATATTACATCAAACCAGACCTCCCATCTCTGAATGTCCTTGGTATACTTGATATTATCAATTTTATCATGGACCATACATATCCAAAAGGTGCTACACCACAACAAAGAAGGTGGTTACACATTATCGTAGCTAAATACGTTATTATAGAACAAGTGCTCTATCGTAAAGCTTTCGATGGAATGCTTCTAAGGTGTGTTGACACAGAAGAATCCAAGAAGATTCTCTACGAATCTCACAGTGGAATATGTGGAGGCCACTTCGGTGGTCATGCCACCACTCACAAAATACATCGAATGGGCTATTTTTGGCCCACTCTCAACACAATGCATAGTAGAGTTTGTACGCAGATGCCATAAATGCCAAGAATTTTCCCACGAGATTCACATGCCGGCACAAGCTCTACAACCAATCGCGACTCCATGGCCCTTTTCTACATGGGGCCTAGATTTGATAGGGAAATTCTCTCCCTCATCAATGGATGGCCATAACTTCATAATCACGGCCACCGAATATTTTACCAAATGGGTAGAGGCTATGCCTCTTACCACTGTACCAGAGTGCGTGATCACCAAGTTCATTTTGAACCAGATCATTTATAGGTACGGTGTCCCACAAGTCATTATCTCAGATAATGGCACATCCTTTAAAAATGATGAGGTCCATGAGCTATGCAGTAAATTTAAAATAAACCATCATACGGCCTCCCTGTATTACCCTCAAGCCAACGGACAGGCTGAGGCTACGAATAAAACTCTAAAGTCCATTCTCTTAAAAACCATAAAAGAAAACAAATGAGATTGGCATTTAAAGTTATATCCGGCCTTGTGGGCCCACCGAACCTCAATAAGAACACCAACAGGAGCAACTCCTTTCTCATTGGTATTCGGAGTAGAAGCAGTTCTCCCACTTGAGGTTGAAATACCCAGTCTCACATCTCACTACAAGGGATTCTGATGAGGAAGCTTATAGAGAGGCACGCCTCTCCCAACTAGAAAGCCTAGATGAGGCCAGGTTAAATGCTGAACAACGGCATAGAGTCTATGCTGACCGGATGTGCTGGTAATATAACAAAAAGGTCTATGAATGAGAAATATATGAAGGAGATCTAGTTCTAAGACTAGACAATGGATCGATAAGAAAATCGGTGAAGGAAGAAAGTTCCGGCCCAAGTGGTTGGGCCCATATCGAGTCATGAAGGACTACGGAAATGGTGCGTATCTCTTGTGCACACTAGAAGGTGAGGAATTTGGTGAAACTGTCAATTCCTTGCACCTTAAATGGTTTTACGCATGAAGCATCGGCACTATTTGTATAATTATATCTACATTGCATCTTCATTTAGATAGGTTCATTTTGTTCACTCGTTTCATAAAATTTGGTGATCAAGGGACTTATTCTTAAGCAATTCATTACAAACTTCTGATGGTATTGGCAGAAGCATTCAAATCATACTTCTTCATTTTCATAACATCATCAACTATTTTAGAATCATGTCATCAATTAAAGCTAGATATGACAAAGTCTTAACGGTAGCCATACCAAGGCCTGCATGCTTGTTCTCACTTTTGTTTCTTCCTAGGATAGGTGTCTTGCCTATGGTCTATTCTAGAAGCTTCATGGTGTCACATCTATCCCATATATAGATCTCTTTGGAAATAAGAACATACTGACATTTTTCTCAAATAAATAAGTCGAATATAGATCAAACAAAAAATTTTACTTTTACACATTTCCTTGCCCTACCAACCTTCGGTGATGAGCTTGCATCTCTTACTAGTGACGTAGGGTTGGGAAAGGATGGGAATGCCCTTACTCACTGTGCCTTGTCCATGGTGATAAGCCCATGCTTCCTACTAGTAGCATGGGGCAAGGTGTAGGGGGTCCTCTTGACAGTAAACGTTGAAGGTCATAAGCAAATAGTTCAAATAAACCTTTGAAATCTTGAGTCAAAAACAAATGAATCAGATGTCCAAAATTCCAAGAGAGTTCAAAACCTTGAAAACCAGATTTTGTCAACCAAGTGGCCATCTACGGATCTAAGTCTAGATAAACTACAAAGCAAGTCACATTCTAAACTATGGAGTCACTTGAGTAGGGTAGGTTTGTAGCATCCTAATTTGGTTCCACCAACTCTTTGTCTATCTCCCATCATTACCATTTCAACACACCTCATAGCTTGTGCCCTTTCTAGCTCTCGGTGGTGAGCCCTCACATCTTACTAGTTGCGTGGAGTTAGGAGTGGGGCAAGTGCATCTGCTCATCATACCAGTTATCATCACATTTTGTCAAAACAAATATGAAGTACCGGAAAATTGCTTATAGAAGCTAAAGTTCAAGATCACAAGTTCATTTGCATCATCATACATCAGCATCACAAAATACAAAAAGAAAGAAAGCATTTGTGTCATTTGTTCTCCATTGCATACATTCTGAAAAGCATATAAAAACAAGAATTCTAATAAGCATCTAATATACATGTGGAAATAAATCACAAAATCCTAGACACCAAGAGTCTGATCCAAAAAGAAGTATATATATATATATATATCAAGTTTTATGTACAATGCCATCATGCGCTAGGCATGGTCAAAACACTCAATGAGCCCGAAAATACAAAATGATCGTATAAACAATCTAACAAGAGTCACTACAAAAAGAGCCAAGTGGCCTCTCAACCCCTATGAGATCCCTCAGAAGGTGCACGACCACGTCTAGGACTCCGGCTACATCGGCGCTCTCTGAGTGCACTGAGGGCTCACGGTCCCGAACAGTAGTTGTAGCCTCACTATGAGAGTGGCTCCTCATCAGGCGCTCTGCAGTCCTATACCTAGCTAACTCGGTATGGAGGGAAGTCACCATCTTGGCCACATGCCAGATAGGGGAAAAGACATCACTATGCCTACCATTGCTTTGAAGGCTCCCCTGCATCCACGGATAGCTCGGCGCGAGTCTTCTCCATGGGGAGCATCAGGGTATCAGTACATACCCGGTGAATCAAGTCTCGCCACTCATCAATAGTCTCTGCAAGCAAAGGAGAAGACAAATTAGAAATAATCAAAAGATAAAAACAAAAATGAACAAAAGGAGAGATAGCAACTAAGGCAATCCTAGCTAAAAACAAATATTAAAAGAAGAGTGACAACTCACTCGGATCTCCGGGCCTCCAAGAGGGATCCCTAGGATCAGCACCTGCCACAGATGCCACCACTGACTGATGTCCTCCTCCTGTGTCTGGGGCAACATAGCATCCTACTACGGACTCATCCTCTCCACCTAAGTCCTGAGAGGGTAACTCCTCTGAGACTAGAGTCACCCTCTCCACACTCTGCTCTGCCCTCTCGGCCTGTAAGATCTCCTGAGTGTCATGCCACTTGGGATCACTATCCTCCTCTCCACCCGACTCACTGACCTCCATGTCCTCGGTCTCCTCCTCCATCTCTCCCCCTATGAACTCCTCAGACTCGGAGTCTATATCAATAGGGTCATCACTGCTATGGGCAGGACCGGACGGCAATCCAAGTAAAGGTGCCTGAGGAGCACCGACTCTCTCTCGGGCACGTACCACCCACCTAGCTGCAATAGGGATGCCAGGAGTAACAACAGTCCAACCCCGGCCTCTAGGACCTCCCCTAGCCTCCCAAACTGATCTAAACACTGGCACCACTGGGGGAAGCATATCAACGTAAGCAAGGCCAAACTGCTGAGGCACTCGATCAAAGGGGTGTGTCTCTACCTTCCCCATCCTGTCCACAAGCTGCCCTGTAGTAGAGCAGGAAATCAAAGTGAAGGTCTCCTCACCCCACAACCCTACCATGGCCTGATAAGGTGTGGCCTCCATATCATCAGTAGTCAGGGAAGCAACTGGCTGGTGGGGTGCTCTAAGCACCATCATCTCTGTCCATCTAGCTGCCCTCACAGCTCTGGGATCCGCCACCTCTATGCCTCTCCCATAAGGGATGATACGCTCATAGACCCAACTCATAACCAAGGTCGGATGGCTCAAAGACTATCCCTGTAAGTGAACCACCCTGTATAAGTCGTGATAGGTGGTCCCAAGTATATCGGCTCCCCAGGCATAAATCCGACCATGTGCCTCAATCATGCAATAATAGGGGACCAGCAGTAGAGTAAGGTGTCCCCTCCCTTGTCCCCGATCAATCTCGAGGCAAGGATCCCCATAATGGCCTTGATGAATCAAAGGGATAGGCAAGCTAGGAATGGAATGGACCCTCACCCCCTTCTTCGAACCAGTGGAGACAACTGCATCTCCCATATATGTAGCCCACTGAGCTATCTGAGCCCGCGACCCCATTGTCTCAAGTGTAAGTCATCTCCCGATGATCGGGACTCCCAAGATGTGGTAGACATCCTCCAGGGTGATAGTCCACTCACCCCTGACTCCTGGAAATCGGAAAGTGTTCCGATCAGCATCCCAATATGAAAACAGGTCACATAGTATGTGACTAGAAGGTGCGACATGAGGAACCCGTGATATACGTAATATGCTGGCCCTCTGAAGAGTATCCTGCTCGGCCTGAGAAAGTGCATCCAACACTGTTGGAAGCCAATCACACTCTCTCTCTGGCTCCATCTGATGTACTCTTCCTTCTTCATAAAACACACAAAAACACACAAAAAGGAGTAAGTTAGTATTTGAATCACATTGGAAAAAATCATTAAAGCAAGTAAAAATACTAAAATTACAAAAATGAACTCAAATTAATGTAGTTTTAACATTCTGAAGAGAACCACCACCCTGAGCAGGGTGGCGGTTCCATAACCACCACTTTGAAGGGGCGGTCCTGTAACCCCCTACCTTTGGGCGGCGGTCGTGTCCCGCATTTCCAAATGGGTCACGTGCCTAAAAATGCTCAAAAACACAAAAAAAACCATTTTGACTAAAATGAGAGCCTACCCATTAGGCGTCCCCCTAAGGACACATTTAAAACTAGAAATTTCAAAAATTACCCCCATGTGGCGAAGATTTCATCATTTTTACATTTTAGGTATAAAAATGGTAAATCGAGAAGAACTAACTTGAGATCTCGCGGGTCGATGTTCCACTCACGGGAGGCATGATCACTATCTCATCACGAACGTTTTGACTATACTCTCATCAAAAACCATCACCGTGGGTCCCAGAGCTCAAAATCAATCAAATCAACACACGTAAATGAATAGGAAAATGGGCCCATTTTTATATATATAGCATTTTGACTCATTTTGATGCCCCTTTTCATAGGTTTGGAGCACCGACGGAGGTAAGTTCTTATCCCCACGCAAATGGTAAGTCCTCACTTCATATTATTTTAGTATTTATTTTTTGATTTATTTTATCTATCTACACTTGAGTCTTCTTTTCATTTTGCAGGTAGCGGGAATTTTGGATGGCGTCATTTCGACACACGGACGTGTCAGGTATAATTTCTAGCTTCCCATTTTGGGACCACCATACTCGGACCCACCATTTTACGCCTCTTCATGGCTAAAACACTTCTCTCGAGGGGGCAATATGTACGTACCCAAAATTGTAAGGGTACTTGCTACTTTGCCGAGAATGATGTTACACATGCCCCAATGATGATGATACGGGTCTCCTCATGAGGTGTTCGGGATCCGAAAAAAGCTCTCCAAGTGTACGTTAACATCCCATGCCCCACTTAGCCTCCATGCTTTGTTTTGCTCTTTTCCCCTCTTTTCCTTTGCATTTTGTCTTGATGATGAAAACCGCCACCTTTGCAGGGCGGCGGTCTCATGACCACCCACCTGGGGGGGCGGCGGTCTGTAACCACCCCCTTACTCGGGGTGGTGGTCCTTCACATTTTTCCAACACGTTTCTTTTAATCACGACTTGCGTAAATTTTCAACTTTTACCAACTTTCTCATCCATTTTTGCTTGTATTTATGATTTTGGTTCCCTGGAATAGTGTTTCTCCATTGTTTATAGTAAAAGAGTCCTAGTTGGAGTTACCTTTGGGTGAATGGGAATTCTATAAATAGCTGGTTTGATTACAAGCAAATGGCCCCTCAAAACTGCCCCTCATCCTCTCATTTCAATAGTTTAGTCTTTCAATTCTTGCTTAGGAATTCAATAGTTTTCATTTGTTGCATGCATAGTTAGTCTTATTTTTTTGTTTAGAAGCCACATGATCTTCTTGTTCTAGTGTTATTACTGTTTCATACAATCAATTAAGGTAGGATAGTTTCATTTTCAATCTGAAGCCATTAGAGTTGCAGGTTTTGTTCATCAAGAAGGATAGTTTCAGGTTCTGGATGTTTTGTGTTGTATGACTCGTAATAAATCCCACTAGGAATTACATAAGCCAAGCTCTATTCTCTTGCGCTATCCCTCTCCTACTCACATTGTATTCAGTCTACATCCAAAGCTGCCATTGTTCCAATACCTACTTCTATTGATGCTAGCATTACACACTTTTCTGGATTCACGTGAGCACGAAGGAATGAGGAGACCACACTGAGGGGACAAAGCCACACACAATCGGATTCGCCACTATTATGCAAAATCCAGGTTCAAGCTTTCAAAGTTCTAGTTAAAATATACCAAATAGAGTAGTGAATTACTTCATTTCGGTTACGTTCATTTTCGATATTGCGGGGAAGCCATGGGGATCGATAGTTTCTGAGAAACTATGATTCATTCCTCACTTCTGAGGTAGGATCGAAAATCTTTCAATTAAATTAGATCGTTATTTAGTTATTTAGAATAGATTCACAACTACACATAGACAAGTAGCTATACTCGGCTACCTTGTTTGTTTTTAATTTTGTTATTAGGTTAGTTGTCATTTTCTAGATATATTAAATAGTTGTTATCTTAATTCTGTTAAATATTCTGTCAAAAATACAAAATAGAGAATTTAGATATATGTTGTGGATATACTTTGCATAATTAGTTTACTTTGCTTTAGTTAGATTTATATTGTTTCTTTTGTATGACAATCACGGGACCTAGGGAGCCCAGAGAATACGTATTCGAGCCAATCGTGCCTCAACCCAATCTTGTTGCAGCAATAACTGACATAGACCAAAATCTCAGAATTCAGGTCTTCCGAACAACAACAGACCTACAAGAAATTAGCTCACAGTTAAGAGGATTAAACATAGAAGATGACAAAGCGCATACGTTTTGGTCAAACCAGCCAAACTACAGATTGCCCTAATAAATATCCATGCATGACTGTAGAAGGGCTTGAAAGAGAGAAAACATTCGGTTGTGATCCTTTGGTCCCATAGCCAAGATGACACGGAGACATCCTCATTGACATAGACACTAGCTTAAGAATTCAAGTTGCCAGAACACCTGTAAGGTACTCTGAGAAGATTGCACAACTTTTAGTTCTAAACATAGAGGCCGAAAAGGCATACGACTACTTGGATATTAGGGATTAGGGATTGATTCTGCACATGACCATAGGAGGCCACAATGACCACGAACCTACGGTTGTGATCCACAGGTCCCACAACCCAACGGGCCCACAGGTCAATCAGACATTGATGCTGGTTTACGCACATTAGTATTTAGATCCTCTCCACTTCCACCAATCATTATCACACAACTATCCTCACTAGACATAGCAGCTAATCAAGCTAAGGATTTCTGGACTAGACCAGAGAATCACCCATAGAATCCACCATACATCCATCATCCATTTTCATGACCTTGTCGGGGATATCTACGAAGCACCCACAGGTTATCTTCCACGTATCCCACAACCTATAGATCGGATCACGCCAGAGCTCGATATTGATTGGAGCCTTCGAGTAGTCATCCTCACCGAATGATCTATCATGCCAGTTTAGGTTAGGAGGGCCTTCTTTTCCTTAGATTCACAGATTCCATTAGTGCACGTCGAAGACATCTCCATCATGGTGTACTTCAACTCATGATTTTTAAGAATGTAGCTCATGAATGCAATTGGGAGCTCATGATCATTAGAATCTTTCTGGGTCAATACAACATCTAGGGTGCTTTCTGTGGCATAGCAATAAATAATAAAATCTTTACTAAAATCTGGACATGCTAAGATAAGAGTCCTAGCAATAGCCTTTTTAATACCTTCAAATGCTTCTTTCCCTTTAGGAGGCCAGCCAAACATTTGTTTCCCTTTCATCATTTAGGAGATATTCAAAGTTAGCTCTACAAAATCAGGAATGAATCTTCTCAAGAAGGTTATCTTACCAAAGAAAGAATACACTCCCTTCTTACTTGCGGGAAGAGGAATCTATCAATAGCTTGAACTCGTTCGGGATCAATTTTATTCCATCTTTAGAGACAACATGTCCCAAAAATTTGCCCTCCATGACACAAAAGATAGATTTCTTAGGATTCAAAGAAACCCCATGTTCTCTCGCACTTCAAGAGAATTATTTCCATATGCTGAAAATGATCTCGCTTTAGTTTTGGAAAACACAGTCAAGTCATCTAGATACACAACAATACATTTTTGTTTCAATCTTCCAAAATCCAAGTCCATAGCCCTTTGAAAAGTGGCACCAGCATTAGTGAGTCCTAAAGGAATCCTCTTGTAGGAAAAATGACCCCAAGGGGTGGTGAAGGCATTCTTGTGCTGATTTTTGGTATTAACTTCCACTTGATTATACCCTGAAAAGCCATCAAGCATGGACAAAATTTCAGACCCTGTAACAGCTTGCAAAACTTGATCCATAATTTGTAGAGGGTAGATGTCCTTCAAAGAGGCCTGATTCAAATTCCTGAAGTTGATGTAGATATGAATCTCACCATTTTTCTTCCCGACAAATACAATGTTTGAAATCCATGTTGAATGGTGAATGGGGAAGATAATTTTAGCTTTAAATAATTTTTGTATTTCTTGAAAAATGGTGTCAACAATCTTTGGATTATACTTGCCTTTGTTTTTTCTTGAAAGGTTTAATCCTGTGTTTGAGAGGAATGAAATGTTGCATTTCATTGGGCTGAAATCTTTTAGATCATCATAAGAATAATAAAGTACATCACCGTACATCTTCAAAATATTTACTACCTTCTTATTTTCTTCTTGAGTACAACACTTTCCAACGTTCACCATTTTGGGGTCAGCAGATCTCCCGATGTTAATCCTTTCATACTCATGAGATTACCACACTCTTGTAGGAGTTTTAAACTTAACATACCTATCATGTTTATCAAAAATTCTTCCAAACTCACTCGGCCCTTTAGGAATCTTGTTACCTTTTATTTTTATGCACCCATCTTGATCTATCTCCTCTTTGACACCTTCCTCATTGGAAGATACACTCTCATGAGAAAAATTGTCACTTCCTTTGAAGTATAATTGTTCAAAGTTATCCCTGAGCTCCAAGAAAGAAAGAAAATGCTGATCAACTTTTAAAAATTTCTAGTTACTTGCATTATCAGGCACACTTGGCTATGGATCATTTCAACGGTAAATTTATCTTGAGAGAAATCAGGGTGAGGTATCAGCAACGATCCTGAGACAGCTAGTGAATCATCCCTAGTGTTATTTTCTCTTGGCACTGCTTCGATGGAGAAGGCATCAAGAAACTCAATAGAATCCCAAAATAGATTCTTGTAATACTCCAACCTTTTATTCTTTACTTGAAAAATGTCTCGACTTGTTTAACAACTAGTTCTACATCTCCACAAGCCAAAAGATTCTTCACACCTTTTTCTTTTGCCACATTAAGTCCAAGGATGAGGGCTTCATACTCTACTATATTATTTATGTTTTCAAACTGTAGTTTGAATGAGAAAGGTTGAACTTTTCCCTCAGGAGATATCAACACCATGCCGGCTCCAGAACCAGCTGAGAAGCAGCTTCCATCAAATTCTAGATTCCAAACACCATTAGGATCATGAAGTACTTATTTGGGAAGTTTAGTTTCCTCTAGAGACATAATCATATAGTTGTCATGCCCTATATCTTCATAAATTATTTGTGCTTTGAGATCATCTATTTTTTACACAATATATTTAGATTTATTCTTAGGCAACAACTTCTTCAACTTCCCATTGACTGGTATAAGGGCATGTGACCAATCCGTTCGAATCTCTCCTCCCATGTCTTTACAAAAATTCCTACTTAACAACATACCATATGAAGGAGGGATATTTGCTACTAGAATAATAGCCAAAACCTTTTTCTCAGGTAAGGTAGCAAAAGCTACTTGTGCATCTTTAATCCTTCCAACCAAAGGCACCTCCTTACTCTCCATAGAATAGTAGGACCCATAAGTGCGTGTGAGAGTAAGACCCAAAGCATGAGCCACTTTGGTAGGCATGACATTATCTGAAGCTCCTAAGTCTATGACACAGTTACTGAGTTTGTGGCTAGCTATAAGAAGATTCACATAAAATGGTTTGATTTTCTCATTAGGTGAGGTGACTATAGCTACAAGGTTGGGTTGAGGTGTGGAGAATGGATTAGGAAAAAGGCCTTTAGAATCATTTTTGGAATGGGAATTGAGAAAATAAACCATTTTGGAAAAGGATTTAGGATGGGTTTGATAATACACACCTCTAAAATTTAAACTTTTGTCTTCTTAAGGTGATCAATGATATCAAAAGATCCAGAGGTGGATGGGCTATCATCACTGGGAATCTTATGATTATTAGTTTTAGGAGCTGGAGAAGAAAAAAATTTAGCAGTGGAATTAAGAAAAGAAGAATTAGCAGAACTTACCTTCTGCGTCGATGTAGTGGGAATAGGAGATCCTATTTTTGCAACAATGGGAATAGTCATGGGATGCTCCTTGGACCTCTTGGTGGACTGCATCACTTTCTCCTTTTTGTTTTTATTTTCTGAGTCATGACTCGTGTATGATTTTCTACTCATATCTCTTTCTACTACTTCATCATAATCATCCTCTTCATCAACACCTTCAGTGGTGAAGAAATTAACTCAAGATCCCTCAAGTTCCTCTAGTTCTTCATCAGCCTCTTCTTCAGCTTCTTCAAAATATTCATTAATCTCTGCATCTTCAGGTTCTTCAACCTCACAATTTGCATTAATAGGGACATTGATGGGTGGACCCTCAATTTCCAGCCTTTTATGAGAGGAAGGCAAATGATTTCTAGGCTGAAAATTCCTCCTTGGAACATCTACATAAGGAGCATGCTGAGCCAATTATTTCTTTATGGTAATGAGGTCATTAGCAAGATTTTGTACTAATGGATCTGTATTAACTCCGGAGTAGAAGAAGAAGCTCTAGATTTGGAAGGATCTCTTTTCAACTTACCAGACATGATCAAGTCATCTTCAATGCTAACAGCTAATCTCTGATCCTCAACCAATGTTGCAAGGTTGGATCTCCTCAATACATAGCTAACTTCGGAAATTGAGCATTCAGGAAGAAACATTTTTGAATTTGATCTATAGGCTAAGTGTCTAGTGGGATTTTGTTAATCAACTTGTTGAACATGGCCACAAATTCCCTCATGGGATCTTGTGATTCTTTCTTTATTTGAGAAATCATGGGCCGTAAAAAACATGCACATCCTCTGCATGTTTGAAACGGTTCTCAAATCGTGGTATAACCGGTAATGGCCCCAACAAGAAGATGATAGAACCAATCGGGCATTATCTTGCAAAGTCTCTAAAAAAATCACTCAGACATCTTCATGTTCAACTCCAAGGACTCCACATGTAACTATGAAGGCTGAAATATATTCATCACGATGCACCTTTCCATCACCTCCGAACTTGGGAATTTCTTTCTATTACCCCCGGGTAACTCATGCAAAAGGTTAAGGAAGGAAAAGAGGACCAACATGATGGCCCTAAGTTAATGGAACTGCCATTCTTGGAAATCTTTGCTTGAAGAGGAACTAAAACACCAACAAGAATTAAAGCACAAAGATTAGGGCTAAGCTGCTCTTGAGGGATACTACTTCCAAGAGTTCTATCTTCAATAGGGGGTGTGCTTGTGGAACAAGCTCTTCTATTTCTCCCTATTGAAGGAAGAGGAAAACCTTGCTGCTCTAAGAGATGAAACTAAGAATCTTCAATACCAAGGGCTCTCCTACCACAAGTAAATCGTAGAGTCACTAGATCAAAGAATGATCAAGAAATTGTTCATAACTGGAATCCATCAAAACGAATCCCCAACAGAGTCACCAAAAACTGTTGGTTTTCAAATAGGACTTTATTGAAAGCAACAGTTAGGGGACAGAAAGTCCCTCCTCTTTAATGGGAGAGGTTCCCTTATTTAAAGGCAAAAACCTATTTTCAAATGTACAATGTTTATTTTTAATGAGGAACTTTGATATTATGAAAGTGTTTGATATAACAGATCATCGATACAAAAGGATAGAAGAATTAAGGAATGGGAGGCGGTAGAATAGCACTCTCAAGAAATATAGATAACAAAATAATTCCTTACGCATGCCAGAATGGAATCATATAGAACAAAATCATTTGCATTAAAACCACAAGATGTTATTTCACAGACACAAAGTTCCAAAGATGACATCCACAAGAATACAAATCTTCTTGAAGTAAAACAGACTAATGATTCAATAAATTTTAATAGATATAAATGAAAAACAAGAATAGATGGAAACAAAAAAAGAGATCTTCTTGTATTGATAGCTTTTACTCCTTTACACTTTCAAAATAAATAGAGTTCTAGCCCTTTAAAATCGCACAGAGAGCCCATTATATAGCTTAAAAATTGGTTACACTTGGTAACCATTTCTTTTAACTAAAATATTAATTAAGGAAGTGCTAAACACAATGTCCTTAATTAATTTATGATGAGCTTGATTCTAGGAATAGAAGGAGACAAGGAGAAACTAGGATAGAAAACATCTGCTTATTGCTAAGGATGGCCCACCGACTTGAGAATCCGTTTCCTGAATCTCTTTAATGCCTCATCTATCTCCCTACCTTGGGGACTGATGTGTTGGTAGTGGCATGTGCCTAAGTGCCTAGACATTTCTCCATGTTTTTATCAAACTCGGTATGTTCCAAGTATTCTTTATTAGCCTCTTCAATGGTAGATTGAAGAGAGAAAATATCTTTAATCTTCTCTTTGGTAATCAATTCTTCTTTGAACAGGCCTTCTTTGAAAAATGTCCTAAATTGAGTTTTAATCTCTTGAAGAGAGAAAGGAACACCTAAAGTTTCATCATGAAGAGGACAAAGAATATCCTTAAAGGCGTATATCACACAAGTCTTGAAAGATTTCCCCTTCTACCAACTATTTCTCAATTCTCCCAAGGCTTCTTCCGTAACTTTTATTTTCCATTTAACACCGAACACCCACGATCCTAACAAGTTGTCCATTGACATCATCAAAAACATTACTGGTCAACACTATCATTTCATCATCCTCTCCCATCAAACGAATATCTATGATGCAACTACTCCAAAGCTTCAGCTTCTTTGTCCATAGTTTTAATAGAGGAGGGAGTTTTGTTGTAGGTTGACCACCTTCTCATTGGCTTTGAAGGCCTCTTTAATGAAGTTCAAGCCTTCAATGGTCATATCATCAACCATGAATTCCATAAGTGTAATATCTCGTGTGTATCCTTGAAATCTAAACCTCATCCCGACCGAGAATCATAGGAGGTGAGAGGGCAGCTAGTGGAGAAGGATCCAAAACCTTATCTTTAGCCAATAATGACTTGATGAAGTTGGAAAGAACTTGATTTTGTTCTTCCAACTATTCTATAGTTTGTTTACCCTTTTCCACTCTCTCAATAACCTTGGTTACTGTTTCTTGGAGGTTATGTACCTCACTCTTAGGAGTAGATTCTCCCATGGGAATTCTAGAGAGTTCCAGGTCAGAGGCTAGTAGATCTTGCTCTGCCTTATCAAATTTAGGTTTTGCAACCTCTAGAAATTGTTGGCCTTGAGCATCTGTCACTATTATTGAAGTTGTTTTAGCTCTCTTTTTGGAGGAGGAGGAGTAGTGCCTAACAAAGCTGCCACAACATCAAAATTGGGCCCTTCCAAATGGGAAGAAGGTTTTCTCTTCCTGCTATCAACCAAGGGTTGCACCCATGCAAAAGTAGAAGAAGAAGAAGAAGGGACAAGAGGTCCAAGAGCAAGTGAACCCATAACACTTAAGGTATTCACCATTGTTGCTTCCAAAGAAAGAGTTGAGTTAGTCATCTGGAGCTTCTTGTGCAGAGAGGAATCTATGATACTAGGAGGTTTAGTGCTGGCACCTCCTTCTAATCTTCTACCGTAACTTCTGAAATTCCTGTAGGGTTTGGTACTTCACCATCATCACTTTCACTAAGAACAATAATGTTTTATGGCCCTGAAGGTAATCTTGAATTCTCTAGAAGGGGTTCTTCATCAATTGGCTCTTACTTAACCTATTTTATCTTCTTTCGGTACACTTGAGTAGTAGAAGAGGGAGTGGATGATTCAAGTTCTTTATTTGAGGAAGAAGGAGGGGTTTGAATAGGTACCTTTGTGCTTTGGGTGTATGTGTTTCCTTCCGAGGTTTTGAAGTATCTCTGGAAGAAGATATACTTAGATTCTTCCTAAGCTCTCAAAGCTTCCAATCAAACCAAACCTTGGTTCTTACAAGGACAGGGGCAAAAATCTCAACCAAGTCATCTTCCTCCTTCTTGTACCAATCCATATCTTCCAAAGGAGTATGTTTGATTAATGTGTCATATTCAAAAGATAGCAAGTCTACATCATCATCGTGGAAACCTTCAAGAATTTGATAGAGATTGAGCTCTTTAATTAGTCGCAAAGGAATCTGCTATAGTGCCTTTTCCTTGCTTCAAAATCATCTGCACAATCAGCCCAAGTAGTCCTCGATATCTCGGTTTGTGTTGATAATTTATTCCGAGGTTACATTAAATGAACTTCTTTAAATCAAAACAATTCCTAGGCCTAAAAAAGTGGATTGTGATGGGAGCAAGGGCCCTTTCTATATTTTGAGCATCCAAGGTTGTTTTACATGTATAGTTACCCAAGGAAATAGGGAAATGCAGACCAGATATTTTATTGTCCCTGTAGGTTCTATGCAATTTATCCAATTGCCTACACACTTCAATTAGAGCCATCTTGTCATTACAAAACATGGGGAGCTTGAGAGGTTTGTTTTCATAACCATCCAACCTGATATATGAAAACCTCTTGAATTGGATGAAGAAATATCCATACTTAGATATCGATTCATGGCTTCATCGTAAAATCTCCTAAAGAATATCACCTTCTAAGAGCCTCACAATATACATGGTAAAGGCATCATTAACCCTCCTGAAGTTGTGGTTGCTAGTTTCAAGGGTGAATTGAGGGTAGTATGCATAAATGGGCTCATCCTTTTGGCCCTCCATGTATGTGAATACAAACCACTGCCAGGATGCTACTACGGAATACATGAGATAAGAAGTCATATAGAACTTCTTATTCTCGATACACATTAGACAATTACTTGGTCAAATTCATGCAAATGATTTCTGCCCATTTCATGTTCTAAATACCTTCAAGACAATGTTGATGAGAGGGCACATCCAGAAGTGAAATTCATTGGTAGAAGGAAATCCCATGACACAAGTTAGCAAAATGATGAAATCAAACAACTCTTCATTGAAATCAGCCCTAAATAACACCTTAGAATGTCGGACTCTCCTCTTAGGTTCTTCAACCATGATTTTTCTATTCTTGCCTTATATTTATCATTTTCCCCGCTTGAATAGGGTCTCGAGCTTGAGCCCGAGTGATAACGATGGAGTCTTCTGAATCTAGAATGCGTTGGGCGGAAAAAATGGCAACAACATATAATTTGGCAATTAGCTCCCCATCCACATTAGACAATTCTTTTTTGTTCGAGTTAAAATGAGCCCCACAGCAAGCACGGTGTCGGCACATTATACAAAGATAAGGAAACCCACTTTGCATACACAAGACTACATCATCATTGATCATTTGTGCCATGGGGAAAGGATTAGGCTATTAAATTTGTTTCAAAATCCTCGAAATCTAGGTGTTGAGACTCGTTATCCCCGATATCGGAACAGAGGTCTCAAGGGTGATACATGTTCATGGCCTTGGAATTTGATCTTCATGTTTGCAATGCACAGAGGAAAAAACCTTCAAGGATCAAATTCACAATGAAAAATGCAAAGGGAGCAGGAGCACGAGAAAATGACCTTAATTATATGGATTCGAGCAAATGATGGCAAGTGAGAAATGTGCCAAATGCATAGAGAATAGTCCCATTAAATAGTCATTTAGGAGAGAGAAGGTCATTAAATGTGCATTAAATTCATATTGCACCAAATTACAAAGATAAGAATAAGAAAGACTGGAAAAAAGCGCCCAGATGGTCTTTGGTACATTTGGGACATCAAGGACACGAAGACGCAATCCGGTCGACGTGGGCGATGCGGACCAAATGAGCATGGGTGGTCCAGAAATTTGAAAATGTGAGGGATGTGAGGGACACGAATATGCGATTTGGATGATGTGCGTGATGCGGGAAAAGTGGGGATAGAAGGCACATATGCTTTTGGGATAGATGGGACAAAAGTACACGAAGGACTCGATGCGTCCGATGCATACGATCGGGGAACAGAGAGCTCGAGCAAACTTGGGACACATGGGCCAAAAAGTTCTAACATAATTTAAAATTAAGGAATTTCAGGGAATGTGGCCAATCAGGGAATAGAAAGATCGACAGAACTTGGGACATGAGGGACAAAAATGTCTGACAGACCCGCAAATCACCAAAATGACTCCAAAAAATGTGAATTTTTACTATCTCCTCAACTTTTCACTTCACTAGAACATCACTAAAGGGTGTCAACTCAAAATTTTCAATTTTTGACTTTTTGAAAGAGGGGAAATTTTGAGAGGACAACAGACTCGATATGGCCAATGTTTTTCAAGTACTACGTAATGAGAAGGAAAATATTACTCGTGACAAATTGGAAGCCATTGCCACATACATTCCGAGAAGACAAGGATTGTGCTAGATGAATGGAAAACATTGAGGCTGAGATTAAAACATAATATCCATAATTGATCGTCTGGTTGAAGAAGAAGGTGTTGTAGAGTAGAGGTCTATCCTTTTGTACATTGATTCATTATATTTGTTCCATTCTTATTATTTATTCTTTTGGAATATCAGAAAGAATCCCCGTTTCCAGGATGGAAATGTACTTTAGTGTGGGTTAATGTTGAGTAGACAATATTGCCCTAAGGAGAAGAAACACATAGTATTTGCGTGTGAGAATAAGGTGTACTTAAAGGCACGTATGATAGGGAAGGAAATGCGCATCAAGACAAATTGATTCGGACTTAGCCATTTTCATGGATGTGGGATATTTTTGGAAGGTAACGTGGAGAACACACATTGGTATGGAGACTTGTGTGACACATAAATGCTATTTTTTTATGAGTGTCCGATAAGAGCCATGCATGAGTTTAAGATAATAATAGAATTTCTTCTTCCAGCTTAACTATGGGATGTTTATAATTAGCACACTTGCATTTGTGCATGGTATTGTAAAGGTGCATGGTTATTATCAGCATGTGACCTATTTTGGGAAGTGTGTAGGAGGTGAAGGGAAATTCCCACCCGTTTAAATATGTAGTGAACTATGTAGTTAGGGAGAGGTGAATAGTGAATTAATGTAGAGTTATGTTGTTGGATCTCGATACACGTATAACTTATGGTGATATTTTGGAAAGTAAGAAGCTTCTATGTAATTTGGTGTTTAATATAATGGAGTATATTGGATGGATAATGGTTTTAAACATTTCAGAATCGGTTCTTTCATGGGTAATCTTATTATAGTTATCATTTAATTAATGATTCTCTAAGATATAGATATAGAATATGCTTTGTGGAATGTTTATGCTTATTTTTGGTTCTCGAATATGTTGTATCTTCATTATGCCAACATCCTACACAAGCAACTCTATAGAGGGGTTTGTCCTTTGCACACTTTGAGTGAACACTCACCTCGGGATGGTAATGTGCTAGTGCATTTGGGTTTTTCTGGTTTTATATAGTAGATTATAGGATGTATCACATACTCCCATACTCCTTTCATACACATTCACTCTCCTCATCTTCCTTCGAAACTTCTTCAAGACTTCTCTCTACTTCATGCTCCACAAACTATTGGATAATACATGTCACCTACCTCTCTATAGTGTTATCAAATTTCTCCTTGTTAAGGGTCGGGTCTATTAATGCAAAATCACAGCACCCCCAAATGAGTTCTAAAAATATAATTTTCTAAGGCAGACTCATTTGGTGTGATTGCATAACATTGAACTTTCCCCAAGGTGTGGGACCTTGCAAAATGGAAAAGCTCTCTAGATTAAAGGTTGGTTCCTTATTCCTCTATTCAGGTGCATGCGTGGGAGCTTGTAGAGGATTTATCTCTAAACCTAATCTAAAACTTGCCAAGGAGATAGGGATAAGAAAGGGGTACAAGAAATAAACAATAACTAAACTACCAGGTGATGCACCGAAGGAATGATGAAAACTTGTTTTGCTAATAGACACAAACCAAAAAAATGCATACACTAAACAAGAGAAGATATCCATATATGTAATGGGAGACCATGTGAAAGTAAAAGAGACAAGAGAGGATCTAAAATTGATCACACACGTGTTTTCTTGCTCTGTAGATTGATACAGTCCATTACAAAGTAGCCAAGAGGCAGAAACGTATTGTAATTTTTTGATAGAAGGCCTAAACCCCACAAATCCATTTTCTAGAAGGAAGAGGGAGCCTGTAAAACAAACAATGTCCTTCCAACCCTTTACAATGAATCCTTCCCCCACATTTATAGATTCAATCCTAAAATAATAAATAGAGAGAGAAGCGGGAAAAGAAGGTTGAAACTCAACCACCGTTATTAATGCCTCTAATGAAATATCTCCCCAATTATGTCTTTATTGCATCAATCCTTGGTTTGGCACCTTGAAGGAAGAGGAAATGGTGAAACAGATCAAATCTAATCTGGCTGTTGAGGTAAGAAGATCTTGCATTAAAATCCTAAAGATGTTTCCTCCATTTTTCTTCACCTAACCTCCTCAAAATTAAAGTTTCAGACCCCATGGCATGGGTGAGGCCGATATCTTTCCAATGGTGTCAAATTTGCAATATTTCGAGCCCCGAGTCGAAAGATATTCCCTTTGAAGTTTTTATCAGTGTCTATACAGGAGGGTGGGAAAACATCTTGAAAATCTGTGTCCCTTTTTTATATCGGACATGTGGCAGCTAGATTGGAACAAAAATTGGGCCTATAGGTCTGCAATTTATCTTTTTCCCATTTCTTCTGATTCCTACTTTGGCTTTGACTCGTGCCCGATGCTTGACTTTTCCTTAGACAGAGTTGCAGGCCATTTTACAAATTTTACCCCTTGAATTAGCGCCATACTAACACTTGGCATTCTCCGATGCCTCCTCCATACTTAGCCAATTTTGAATCCTTTTATGTCTGCCTTTTCACTCTATTTCCTCTTATGTGGGATCTTGGTCAATCCAATATTTGGCACAGGGTGAAATATGGTTAACAATTTGGCAACTCATAGGGGTATCTACCTACTAGATGAAAATACCAATTGCCTTGTCATATCCGTTGGGCATGGAGTCATGAGTGATAGCCTGCTACTAATTTGAACTTTGAAAATTGACCCCTAGGCCGCTTGGAAACCCATTAGAACTGAAACTGATCTTGATCAAATGCTGAGTCCAAACACTGCATGAGAGAATAAAACAACACCACACTATATACAAAATTTGAAATCATAAATGCTCCAAATGGAACATTCGAGCATGTAAAGTACTTAGGAGAAAAGCAATCTACACTACAACAAGACAATTTGCATAAGCACTTAGAGGAAAGAGAAAACTAAACTAATATGTACAAGGTGAGAACTCCCTTTTAGTAAAGCGAGTTAGCTTAAGATAGATCCCATTTACTAGAATCAGTAACTCTTCACCCTCCAATGTAGACAATTATAAAGCATTGCTACTTTTGCATCTTGTGATCATATAGGGGCCACTCCGGATGGCGTCAAATTTAGAATACCTTCCTAGAAGGTCCTTGCCTTTGTCTTCTTGTCAAATCATTTCTTGATTAAAGCATGATTCTTCTCTATTTCTTGAGAGCATGCTCTGGTTTCTTATAATTCCATCAGCTCCATATACCCGGCCTCCATCACCCAAATTCGACATCTCTAGTTGCTTCACGAGCTCCAATGTTGGAAACTCAAGTGATATAGGCAACACTACCTCTTTCTTATAGATGAGCTTTAATGGAGAGTTTCATGTAGATCCCTTAGGCATTATTCTATCATCCCATAAGGCCGTTTTGATATTTTTGTGCCAAGTCCTCTTATTCTCATCAAGATTTCGTCTGATGATCTTTAGTAGGTTCTTGTTTGTGGATCGAGTTTGGCCATTACCTCGAGGGTAATAGTTTGATGAAGTACTCAAATAAGTCCCATTCTTGATGGCCCATCCTGTGATCTTAGAACCTATAAATGCTAATGCATTATCTGATATGTTGGTGGTTACACTCCAAATCTGGTCACTATTCCTTCATAGAAATCCGATACTAGACTCATTTGCTTACTTGAGTGCCACCGCCTTGTCCATTTGGTGAAATAATCTGGCCACCGTCAGATCCATTTGTGACCTTGGCTTGAGTTTGGATATAAGACTCTAATGAATTTCAATCCCGCTGCATGAAAGGTTGGTCGACCGAGATTGGGTGCAATGGAAATTATGCTAGCCTTTCCTTGCCTTTAAAGAATGCACAATTCTTGCACCTTTTGATCCATGTGTAGCATCACTAAACACTATGGGCCAATAATATCCTACTTTCATGATTTTGAGTACTGTCACTCTTAGAGAAAATGGCCTCCAATATCTTCAACATGGAATTTTTGTAGCACTCTCTCCACCTGATCTGCCCAATGCATCTCAGCAGAATGCCATTAATGTCTCTTTTGAACAAGACACCGCCAATAAGAACATATGGGATGGCTTGTAACCTGAAATGCATTCCTTTTTCCTTACTCATCCCATGAGGACACATGCTTGTTTGAAGGAAGTGAACCATGTCTTTGGTCCAAAAGGAGTAGTTTCATCATCTCTCCCTTCTTCTTGATCATCTTGTAGAACAAGAACAACCTCCTTTTCACTGTTTGTTTCATCTTGTTGACTTGAGGCTAGTTGTTCACATAACCCCTTCCCACGGACCAGCTTGGTGACCTTGATCTCAATGTCATATTCCATGACATGAGTGATCCATCTTGCATGCTTTTCATTCAGGTCCTTGCTAAGAAGGAATTCTTTAACTCCCGCATGGGAGACCAATAGTTGGATTTTGTTGTTTGAAACCAAATGCTTAAACTTCTTCAATCCTCTTATTACCACTAGGACTTGCCTCTCAATGAAGGAGTACCTCACCTCATAATCTTTAGGGCTCTAGATGAAGAATGCAATTGGTCAATTTTCTGTACTTTCTTTGTTCTATTACACCAAGATTTTAGAAATTGTGTCATTGCCACCAAAGGCATACAATATGAAGTCTTTGGAAAAATATGGGCTCACAAGAGTTGGGGCTTGTGATATGGCTTCTTTGATGGCCTCAAAACTTGATTTTCCTTTAGCTTTCCACTTGAATGTTAATCTCTTCTTCAACATCAACGTTATTGGCTTAACAAGGGCAACAAAGTTTGGAACAAACCTACAGAAAAAATTGATTTTTCCCAAGAAGCTTTGAAGATCCTTCTTGTGACTTGGCAATGGAAATGCTCTTATTACTTGAACTCTTTACGCTTCAATTGCCAATCCTTCATTTTATATGATATGGCCTAGAAGATTTCCTTCATGGGCCAAGAATATGCATTTTTGGGGTTCAATGACACCCCAAATCTCCTACATCTCTAAAAAAATTACCTCAGATGGAAGAGATGATCTGCTGCATTCTTGGAAAAAACAGTGATGTCATCCAAATAGATCAGAAATATTTGGTTAATCAGCCCCTTGAATGCCATATCCATTGCCCTTTGAAAAGTGGCTCTAGCGTTGGATAATCCAAATGGCATTTTCTTGTATGCATAGGTGCCCCATTTGGTGGTGAAAGCTATTTTGAATTGATCATCTTCTTTCACCATGATCTGGTTTTACCCTAAGTAGCCATCTAGGAGGGAGAACCTTTCTGACCCAGACACTACTTGCAAGATCTACTCCATTGAAGGGAGTGGGTAGTGGTCTTTGAGGGAGGCTCTGTTCAAATCCTTGAAGTCAACACATAGCCTGATTTCTCCATTTTTCTTCCTGACTAGGACCAGATTTGCAACCCAACTTGAGTGTTTAATTGGAAATATGATGCTTTCCTCTATCAGCTTGTTCAGCTCCTTCTTCATCAGAGGCTCAATATGTGGGTTGACTGATCTCTACTTCTATTTGATGGTCTGAGTAGCTGGATCTAGTTCAATTGTGTGTTGTGCTAGTTTTGGATTGAATCCTCTTAGGTCCTCATAACTCTAAGAAAACACATCAGGGAATTCTTGGCAAAGTCGTATGAATTCATACCTTTCTTGTTTGGTGGCCACTTTTCCAATTTGAAGTGTTTTGTCTTCTCCAACTAGGATTAACTCTGAATCTTCCCTTTGATCTATATGTTAGCCTTCTCCTTTCTGAACTAGTCATTAGGATTGAAATTAGATTCCAGTGTCACTACACATTTGGGAATCTTGTTTGTATGCAATTGTACTATCTAATTGATATCTTGTTGCTCTATTCTCGCTTCTCAATTTATAGCTGAGAATTGAGCTTCTTCTTATATAAAGTTAATGATCTCTTGATCATTCTCAAACACCTACCAAATGTATTATTATCTGCATCATTGGCCTCTACAACCACATGGATTTGTGGTTGTTCTTTATCCCTCTTGATGTTGTCAACCACATCAAATGTTGCTCCAACTGCTACAAGTCTATCAGCAGCTTCATTCTCCTTCCTAGGTATGGACACAATACTGAAGGCCTCAAAATCCTGCATGAGATCCCACACCCGAACTCTTGTAATTTTTGAGCAGGACATTTTTTACAGCATTAAGTCCTTTAACCTGATTGGCAACTAGTTCATTGTCACCGAATACTTGCAAGTTCTTAATTCCCAGCTTCCTTTCCCAATGAAGACCTTAGACTAAAGCCTCATATTCACCAGTGTTATTTTAGCATGCAAACTAGAATCTAAAGGATGAATAATATCTCATACCTCTGGGGACACAATCATGGCTCCTCCTCTAGCTCCTTGTCTACTCCTTGAACCATCAAAGAATAATTGCCATACCTCATTGTCATCCTTGTATTCGGCTTGATTAGGTCAAGAAGAGGTGGTTCTCTTCATGTAGGTAGTAGACACCTAGCTCAGATTCTTCCATTTCCCTATAGGGGTCAAAAGCATGACTTTTGTTGGCCCAATCATCAAGAGTCAAGTTTGGGATACATCCCACCTTGGTATTTGCTTCAGAAGTGCTTAGGAGGTCCTCTTGATCAAAAGTTGAGTAGTTGGCATTGATTGGGCTAGGCACATAGGATTCAATATGATAATCAACAATAGGTTTAGATCTAATTGTGGCCTTCACTCCATACCTTTTCCTAAAGAGCATATGTGACCAATCAGTAGATAGGTAGCCTCCAATTTTGGCAGTGAAGTCCCTAGACAGACACAAAGCGAAATGTGGTGGCAAGTCTATAATTGACCCATTTTGCAAAATAGTCACATTAGGGAAAGCGTGTAGAGTGAGACTTAGATCCCTGATCATTCCCACAGTAGTCATTGTTGTCCCATCTAATTGGACTACTCCTCTAGATATGACCTCATATTGGAGACCCAACTGATCAGCTATTTGTTTGGGCATCACAAAACTACTAGCCCCAAAATCAATCATATAATTGTGTACTAATTTGTCTCCAATAATTAATGAGACATAGAAGGTAGGAGGTCTCATGTTTTTACCTTGTTCTCCATGGTTCCTCCCAGGCTAAACTGCATTGGAAAGCACTCTTTCTTGTTGGTTAGCGGGGTGATTTGAACTTGACCAATTATACATAGTACTCTGCAACAAATCCCTCTTCCCCACTGAAATGACTAGTGAGTCCCATAGTGAGATGTTCACACTTGTCCTTTTCATCTACTCAATAATATTTAATGATCTATCCTTTTGTTGTCCCTTCCCAAACACATTTATTTCTTGCACATGGGTTGTTAAAACCGGTGCTTGACTGGGTTTGGAAGGTGGTCTGATTATTTATGTATGTTGGGGGTTATACTTAGAGCACCATGATCTTTTGGAGTGATGGAAGATTGAGGGTCACCTAGATTCAGTGGTTGGCCCTCTCCAATACTTCTCTTTTTGGACCGTGTATTGGTAGCTACACTTTGAGGAGGGAACTGATTCATCCCACGTGTCTCTTTGACCTACCAAATGACAAGCATAGTTTCATTTGGGGGCCACCTTGTTGAGCTGCTTGTTGCTGATCTTCCTCTTGGTCAGATTCTTATGGTGCCATATTGGTTTACACCATCAAGGCTTGATTTAGAGCACCATTAAAGCACGTTGATTGGTTATGTGGTTGTTCGCATGGAAAACACCAATCATATTCCTGTGTCATATTGTTCTAGTGTAGAACCAATGCCCTTGATGTTGAAGCTATGTTAGGATCATATAGCTTGAAAGGTCTAGCAGCTTGGGGTTGTCCTTGGTTCTGGCTCTGATTCACAGTCTGAGGTGGTGGCCTATTGTGCTGATACTGGGGTTTAGCTTGATATTGAGCTTGGGGCTGGTATGGCCTGAAACTCTGAGCTTGTTGTCTTTTGATGGTCACTAGCTCATTCCCAAAGTTTTGAAATTGCTTCATTACCACTTCCTAAAACTCTTTAGAGGCATTAGATGATGAAGTGGAAGCTTCAACTAAGCTTTGACTCCTAGGGGTGGGTATAGGAGCTAATGTAGGTGCTTGGCTAGTATCTAGGCTTCCTAACTCAGGGTACAGAGGAATGGATGGCCTAGGAGTGATTTTTCCATCTTGAATCAAATGGTTCTCACCCCTAAGTTGAGGCTATAGGTTGCAGGTAATGTAGTGCCCCATTGAATGAATCATTAGAGAAATATCATAATTTAAATCCCTAAGAAATTATAAGAAGGCACCTTCATTAGTGGGCTTTACTGTTGTTGGAATCCTATCCTAGGTCCGCTGGAATCTGAGGTTGAAGTTTGTCAGCTGCTCATTCGAGGCTCTCTTGATTGTTGTTAGTTGCTCCAACAAAGATAAATTATCACCTTTTTCCCCAAAATTATTGTGAAGAGCCATGCATATCTGGTTCTAGTTCTGGATAGAGATTTCTTCAAGACTCTTAAACCATTGTGAAGCTTTCCCTTTGAATGAAGAGGTGAGTAGCTTAACTACAATGTCCATCTCATGGATCTCATGGATTATACATACATTTGCAATATCCTGGATATGGTCACCAAGAGAAGTTTCATTTTCCCTAATGAAATGTGGGATGCTCTTTAATGTTGTAATCAAAACTAGGTTTTGTGCAATCAAGGTGAGTGGACTATTGCTAGTGAAGTTGACATATGGATTTGGTTGTGCCATTCTGATTGGCCTAAGAACCCTTACAGACTAAAATAAAGGCCTTGTAGGTGGAGGTGTTGAAAAGGTTATGCTTGGTGGAGATGGAGACCTCTAAACTCTTCTTCCTCTCCTTTTTATTCCTGGGGATAGACGCAAGTATTCAAATATACCTTCTTTCCTTGCTCTAGACCGGGTTTTTCTCATGAATCTTCCAAGCTTGGGCTTCTAAAACCAGTAGATTTGTTTTCTTTTAGAGTCGCCAGATGTACAATTTTAAGGCTTCTTAAAAGCCAGAATCACATAAATTTTACATCAATTCCTACTGTAATAAGATGGAGACTTCTTAGCCCCATCGGGCGTACTAAAACTGTTAATGCAAAATCACAGCACCCCTAAATGAGTTCTAAAAATATACTTTTCTAAGGCAAACTCATTTGGTGTGATTGCATAATATTGAACTTTCCATAAGGTGTGGGACCTTGAAAAATGGAAAAGCTCTCTAGATTAAAGGTTGGTTCCTTATTCCTCTCTTCAGGTGCATGCATGGGAGCTTACAGAGGATTTATCTCTAAACCTAATCTAAAACTAGCCAAGTAGATAGGGATAAGAAAGGGGTACAAGAAATAAACAATAACTAAACTACTAGGAGATGCACCAAAGGAATGATGAACACTTGTTTTGATAATAGAAACAAACCAAAAAAAATTCATACAATAAACAAGTGCAGATAGCCGTATATGTAATGGGAGACCGGATGAGAGATAAAGAGACAAGAGAGAATCTAAAATGGTTCACAAAGGCGTGTTTTATTGCTTTGTAGATTGATATAGTCCATTACAAAGTAGCCAAGAGGTAGAAATGTATTGAAATTTTTGATGGAAGGCCTGAACCCCATAAATCCCTTTGCTAGAAGGAAGAGGGAGCCCGTGAAAACAAATATTTTCCAACCCTTTACAATGAATCCTACCCCCACATTATAGATTCAATCCTAAAAGAAGAAAGAGAGAGAGAAGAAGCGGGAAAATTAGGTTGAAACTCAACCACCATTGTTAATGCCTCGATGAAAGCTCTCCCCAAATCCATCTTTACTGCATCAATCCTTGGTTTGGTGCCTTGAAGGAAGAGGAAACAACGAAATGATCAAATCTAATCTAGTTGTTCACGTAAGAAGATCCTGCATTAAAATCTCAAAGATGTTTCCTCCATTTTTCTTCACCTAACCTCCTTAAAATTAAAGTTTCAGACCCCAAGGCATGGGTGAGGCTGAGATATTTCCAATGGCATCAAATTTGTAATATTTCGAGCCCTAAGTCAAAAGATACACCCCTTCAAAGTTTGTATCAGGTCTGTACACGAGGGTGGGAAAACATATTGAAAAATGGGTCCCCTTTTGATATCGACACACATGGCAGCTAGATTGGAACAAAAATCAGGCCTATGGGTCCATAATTTATCTTTTGCCCTTTTCTAACGATTCCGCTTTTTTGACTCGGGCCCAAATGCTGACTTTTTCCTTAGGAAAAGTTGTGGGCCATTTTGTAACTTTTACCCTTGAATCAATGCCACACTAACACTTGGCATTCTCCGTTGCCTCCTCCATACTTAGCCAATTTTGAAGCCTTTTCTGTTCACCTGTTGACTATGTTTCCTCTTATGTGGGATCGTGGTCAATCTAATATTTGGCACGGGGAGAAATATGGATAACAGGTCTTTTGATCTTTCATGTCTACTTCATCACTCCCCCTTTATCATGAGTGCCTTCCTTGTTCTCATCCCTCTCTTCATTTCCCCCTTTATCATGAGTGTCTTCCTTGTTCTCATCCCTCTCTTCATTTCCTTCTTCATTTGACTCATGTACATCATACACAGGATGATTTTTATCCTCTTCATTGTCTTCATCGCCCTTGTTGCCTCCATGCTTTATGTTTCTCTTGAGTTTGACCTTTTTGCACCATCCGCTTCTTCCTTCTTGGTGACTTAGACTCGGGGACTTCTCTCTTTCTTATTTCTCGGAAAATCTTCCTTTTGTGGAAACTATTTTCTAATAGGAGACCTCTTCTGGTGGATGTAAGTACTTGTTCCCTACTTGAATCCTATGCCCCAACTATTTGTACTGTCTCCGCATGCTCGACACCTTTTATTAGGATTCTCCCTTCTTTCTCTTCTCCTTAGCACAAGCTTTTTCCTCATGGTGGGGTCTTCAAGAATGGAGACATCATCTTCAATATAAGCACATTTTCATACTTAGGCCTTAGGCACAAATATACCCTTCATGTTGTCCTCCATGCAATAGGAAAGGTTACTAGTCTCAACAAGTGCACTTCATGGGAGACATACTTCTCCACATAAGTGTGTTTCTTGGGGTATAATAACTTCCTACGCAGCTCATGGTGATCTTGATCTACTACAATTAGATTGAACTCGAGTTTCTTAGGCTCTTTGAATTGATTAACCCCAGCCTAGAAGTACTACGTTGTGAAGGAGAAAGGAAACTTACACCAAGGAATCTTGGTGTCATCCACCAAAGTAAATTTGTCGATACAAAAATGAATGTATACGGAAAACTCAACCTCTCCTTGCACTAGTGAAGGAAACTACTCGAGTTTTCCCCATTCAGCCACTAATACATCTTGCATCTCGCTTATACCAATTTTCCGGTGTTCCTTATGAGCATTCATCATGGTGTCACAAGTATACTATTCAAAACTCTTAGCGGGAGAGAGGTTCTCATCTCTGGGTATTCCCAAACAAACTGATCTAGCCCATCAAGTACTCCATTATCTTAAAATATAATGGTGAGGAGGACATTACCAAACATAATCTACTCTCCATCATGTGTGGCATTCATGATCTCCTCTCGTAATAAATGATGAGAGGTTATAGATGGTCCCTTCCAAGATCTTGCAGCATACATTCAACCATGCCTTGTTGATATGTGTCCATCTCTCTTTCCCATTCAGCTTTATGACTAAGAACATAACCATCCTCATCACCAAGTCAATAATTGTAGAAATTTTAAAGTAGCGTGAACCCTTCTTATAGTCATAAGCCTTAACGGTCTTCTTAATGGATTACTTGTCTTCTAAATCAACATCCAATTATTCTCCTTTGTATATAAGACCGGTGAACTTAGAGATTAGTTGGGGGTTATGTGCATCATATGCCCTACGAAAAATAAGTGGTCTTCATGTATGCACGACATAAACTATTGGTATAGAGGATCAAGCTTGCTGAAATAGGGTAACTCATAGAGTTACAATAACCTAGCCTTCTCCATTTTAACCTTCACTTCATCGTCATAGATAATCATTCCATCTGATGTCCTCTTCTCTATAGGGTGAACCTTTTCTAGGGTCATCTCATTCTCTATGGTGTTCATTTGATGGTTGTAATCACTTATAGCCATATTTCTGACATGAGACACCCATTCCTTACTAAGAAATACATCATCTAGGTACTAAATTTCGAGTACCATTCTTTAGTGAAACTGGTAGAAATGGCTTGTTTTCCCTTTCCCTTTCCCTTCTTTGGTGAAATGGTTGCTACTTTCCTTGGTGTCATTCCTTCGTTGGGTCCTTAAAACTTCTTCCTCTCTCTTGTTCCTAGCTCTTCTTAACTTTACAGCTCCACTCCTTTGCAAAAATTCCTTCAAACCTCATGCCCTACCTATGCAACCCTAACCTGGAAAACCCTTTTTCCACAAAACAACATAACACCCATGATATTATTCCACACAACCTTCTCCACTTATGCCCATGTACTCCTTTCCACTCTAGTTTTTTTATCAAACTAGCTATGCACATAAATCTTCACAACTCTTCTCAAACCTTCTTTGCAAGGATGCCCTAGTTCACAAGATCTCTTTGATAACTTAAAACTCAAGGTACGAAATAACGCACCCCCAATCTTCTATCTATAAGTTTTTCTTTTCTCAACAATAAATTCCATGCCATCTACCAATGTACTTTCACAATAAAGGTGGATTTTTCCAATGCCAACCTTCAACGCTTTTCCTCCATGCTCAATCCTACACAAAAACCTTTGGAAACCTTCAAGCGTGCAAAAACCCCTTACTAACAATAGATCCTTACGCATGCATGTATAGTGCTCAAGGCATTCTTCTCCGTGTCCTAATCCTCGGCTCTTAACCTCACCTACCTCATGTTGTTCTTTCTCTTTTCATTCTTGTACGTGGTTTCTATAAAGCCTTTTGACACCATCCTTCCCTTATGTTCACCTTTTCTACGCACAATCTTCCAATCCACGTGTTTTTGATTTTTCAACCCAAGCCATCAATAACCATAGCTTCTAGCACTTGTCATATCACTCCACCCCACAAAAAAATAGATGTGCGGTCCTCTATGCATAGAAAACTTTTGAAAATAATAAGTGGCTACCAGCACCAAAAAAACAAAACAAAAAGAAAGGGAAACACAAAGAAAGGAAACTACATCAAATAAAATCCTAGGCTAACTAGAAATACTACCTTATTTACAAACACAAAGAAGACTTATTTATAGTAGGGATTCACTAATCCTATTGAAATGGCTTGAAAACTCTGTTTCATCCAATGCTTTCAGAATCGACAAGTGCCCGAATCAAGTATATAGGATACAATGTACGAGCCCAACCAATGGAATTTGAATTTCCTAGGATGGTGTAGAAACTTGGAATCATACAAGAGAACCATCTACCCAACCTCAAACTATTTGTTCTTGATGTGTCTATCATGTCATGCCTTCTACATGGCTTTTTCTATTTTCTGACTCTAGCGAGCAATACCCCACCTCTCATCCAACTGCATCAACTTATATATCCTCTCTCCTCAAGTACTTCTTCATCATCTAACCCTCATCTACGTGTTATATGCACCGATGGTAACTTAAGTGCAACAGTAACACACTTCCATGCCAAACACCAATTGAAAAGGTGTGGTCTTGTTCATCTCTTATAAGTGGTCTCGATATGAATATAACACAATAAAAATTTGTCATCCCAATCCTTTCTTCCTACATCACTAATCTAAGTTAAAGTGTGATTCAAAAAAATTAAATGCCTCAAGAGGTCCCATTATCTTATTAGTGATAAGGGGTAGTCTTTAGATGGGCCACCATGAATTTTGCCAATAAGATTCTAATTGTCTCATTTAAAAAATGAGTACCCTTATCACTTGTTAAACTCATGGGGCATCCATATCTACTAATTATATATCCCCACAAGAACCTAGTTGTTGTTTCTATTTTGCAATCCCTTATAGTACCGCTTCTTCCCACCTTATAAGGTAATATGTGCATGTAATGATATACCATGAAACTATCCTTCACACGGCTAGAGAAATAGGTCCTATGAAGTAAATTTCCCACTTCTTGAATGGTTCTACACCGGAAATTGATCTTAATGGCATTTCATCTCTTTTCCCGGTTTACCTAGGTGCTAAAATTGGTCACTACTTGATACAATCTTTGTAAACCATTTCCCACCAAAAGCCTACGAGTAAAATATTCTGTGTGGTGGTATTTCCAACATAGTGTCCTCCTACAATTCCACCATGTGCTTCCTCTATGATTACATCGCGCTCATGCTCTAACATACACCGACACAAGATGTCATCACGACCTAACTTGTATAAGTCTCCACCAATTAACATGTAGGGCATGACATGAACATCTAACCGCTTCCTTTCCAAATTCTTCATTCCCTCCAGTGCCACACCCATTTTGAGAAACACTGCAATATATTCTAAGTTAGAGGGTGTGGACCGCAATTTGAACAGCATAAGGATCTCGTAATGTATCCTCAATGCTTTGCATGTCCTCTCCTAATTATATACTTGATAAATGGTCGGCCCTAAATAACTCTTACCTGGTTTTATAACAATCATAAACTCAAAATCTTGAAATAATATGACCCACTTGCATATGTGCCTTTATAAAATGATATTTTTTACCGATTATTTGAATGTCATTTGTTCATGGAGAATATAAAGGATGTTGGTAACAGATACTGCCTAAATTTTTGTAGCGCATAGATCATCGATAATGCCTCACAATTTGTAGTAGTATAGTTATGATCTGTTGGTGTCAACTTCCGTCTTGCAAAACAAAAAGGGTGATCAACAGCTCCCTCCCTAGGTTATGCCAACACTACTCCAATTACCATCCCCGAGGTATCAACATGTACATGGATTGGCTTATCCCGAAAGGAAATCGTAATATGGGCGCAGTAATAAGCCTATTCTTTCATGTATCAAATGCCATTTTTTACATTTCTCCCCAATGAAATGTACTTCTATTCTTCAACAATCCCTCCAATGGTGTGGTGATCTTGGCATATCCCTTAATAAATTTTTGGTAGTACCCCGTATGCCTAAGGAATCCATGTACCATGCTCTAGCTGGTAGGTTCCCCCAATCTCACAATAATATCAATTTTGGTAGGATCCACCAGAAGCCTTCCTTACATATGATATGCCCCAACAAGGTTCCAAAAGGAGTAATGAAAACACATTTATTAATGTTGAGAGATATACTCAACTATCAACATCTCTCAAACATCAACTGTAGATTGTCGCAATGGTCTTTTACTAGTCCATAAACCATCTAATCATCAAGGTAGACTTGAAGAAAATTATGGATGAAGTCCTGAAATGCCTGAACCACAATGCATGAAAACATAGCAGGTGCGTTCTTTAGTCCAAAAGGCATGATCAGTATAGGAAAATATTTTCCATTCAGTGAAAAAAATTATCTTTTCTTGGTCCTCCTTTGCAATTCTAATCTGATGGTATCTTGAGAATCCATATGTGAAAGAATAGATCTCGTGCCTAGCTACTCCTTCCAGGATATCTTCAATGAAGGGGGTTAGAAAAGGGTCAATGACACATACCGCATTCAAATCCCTGTAATCAATGAAAATCCTTATCCATCCATCCTTTTTAATGTTGATGACCATTGGAATTATCCAATATAATTCTTTAACAACCTTAATGATGTCTGATGCAACCATCTTGTCAATCTCCTCCTTGACCCTAATGCACATATTCAGATTCATTCAATAAGGTCTCTTACAAATTGGGCACGCACCTTGCTTTAACCTGATCTTCATTTCTCACAAGTAGTGGTGAAATACTTTAAGCTCATGGTACCTGCGCGGAAATAAATCTTGAAATTTGTGCAACAAATTGATGATCTTTGAAACCTCCATTTCTATCCAGTAATCTCCAATAATAGCTTCCTTAGGTTCCACCTCTGAACCAATTTTAACCTTCTTATCTTTTCGAGGTTCATGGTAGGTGCCATCTTTCTCATCGATCTATTCATAACCTTGCATGTGCCCACAAAGATATTTAACATCCAATTTTTCCACCTCTTCACCATCTATCACATAAACCAATTTTCCTTTCTCTTTTTCCATGCATGTGCACTCAAGTTGTACCTCCTCTGATTCTTCCTCATCAAAATATGCTTCCAAGCCAAGTTCACCGAACAACTCCAGTACTCTTTCCTCTGCCATGGAACTATCTCCCATACTTAGGAGCTTAACAACCCATAACACCTCATTCACCAATGGTTTAGTACTTAGATATTTGAAAGCTTTAAGAAGATCATTCGTGAACTCCTTCCAGCTTCCTATCTCGATGCAACTCGAGTGAATGTAACATGTGCGCGCAACCTTGTAAGGTAAATTAAAGCTTATGCACCCATAAATATGGAGGCAATGCTTATGCGCCTTTCATCCAGGCCTTCTCACATGCCTGGACATGAAACGAGGTGGGTTCCTTCCCATGATAATCTTGTATAACAATAGGTGTATTACTTCAAAGAAACCTAACAGAGAATTTAATTCTCACCTCATGCCACTCTAGAAGGTTATCGCAATGGGTTACCCACCAACGTGTTGTGGTCCCGAGAAAGGTATAGCTAAGCATACTTATCCTTTCAACCTCACATCTCCACTAGGTCTCCATTTCTTGTAGGAAAACATCAGGGTTAGCTCCCTCAATGTAACTTGGCAACTATTTTCTTCCCATGCCCCGAATGAGCGTGCCTTTGTTACTCTAGTTACATATCCTCTAAACCGCCTTCGACTAACTCATATTTCCCGTGCGCACAATTATCACATGTCACTCTAGTTGTATCACTTATACATTGAGTGTGTTCCCATTGAATAACTCCTTTTCTTGGTTACACAACATCAAGGTCCCTAATAGTGCGCACATAGATTCTTTCTAGTTCTTCTTCTCCCAAGGCTTCATTATAGGGCGCCGAGTTCCTATCTCACAAAGGAATGATAACATGTTCCTCCTTGTTCTCAAAACTTATATACCCCTTATTGAAATGTAAGTCAACATTGTTCTTATAGCACTAGGGGCACCCAAGTAATGTTGGAAAGTTGTCCACCTCAACAAGTGCTAAGACTTCGAAGTCTCCAGTGAATTTCACCCCTTGGATGGTGATAAAAGCATCCTTTAAAACAATAATGGGCATTACCTTTGTCTTATTAGCCATATACAACATATTTGAAGATGGTTGTAATGGGGGCCTTCCCATTTGATTCCATGCATCCAAGGTGAGAACATTAACTCCTACGCATGTGTCAATCTGGTGTACCCAGATTTCATCCTGAAATCTGTGACTACCCTATTCGAAAAAATTTCATACTTTTAAAATAATGGGTCGTTTTGTGTTTTTATTGCCTGAAAGTTCTTGTATTGCATCAAGATATTCCCAAAGAGCCATATTAGCCATTTTCGCCAAATACCCAGATGCCCAAAATTGTTATATTCTGTCGTCGGGATTTGTCTGCAGGAAATTTGTATTTAATTATTTTCAGCCCCGTATGAGGCTATTTGCGCTCCGTTTTAACTCTGTTATGATTGAACATATCATTATTCCCTTGTACCATAAGGATTTTAACAAGGAATAAGTTCTAGGCTTTATTTGTGACTTTTGGTAATTTTTCGTGTTTTTGTGTTGTCCCGTTTCGTTTTTGTGAAATTTCTCTAGAACAATTCCTTTGTCGAGTAAGCACGATTTTTGGCGTGGAGCAGTTGGAAAACATATACGCACATTATGCCTGGAGGAAGTCACCATCGGAGGTCTGGATCACTGGGAAAAAGTAAAGTCATGCACGGAAAAACCCCTACGGGGTTGGGTGCATTTTTGGAAAACAAAGGATTCAAGCTGCAATGGGAAAAATGGAAGTAGCAGGCAAGGTGGGAATTTTGTACCTGCTTAGTAGGGTACTTTTTCCCGTGATATAAAATTCACTTAAGCTGCAGTGGGAAAGTTAGAGGCTACAGGCAGGCGGGAATTTATTGCCTACCTTGCAGGGTAAAAATTCCCATGATAAAATAAAAGGAAAGTGACTTAAGTGAAATCATGGGATTTTAGTGCCTACCTTGCAGGGTAAATAATCCCACTGTCAAAGTCAAATCACAAAAGTGGATCATGGGATTTCCAGGGCTGCCTTGCAGGGTAAAGAATCCCATTATGAAAAATTCTTAAAAATAGAATTCTATTATGCAAAAAAGTGTGATCCACCTTGGGTGAATAATAATGCATTAAATAAATATTTGTTAATATTTATTCACCCAATTTTGCACCTGTGCTTGTGGAAAAGTCAACAAAGGGAAGTGGACATAAGGAATTTAAAAATAGAATTCCAAAATTAAATAAATTTAATTTATTTAATGCAGCCCCTTTTGAGAAGGAATTAATACTTTTTAAAGTATTAAATCATTATATTAATTCCTATTTTCAGTGGCTATGGTCAAAGCACACTTTGTGAAGCTTAAGTGAAGTGAAGTGTGGATAAATAAATTGAATTAATTTAATTGATTGGATGGCTGTCCTTAAGCATGCTATATTTAAAAGAGAAGAACGTGATTTTTAATTAATTAATTACCTTTAATTGTTAGGGTAATTATTAATTATATAATTGTGAGGGTTATATAAGTATGGGCAGCCATATGGGTGAATTATTTAATTCACAGTAAAGAATTGCAGCTAAGAGGAAAAGTGCGCCCTTTAAAGAGGGATTTTGCTCAGAAAGGTGGAAACAAGGCATTTGAAGAAGGATTTTGCTCAAGCAAGTTGGAAACAAGGCATTTGAAGAAGGATTTTGCTCAGGCAAGGTGGAAACAAGGCATTTAAAGAAGGATTTTGCTCAGGCAAGGTGGCAACAAGACTAAAAGCTTCCAAATTTGGTGCATGCTTTGAAGGAGGGTGATCTTTGTCTGCATAATTGTTTGCATAAGTGTTACAAGTGCTAAGGAATTCATTATAGGTGTTTTTCAAAAGAAAAGGAACTTATATCAATGTCCAATACATTGAATATTTCCTTCAAATCTGAAGGATTATCTAGATCTGCACCAGTTTTGAAGAATTCCAGTCAAATAAGAAGAAAAAGAGTTGTTCGAGACAAAGATAGAAAAAGCTATGACAAAGAAAGATGAAAAAGAAAGCACAACGGAGTCATGCATCACTTCTAAATTTACAAATATTGGAGACATGGATCTAGGCTCGGAACCTCTTGCTGAATTGATAGATAGATCCAGAGCAGGAAAGACTTCACTCATGCGTGTAAGAAAAACATCACTCATGCGTGCAGATTAAAAGCAGTGGAATTATTCGAGGTGCATCTTTTCCATCCACACCCTGTTGTCCAAATTTTTATGCGCAGTGTGGATCCATATCCAGATGCAGATGTAGATGCGGATGCAAATCCATATGCAGATCCAAGATCCAGATCTCATAGTTGTAAAAGCTTCCAGCACAAAGGCTTCATCCTCTTGTTTCAAATGCAACCCGTGAAGAATGAAGAAGTCATTGTGTGGAAAATTCATTTCAAGATATTTTGCAGATGCTCCCATCTTCCAGATGAAGCCTTCATTGAATTTTCATTCATCCAGAGTGTTTTCCATAATTTTTAATTTCTCATATGCAATTAAAAATAAGGATGATGAGTTATCTATGGAAAACATTGCATTGATGATGCATGTACAGGAGAAGAACTGCAAAAGCTTTAAGGATAAAAGAGAAGACAAGGTGAAGGAAAAATTCCATCTACTTCCCGATCCAACTTGCTTCCAAATCTAGCTACTCCCAGATCCAGTTTGGTGAGAATCAAAGGCAAAAGAATCAGCTGCATGTAGACATAAAAAGACAAGACTACAGCTTTCCTCTTCCTTCTTTCCTCTAACAAAGTAATTGAGTGATCAATTAAATTATACAACTTAAGTGATTGGTTTAAAAACCATTACTTGAAGAAGTCAACTACTTGGAGATAGGTGGCAGACGTGCAAAATAGAAGGTTCTATTTTTAGTTGAAAATCATATATGTCAAAGAGGAATTCCGAATGGAGATTACCAGTTGTTTCTTTTCGACTTCCACATGTGCCAGCTTCAACTAAAATCTTCCGATTTGTAATTGCCCCTCTACATTCTATAAGTAGAGGAAGAAACTTTGGGTTATCAATTAGAATTTGTAAGCAACAATCTTGTGTTCTAGAATTTGTGTTGAACCCTTGAGAGTAACTTAGAGCAAAGGAATACAAAGGAGTAGGTTTCCAGAGAACTTTGTGTCACGGTGTACTGTGTTTCTTGCTTTTAATCTTAGATCTCTTAATAGAATTTGTGTTATTTTTAGATCTGGATCTAGAGTTGCCTTTGTTTTATAATTTTGTGTGTTCATATCTATTGAGTTTCTTCTATGTGCATGCAATTAGCTCTCTATCTACTAATTGGGATGCACATCTTCCCCATTTCTTATTTGTATTTTCTTTACTTCCTTCTTCTATAAAATACTTCCTTTCTTGAATAGTTGCTTACTTGCTGCAAAACTTCTTAGTTATGGTTCATGAACTAAGTGGTTAAAGTAAAACCCCTGATAGATAATAACACATTTTTATTGACAAATCTGACACGGGAGCCTCACCGGTTAAATGAGGGAGATTTATCTCATGACTGCCTAGGTTTTATGCTATGCAGAAAATCTAGCCAACAATTTTTGGTGACTCCACTGGGGAACAACTATCTTTGCAGATCAAAGCTTTTCTCTTGAAGATCAGAGTGTTTTCCATACAAATCTCAACCTAGTCTGAATGTCCATTCACCCGATCTATGAAGGCACAAGGAAGGACTAATCATTTCTTCAGACTGCAGGAGCAATTCAATTTCAATCATCCTCCTCAAGTTAGAAGCCGCAGATCCAGTCTTTCACTAGGAAGAAGAGTGCAAACACATCCAGATCTGGATCATCTTCAGTACATTCTAATAGCTGGAATTATTCATCAAGTCTATTCTCAAAGAAGATGTGCCCTAATCAACATGCAGAACCAAATAGTACCTGTTCCATGGGGTGAAACCTTTGGACCTTTGAATCTAACTCCTACTATGCATGATCTACCTAAAGGAATGAGAAAGAATTTTCCAAAATTCTTTGGAGATGAAAATTAGAATCCAAATGACCACTTGGCTGTGTTTTTCATATCCTATGGAGTGCTTGCAGTCGAACATGAAGATGTATCTATCAGACTCTTCATAGAGACTTTGTATGACTTGGCTGGAGAATGGTTCTATCGGCTAGCTCTTGGCACCATAACCAACTGGGCTACTATGCAGGATGTGTTCCTGAAAATATTCAAGGTAGTTGAAGATTCCAACACATTGATTACTCAACTCACTCAGTTGAAGAAGGAGCCACATGAGCACATGCGGGATTTTATTGCAAAATTCCAAAGATTACTATACAAAATTCCAGCTTCTGCTTCTCTGAATGATGAGAATCAAAAGGTGATGAGAATCAACGCTTTGCTTTTTTAAGTAAGCTATCAACTACGAAGAGCACATCCTGCTAATTTTTAGTAGCTCAAAACATAGTGGTTGAAATTGAAGATGACCTCATCATGGCTGGAAAGATAAAGAGCAACACTTCTGGAGTTAGAAGTTCATCCTCTGCTACTACTTCTGATTCACTACTACAAAAGTTAGCAAATGAGATGATGCAGATGAAGAAACAAATGGCTCAAATGGCTCAAGGAAACAATACTGCCCCTATTTGGAATTTGAACAACAACCGCCAGAACCGCATTGTTGGTTCCCAAAGATTAGAAATTGAAGCTGCTCCCAGAAACAACATGGAGATGAATGAAGAAGATCAAGAAGATGACACTAATCAACTCGAGGATGATGATTTTATAGGTCCTGCTGGTGACTCCAACATTAATTACCTAAACTAAAAATCTGAACATGACGATGAGAAACTTCATGAAGATGATCATGGTCATACATATGTAGTATTTACAAAATCAAAACTTATCAAGCTGAGGCATTAACTGATGAACAAAGAAGGGGCATCCCTTTACCTTCTTCCTTGGCTCCTAGAGATAAGAATGTGAGTTCTTTATCTCAACCATAGAAAGCAACTCATGTATCTGAATCTATTTCTTCTTTTGACATTATTGATCATGCCATGAAAACTAAAGTTCAAATGTCAGAAGCCAAATACCTGAGAGCTTTTTCTAAGCATTTAAATAGGCTAGTCAAATATGTACAATCACCAGGACAATCCAATACATCAAAAGGCCTTTTTCCTAAGCCCAAAAATACTCCTCCACAAAACAACACTGCAGTTGTTAAACCCTCACCATCTTCTGACAGGGTGGAACCTTTCTATGTCTCCTTATTGCTTAATGGTTTCAAGTTAAGAAATTGCATTCTAGATTCAAATGCTTCTTCGACAATGTCATGCCAACTAAAGTTGTGGATGCTCTTGGGCTTACCCTGACGAAGACCATAAAAAGGTGCTACTCCATGGAGAGACAAGTCCCTTTAAACAGACAAATCAAAGATACGCAAGCTGTTCTGGTAGCTTTTCCTGAAAAGAGATTAAAGATGACAATCTTAGTTGTAGATATTCTTGTCTCCTATGGGATGCTACTAAGTAGAAACTTCTGCAAAGAGTTGGGAGGAGAAGTAAAGATGGATTAGTCCCAGTATGCACATTCCTATCAAAGGGCTTAACCATAAGCTAGATCTGGAAAAGAAGTCCAGTACACAGTTACAAAATCTGAGGATCCTAGATCTCAGATTCTTTTTCAGGAATCTAACCATGGGGTCTACTTCTTGGAAACGGATAAAGACATTCCAGAGCAAGAACTTCAACCAGAGCTAGAGCCAACAAAAGAAGAAGAGAAATTTTGGACTTTGGAGTTTAAAGGCACTTGTTGTTCTTTTGGATTAGGAGCTAGCGTTTACTAATATCTCTAGATCATGAGGTATTTCCATACTCCCACAAGCTGATGTTTGAGAACACCAATCATACGGCGGAGTATGAAGCATTGCTTCTAGGAATGGAGCAAGCTAAAAGAAAGGAGTAAAAATCCTCAAAGCCCAAGGAGATGCTGAACTTCTAGTAAAGCAAGTTCGAGGGCAAAGTCAAGTCAAAAGAGATAAGCTAGAGCATTACAGAGATAAAGTGCTTTCCGCCACATTCAATTTTATAGCCTTCTCTATTGACTTCATTCCAATAAATCAAAACTCCAAGGCAGATTCTTTGGCAGTCACAGCTATACTATTGAATCCAGATAGACCACCATCCATATTCAGACAAGGAAACTATAAAGTGGAGATGGCCTACCACCCCAGAGTCCCTGAACAAACATCTCGCATGTCTGCATGTCGAAGGGAATAAATTACCACCATGACAAATAGTCACAGTAAAATTTGATCCAGGTTATGATGACAATAGTGGAATAGTCCAACAAAAAGGTAACAAAATACCCAAGGGTTTGGAAACTTTCAACAAGCATGATCAGTACCTAAAGAAGAACAATGGATATGGTGATAGTTCTTCCTCAGAAATGCAACAAATAAATCTGGGAACGGAGCAAGTTGATGCAAACTTACCCGCCACGGAGAGAAGAAAGGATGAGCCACCACCGATGAATTTGATAAGGACTTGCCTACAGATTTGACAAGAAGGCCAAGAAAGGAAATTCAAGACCGGAGATTGGGTACTCTGGGGACAAGAGATACGAACCGAAGGGTATGCACGACAAATTTGATTCACTTTGGAAAGGGCCCTTCGTGATCAAAAGAGTCAGTAGGAATGGATACTTTCTTCCTTGCCTACCGGGGATGGAATTGAGTTATCATTTCCTTTTAAATGGGCAAAGATCTCAAGTGTTCAGAACTGAAAAAAGTAGGTTAAAACCTGTATGTACATAAATAAAACTTTGTTTATTTTTCTTTTTTTTTTTTTTTTTGTGTTGTGTTTGTTTTCCTGACCTTATGCCCAAAGGACAAGATACGAAACCAGAGATGCTAGGATCTCATCTTTTCCCTTTTCATTCTGACAGAGAAAAAGATGTCCACAGACGGAGCCAACTAGTGTACCTAGATTTCATCCTGAAATCTATGACTACCCTATTCAAAAAAAAATTGTACTTTTAAAATAATGGGTCGTTTTATGTTTTTATTGCCTGAAAGTTCTTGTATTGCGTCAAGATATTTCAAAAGAACCATATTAGGCTTTTTCGCCAAATACCCGGATGCCCAAAATTGTTATATTATGTCGACGGGATTTATGTCTCATGGGAAATTTGTATTTAATTATTTTCAGCCCCGTATGAGGCTATTTGCGCTTCGTTTTAACTTTCGTTATGATCGAACATATCATTATTCCCTTGTACCAAAAGGATTTTAACAAGGAATATGTTCTAGGCTTTATTTGTGACTTTTGGCAATTTTTCGTGTTTTTGTGTTGTCCCGCTTTCGCTTTTAGTGAAATTTCTCTAGAACAATTCCTTTGCCGAGTAAGCCCAATTTTTGGTGTGGAGCAGCTGGAAAACATATATGCATGTTATGCTAGGAGGAATTTTCCATCGGAGGTTTGGATCACTGGGAAAAAGTGAAGTCGTGCACGGAAAAGCCCCTACGGGGTTGGGCGCATTTTTGGAAAACAAAGGATTCAAGCTGCAATGGGAAAAATGGAAGCAGTAGGCAAGGTGAGAATTTTGTACCTGCTTAGCAGGGTACTTTTTCCGTGATATAAAATTCACTTAAGCTGCAGTGGGAAAGTTAGAGGCCGCAGGCAGGCGGGAATTTATTGCCTACCTTATAGGGTAAAAATTCCCATGATAAAATAAAAGGAAAGTGACTTAAGTGAAATCATGAGATTTTAGTGCCTGCCTTGCAGGGTAAATAATCTCATTGTCAAATTCAAATCACTTAAGTGGATCATGGGATTTCCGAGGCTGCCTTGCAGGGTAAAGAATCCCATTGTGAAAAATTCTTAAAAATAGAATTCTATTATGCAAAAAGTGCAACCCACCTTGGGTGAATAATAATGCATTAAATAAATATTTGTTAATATTTATTCACCCAATTTTGGCACCCAGGCTTGTGGAAAAGTCAACAAAGGGAAGTGGACATAAGGAATTTAAAAATAGAATTCCAAAATTAAATAAATTTAATTTATTTAATGCAGCCCCTTTTGAGAAGGAATTAATACTTTTTAAAGTATTAAATGATTATATTAATTCCTATTTTTAGTGGCTATGGTCAAAGCACACTATGAAGCTTAAGTGAAGTGAAGTGTGGATGATTAAATTGAATTAATTTAATTGATTGGATGGCTGTCCTTAAACATGCTATATTTAAAAGAGAAGAGCTTGATTTTTAATTAATTAATTACCTTTAATTGTTAGGGCAATTATTAATTATAGAATTGTGAGGGTTATATAAGCATGGGCAGCCATATGGGTGAATTATTTAATTCACAGGTAAAGAATTGCAGCCAAGAGGAAATGTGTGCCCCATTTGAAGAGGGATTTTGCTTAGGGAAGGTGGAAACAAAGCATTTGAAGAAGGATTTTGCTCAGGCAAGGTGGCAACAAGGCTAAAAGCTTCCAAATTTGGCGCATGATTTGAAAGAGGGTGATCTTTGTCTTCATAATTGTTTGCATAAGTGTTACAGGTGCTAAGGAATTCATTACGGGTGTTTTTCAAAAGAAAAGGAACTTATATCAATGTTCAATACATTAAATATTTCCTTCGAATCAAGGATTATCCAGATTTGCACCAGCTTTTGAAGAATTTCATTCAAATAAGAAGAAAAAGAATTGTTCGAAAAGATAGACAAAGCTATGGAAAAAAGATGAAAAAGAAAGCACAACGGAGTCATGCATTACTTCTAAATTTGCAGATATTGGAGACATGGATCTAGGCTCGGAACCTCTTGCTAAATTGATAGACAGATCTAGAGCAAGAAAGACTTCATTCGTGCGTGCAAGAAAACTTCACTCATGCGTGCAGATTAAAAGTAGTGGAATTATTCGAGCTACATCTTTTCCATCCACAGCCCAGTTGCCAGAATTTGTTATGCAGGTGTGGATCCATATCCAGTTGCAAATGTAGATGCGGATGCAAATCCATATGTAGATCCAAGATCCAGATCTCATACTTGTAAAATATTCCAGCACAAAGGCTTCATCCTCTTGTTTCGAATGCAGCCCGTGAAGAATGAAGAAGTCAATGCGTGGAAAATTCCTTCCAAGATCTTGTGCAGATGCTCCCATCTTCTAGTTGAAGCCTTCATTGAATTTTCATTCATCCAGAGTGCTTTCAAGAATTTTTAATTTCTCATATGCAATTAAAAATAAGGATGATGAGTTATCTATGGAAAACATTGCATTGATGCATGTACAGGAGAAGAACTGCAAAAGCTTCAAGGATAAAAGAGAAGACAAGGTGAAGGAAAAATTCCATCCGCTTCCAGATCCACTTGATTCTAGATCTAGCTACTTCCAGATCCAGTTTGGTGAGAATCAAAGGCAAAAGAATCAGCTGCATGCAGACATAAAAAGACAAGACTGCAGCTTTCCTCTTCCTTCTTTCCTCCGACAAATTAATTGAGCGATCAATTAAATTATACAACTTAAGTGATTAGTTTAAAAACCATTACTTGAAGAAGTCAACTACTTGGAGATAAGTGGCGACGTGTAAAATAGAAGGTTCTATTTTCAGTTGTAAATCATATATTTCATGCAAAGAGGAATTCTAGAATGGAGATTGCCATTTTTTTCTTTCCGACTTCCACATGTGCCAGCTTCAACTAAAAGCTTTTAATTTGTAATTGCCCCTCTACATTCTACAAGTAGAGGAAGAGCCTTCGGGTTATCAATCGAATTTGTAAGCAGCAATCTTGTGTTCTAAACTTTGTGCTGAACCCTTGAGAGAAACTTGGAGCAAAGGAATACAAAGGAGTAGGTTTCCGAAGAACTTTGTGTCATGGTGTACTGTCTTTCTTTCTTTTAATCTTAGATCTCTTAATAGACTTTGTGTTATTTTTAGATCTGGATCTAGAGTTGCCTTTGTTTTATAATTCTATGTGTTCATATCTATTGAGTTTCTTCTATGTGCATGTAATTAGCTCTGCTATCTACTAATTGGGATGCACATCTTCCCCATTTCTTCTCTATATTTCCTTTACTTCCTTCTTCTATAAAATACTTCCTTTCTTGAAATTGCTTACTTGCTGCAGAACTTCTTAGTTATGGTTCATGAACTAAGTGGTTAAAGTAAAACCCCTGATAGATAATAACACATTTTTACTAACAAATCTGACACGGGAGCCTCACCGGTTAAATGAGGGAGATTTATCTCATGACTACCTAGGTTTTATGCTATGCAGAAAATCTAGCCAACACAATCAAAATATTACTTAGGAGTCATTCATTAACAACCGCATTCAAGTTAATCTCCTTATCATAGTCGGGAGATCGTGGGGAGGTAGATTAGCATGCAAAACCTACCTCTCATGCTCTCCTCCAGCAATTGGTACTTTATCTCTCAACCATTCTCCTAACAAAGGAATGATATCTCTTGGCGTTACATCTTACAAACTTCTGTGACATCATTTATATCTAACTGAGGGACCTCAACACTCTTCTTCTACTCCAACTTCCTAGATTACTCTTTTAGACACTAAATTTCCCCTTGAAGACTTTTGATTATGTCCATGGTCTCTTGATATACTTCCTTCTGATGTGTAGGATCTAGATACTTCCCATGTACCACTTCTTCTCTTGTAATCAGCGGCCTCTGCTTTGGTATTACCTTGGCATGTGCAACCTCAACTCACATTGTCACCTATACAGGTTCTAACTCCGACTCATGTGCCATTCTTGAAATCCACTTTTTATTATCACACTTTACGCTCACCATCCCTATGCCCTTATCCTTCCGCTACTTCTGGCTCATGTGTTCAAATAATTCCGAGAATTCCTCATACTTTTGTTTTCTTCTACACCAAGAGAATTGTAGTAGATAGGGGTATTCATGTTTATAGTGTTCCAAAGATCCATAGTTGTAACAAGTTCCACATGGGAACTCACTTCTTTTCCTCCACGGTTGCCATGACCTCTAAATCCCCTGCGAAAGTCTCTTCCATGCACCCTTCATAATGACGACCCTCATCCTTGGAATGGCTTGCAATACTAGTTTCATGCACACTAGTATCAATGGTGTCATGTATTTGGTCAATCAATCTACAATCCTTGATGGCATGAGTAGTAGATGTGAAAAATTTTCAATAGCAAGACACATTGTTACGGATCACACACTGCAATAGCAGACACCTACTTACATCATGATCTCGATGGAAAATATCACAGCCTATGGTCATCACACGTACTAATCTTCGAGGATAAGTATCCTTCGTATGCCCTTCTACCTCACAATCCATACACCAAAATCTATTACGAGTATCCCGATATGAGTTCGCAAACAATTTCTCTAGTTGCTTTTCCATTGCAGCAATTTGGCTTTCTAGGAATAGACTAACTCCCGTATCATTGCTTCTTACTACATCTACGTGCAAGGCATCCTCCAAGGCCTCACGTGGATCTATAAAAATCTTCTCGTGAAAGCACCCTCTTAAACAGATCGATCAATCCTTCGAGAAACCATTGAGCATGCTGCGAAGGGTGAATGCCATAAGATAACTTAGATAGGAGAGTCTTGAAACACACATCATAATCTCAAACACTCTCTGACATTCCTTGTTGAATCTCCTTCAACATGCTTTGATGCTTTTCTGTTCAAACTTAGGTATGTGGAATTCCTCCAAAAAGGCATTACGTAACGTAATGTAATCCACCATTGTTTGGTGTGGGTCATACTTCCTATACCAGCTATGTGTGTGTCTTTTTCATGTGGTTACAAATTGACTTTCCTTCCATTCTAGGGTAGTGATTCCCTTTGTGATTCATAACAACTTGCACTTGTGTACATGTTCCGTAGCATCCTCAACATACTTGTAATCAGGTGAGTGGAATGGCATCTCATAAAACACCTATTGATGGTGTTGTGGACCTTTTCCACTAGATCCAGGACCTTGATTCCCTTCGATGTTACCTCCACCACCAAACCCACTAGATCCACTAGTGACAACTCCTCCAGATCCACCACATCCTCTTCCTATTGTAGGTAAGGGGCCTAACGCAGTTGCACCCTATGGACCCACCATCGGGCTAAATTGCATGCTATGCAGATCTGTGATCTTGAACCACTTCCGATGTGTTTCTTGTGTTTCTTGCATATTTGATACTCAATCCTTGTGATCTCACACCTTATCCAAATTTTGTGCTAGACAAAATACCCCAAACACAGGAAATTACTATACAACCATAGATGTACCAAATGAAAAATTATACCTCCTAGGTGTCGCTCGACTACAAATACCGATACCAACTGGATTATAAAATTTATCTTAGGAATTGGAAAACTAAACGCAAGGGTTTGGTTGCCATGTGGGTTAAGATGTGCAGCTATGGCTCTTATCATATCTTCATATGACGAGCTCTCTCTCCCGTAAGCCAAGGGGTTTCTCTTTGACACTTGCTAATATGGGGTAGCTCATTCTACTTAGGTTCCATGTCCTCCGCGTGAACCTCAAATCCTTCCCATAACTTCTTCCTTCATAAATCCATCACTCCTACATCTTCATGTTGTCTTCCCAAATCCATATCATGAGCTTCATTATACTTGAGCTACCTCTTTTCTCTCTCCATTTTTTCTGCAAGGTCTACCATCCTTCTACCATGCCAATTTATGTGCCCCGCACCTAGCAATAGTTTAACCAGCCATGGGAAAGGCTTCCAAACTAAAAGTAATGACTAGGATCTTGATAGTCAGTGGAATAACATGCAATAATGATCCTATAGGATCCCTCAAGAACTTGAACTCAACAATATCTAAGAAATAATACGTAGAAATAACATTTTCTAGGGTATAATTAGTCAAGACTCTACTCCACCACGGTGATAAAAAAACACGGTCTAGGTCAAATCAACATCATGCAACCACTGATATTCCTCCTGGGTCCAAGCATGAGTTCTATAGTACTAACTTGTCCTTAATGCATATGCTGATAGCCATTCATACAAATCTACTAGGAAACAATAGAATAATGTCTCATAGAGTTCGTGGTATAGGCTTTCCTCCACCCGTTTTCATGCATCAAACTCAAATCCAATATTGAAGCTCTAAGAAAACTCATCCTCCATGATTTTAAGCTAGGTCTCAATGTTGTCCAAGGTCAAGTGCTCTGTCATTACACATTTCTCTCACAATAGCTTGAAAATAGGTCCCCGCAACGGAACCAAGATGTAGTCATTATTTTACACTCAATACTTATTTCTAACCCCAAGTGTGTCAGCCTATCACCCAACATATGTTGAGTGCTCACCGAGGCACACACTCAAAAAGGTATAAGATATAACTAACAGATCAACACATCAATGCATCACAAAAGATAAATAAACATTGTATGAAGCACAAGAAACCATATCTCGAGTCATGAAAAGAAAAATAATATGAGGGTTTACACACATAAACAATAAGTAAAAATAAATCCATGTATATTGATTTAAAAAGAGTCTTTGTATCCATACTACATCTAAAAGGGTCATCTTAGACCATATACATCAAATGGCAAAGATCCAACCCTGCAAACTAATCGATCGAGATACTAAATATGTTTTCCCCATTATAGCCCTTGTTATAGAACCTAGTACCCATTCTTATGCTTAATGTTATCTCTAACAACCCTCTAAAGCACTACGAACTCTAAACCCTAACATCATGAGTTCCAAACCCTTAACATTTCTTAACATTTCTATAGCACCTTGTTATCTTCCTTCTCTCTATTTCCCTTCTCTTGTCTCTCTCTCTCTCTCTATTCCTGTCCCAACACTTATTTAAATAGGATTAGTGTCCACCTTCATGAATTCTCTCCTAAGAAGATTGTGTGTTGAGTGTCAATGTGGTCCTCCATTGGCGAATGCTTGTCCTTTTGCAAAACCTTCTACTAAGTTTAATAATGCCTCGGGAATATTCCATGTGTGGAATATCATCTTCTTGGCCTCCAAGGTTCCAAGTGGCACCTTATCCACTCATAATTCCTAGTCGGGTCCTAACATTTTTCCTCAAGTGACTCCATGATGCCAAATATAGCTAAGTCCTTTAAACCCTTGTTCTCGCCTCCCACGCACGCCCTAGTTTCACTTAAACCCCTTTTCCTGCATGCTTTTCCTTGAGTGACCTTATATTTAATTTTCATACATGTCCATTCCTCTTAGTATTTATCCAATCTCTAGGTTCCAACAGATATCTCTAATTTAGCTCACAAAATCACAATCAAACCCTCATTCCTCTAGCTCGCTTTATCTTCTTCTTATTAGAATTGTCTTAGCTCTAAACCCTTTCTCACATGCCCTCAATTAGTATTAAAAATATATCACACATCATCAAAGCTAAAATCATGCAATATTAGCTCCTTTTCACCATTATGTAGGTCACACTTTTCCCTTTATGAGTACTAGCTCAAAAATGAACTCAAAACACTACTTAAATACAATTCTCTTCCTTAAAACACAAGAGAGGTCAGTACTTGATCATAATTTCGACCAAAAAAATTAATAACATCCCAATAAATTCATTAAAATGGTCACATATGACTGATATAGGTCTCCCATGCCCAAAAACACTCATCTTGCACAAAACAGCTCAAAACCCCATCACTAGGACAAATAAAATCCATAAACACCAAAACCATGATTATTCAAGCTCCAAAATTCATCACACATGTGTAATATATCATAAAAAAATAATCCATGGTCATTAATTATCTTGGAACAATCAAATAATTCATAACACAAGCCAAAAGGCTCATATCCTTCACCAAACAACTATTTCCAGCACCTTATCTTCACCTTTGGGCATCAAACACACTCAAAATCAACTAAAATATGGAATGTAACCACTATATGGAATAATTAGGACATTTAAATCACATCCATGCATGTTATACCTCTTGAAACATCCATGTGTTCAAACCACAACAACTTTTCTCTTCACCAAAACATGTTATTTAGAAATAAGTTTCACAAGCTCAATTGTTTTGCACTCTTGTTGTCTTTTTCAATACATCCAAAGGAATTAAATAGGAAACTGAACATCCATCTTAAATTTACATATGATATAAAACACCAAATCATCCATCTCATGCTTCATTCACTTCAATATTTCACCTAAGCAAACTGGTCCTAAAAATCAACATACATTTTCCTTCACAAATTGACTTGAAAGAGCCATAAAATTAACTCACCAAGACACAAGACATAAATTAGTGGAAATACCTCTAAATCCTCTTTCTATAACTGTAGACACTAAAATTAGTTCACACTCCCCTTTGGTCTTTTGACAAATAAGCACCCTTTGTTACATTTACCTAGCCATGCCCCCTTCACTCCCATTAATATTAATTTAATTACTTTAATTAAATTAATGCATTATCCTCACTATATTTATTATTTAAGGAAATCGGAGGATCTCCTAGTTAAGTAAACCTAGGAAATCCCGCCTTGACCGACGCCGATTACCCCTAACCGTCACCGATTAAGGCGGACCGCGTCTGTTACCCCTTTTAACCCCTAAACTACCTTATTCTCAAAGGTTGGCAATAATATTGGGATAAATTTGATGAGAAAGAACACATCTCGAGAGATAATGCATCTTCGAGAGAAAATTCTAGCAAAAATCACATCCAAGGAAGGAGATTGAGCATCTTCTCCTACATATCCATCCCAACCACAATCTGATCTATCCAAGCAAAGAGGAGTGTACATGCATCCCATGTAGAAGCTTTTCTTTAGTTGGTGATCACTTGCAACCTTCAAACCCATCATTAGCACCTTCATCCCTCACACATAGGCCTTCAGGAATGGAATCCAAGTAAGTACAACATCATACTTTCTTGGTTATTTCATTTCATCATCATTTTATCATCAATTGTTTACCTTGCCCCCTATTGACCTTCTCCACATTTTCACCTCAATATACCCATTAAAACCTCACAAAATCCTACTCCAGTCACCCAATACCTCGTCTTGACCAACCAAAGTCCTTTGTACAATCACAAAGGAGACCAAAAGCTTGTTCTATGACATTTCTAGATCTCACAATAACCGGCACCGCTTACACTAACCACCGTCGATCACCTTTTCGACCGACACCGGTCTCTATGTTTGCCCACACACCCCTAAACAGACCTACCCAACTAATTTTATCTCACCCTCATTCTATTGTGATCTACCCGAGACCTTTATCGACTGCAGAGACCCCGAACTAGTCATTCGACCTTTGGATTCTATCCTAGGTTAGCCTCGTTAGATTAGATCTATTTCTTATTGTGTTTTTAAGTGAGACACCTAAATCATTTTAAAATAACAATAGGGTTTACTTTGTTTACAAAATTGAATTGTTTAAAATAGTGGACTGACAGCCATCTAGGAAGTATCATACTTCTCAAATCTAGCTTACGCTAGGTAGTTCACTGCCCATATTGTTTATTTCCTTCTGGTGGTCTTGTTTTCATTATAGGTAGTTCCTCCTAGCCAAAAGGAAGCTCTATCGATCAGATGTGGATTCGGAAGTCATACGCGTGAAACAACCCATCAACTGAAATTTTAACAAGTATTCCTCCTACACTCGTTACCCTATCTTTTTCATCAATGCTCCAAAGAAACGGTCTAAGAATAAGGTGAAACATTTTGGCACTCCTTTGGTGGGACACATACGGGGTTCCTCGTGCATTTCATTCATTCCTAGGAAAAAATTATGTGTTTGTTTCCTTCTAAAAATCATACACTCTAATTTTCTTCCCTAGTAATCCACCTCTCCTTTCTATTTTCTCTAAAAGAAACTTTTCTTTTGGTGCGATTAAAAGGAATCATTTCTTCATGTTTTCTCGCATCAGTAGTGAAAGAGCATCCCTTTTCCTCGTCATCTCATTATGTCATCCAATTTCACATTTTCGATTTGGGTTTAAAAAAATTGCATTCCATTCTGATTTATTTCATTAGCTCACATTAATTAAGCGCAACCGTACATACCCAAAATTGTATGTACTGCACCACCGGAAAGATGTTACAAATGCCCCAATGATGATACAGGTCTCTTCGCAAGGTGTTCGGGATCCAGAGAAGCTTTACGGATATGCGTTAACATCCCACATGCCCCGCTTAGCCCCCGCGTGCTTTGTTTTCCCTTTTTTCCTCTTTTCTTGGCTTTTTGGTCTTCAGTGACGAAACCGCCGCCCTGAAGGGCGGTGGTCTCGTGACCGCCGCCCAGAATCGGCCACCCCGAAAGCAGGGCGGCGGTCCTGTACGCGCTTTCCAGAATGTTCCGACGATCGCGTCAAGCGTGAAAATTCAATTTTCACTCGCATTTCTCAACCACTAAAGCTTGTATTTATGTTTTTGCCGACTGAACAGTGATTTATCTTTGTTTAATAGTGGGAGAGTTCAATTTGAACTTGCCTTCTGGTGTTTGTGAATGCTATAAATATGTAGCTTGTGCTGAGGCAAAGGGCCACCATTTCCTTGTTAGAGTCTTCTCATTTTTCAAAGTGGTTTGTCTCATAGCTTGCTTAGGATTGATAGTATAGTTCATTACATGTTTAGATAGTATTGTTCAGCTGTTGGTAAGCCACATACCCATCTTGTGCAGGCAGTGTTGTTGTTTCACCCATGGTCTGGTTTGTTGTGGTCTTGGTTCTTTGTCCGAGTCTTCATTCTTGAATTTCAGTCTTCAATACTCAGTCCTAGATTTATTTTATGAATCATTTTATCTTTAGCATGGATTAGAATTCTGAGTATTTAGTTATGCCTCACTGTACACCGACAACGATCCTGCTAGGAATCGATAGGCCAAGCTCGTTCTCTTGTGCCATCCTCTCCTACTTGTACTTCGTTGTATTTCTCTCAAGCTGCTATTATTCATTGTTTGAGTACCTTGTTTATCATTTTGTTTTATCATTGCTGCAACAACCTCGCTAGGAATCGCATAGGCCAAGCCGCTTCACTTGCGCCATCCTCTCATACTTGTGCTTTGTGCCATTTTACTTCAAAGTAATTGTCATCCCAGTTCCTTCTCTTGCTGATGTTGCCATACTCCTACTCTTTCTGGATTCACGTGAACATGCAAGAACGAAGAGATCACTCTGAGGGGACAAGCTACAACACAACTGGATTTGCCTCTACTCAAGAAACTCCGTGTTTAAATTGTCAAAGTTATTATCAAATAGAGTAGTGAATCATTTTATTTCAGTTAAAGCTCGCTTTCAATATTGCGAAGCAATGGGGAATGATAGTTTCTGAGAAACTATGATTTGTTCCTCACTTCTGAGGTAGGATTGAAGGTTTTCAATTAAGTTAATTAGCTATCTTTTATTTAGATTCACACATCTGCACAGGTGAATAACCACACCGGTTATCTCACTTGTTTAGTTTTAGTATAAAAGTAGTTTAATTGTTGCTTTTAATTATAATGTTTCAATCGCTATTTTGTTTAGATTAGTTTCCTTTCAAAGTAGTAGTATAAATTTTTATTTTCAGTTTAAGTTAATTTGGAGATTCCATAACTAGATTAAACGCTTAAATTCTAGTTAGGAGGGTAAATCACTAGGGAATTTATGCTACCCGCTCATAGCCTCTAAATCTCCCCTTTTCGCTTTAGCTACTGAGATCAAACTACCGGATCTTAGTCACCGATCCTCCCATGGTTAGCCATAAGAAATTTGCTTGCCGATTCTCATCCTCGCTTGTAGCTTTTCTATCATAGAAAACGACCATAATCCCGGCTCGTGACTTCATCTAAGTCACCCGCATTCTACCCCACCGGCTGTCTCGCACGACTCCTGGGGAGGTCGGGTGCGTGGAAGAGTCACTTGTTGATTCTCACGCTACCTTGTTGCTTTTCCCGACGTACAAAAATGGTGAACCCGACGTGAAACAAACAACTGTTTCACCTTCTACGCTTTCATAAAATCACCTTCGTTCATTCCCATTATTCTGCGGGTATTCATATACCCCCCGAATATGTCGGGATTCGATGCATATGGCAGGCCCCTCTTGGGTCTCGGGGCATACTACGTCCAATGAATAGGTAATCATCACCCTCACTCTCGGTATGGGACGACAACTACTCAACTAGTCGGGTTGTCAACACAAACTCCAAGGACTAGATATAACTCGTCCTTCCAAACAGAGGGGTTGGAACAACTCGCTCAAACACAAACAAAGCCTTCAGGCTCAAACAATATGACATTTACTGGAGAATCTATTTCATCTCCTCAGATGCTACTTAGACCACATATTAGTAGACAGCTTAGATCCATACCTGGTCTTAGACAATGGACAATCGACACCTTATCCTAGGAGTGAACAACGCTCCCGGGGTATGTACCCACCTATAGGAGGTTTACAAGTACAACCCGAGACCCCTTTTCAAGAAAATACCTCTACAGGAAATATTCTTGGAGAAACTTGGCAAGATAGCAATCAGTTCATGACAGGCTATCACATGCCTATACAACACCAGGGTATACAACAAACGCCACCAAGGCACGATATCGTGACTTCACCAAACGAAGTCATTTCAACTCTAATAGAAAAGGTTAGAGGATTAGAACTTGCCCAAGCAAGTCAAAATTCGAAATTCATACAAACAGGGAGTTCCAATCCTCCGCACCATCCTAGCCAAGTAGATCTCCTCACAGGAGTAGGCACGTTAGGTATGACTCCTCAGTATTCACAACAAGTGCCAACTAGACCCACTATCGCTAGCACTGTTCCTCCTGGTCCGGTACAGAGCAATCCATTCCTGGATAGTACCCCGTCCCATTTAAACCTGTACTCTAAATCACCCCAAGGAGATATGTTCTCCTCTCCCGGCATGTTTTCTCCAACGCAGGGACCTCCCTATGCCCCTGCCAACGCATATGCTGCACCGTATCAACAACCTATCCCACCATTGCTCCCTCAGCAACCACCATCAATGGTCGAAAGCTATGCAATAGGGACGTATTCAGAATATCTAAAGGAACCCTTAGATTTCACCATACGAAGCGTCATGCTTCCAAGACCTCTCCCTGATTTGCCCAAGTTCAAGGGTGAGGGAGATCCAAACGCGCATATCAAAGCTTACGCTACAGCCATACGAGAATTACTTCCTTGGGATGGGGTTGTTGCTAAAATATTTCCCAAAACCTTGGAAGGCATCGCTCTTGATTGGTATTATAGAATACCTGAAGCTTCCATACATTCGTTTAAACAACTCGTGTCAGAGTTCATCAAAGCCTTTGACATGAACAAACTATTGAGAACAGGAATCAGGGAATTCTTGCATATCAAACAAGAACACAACGAATCTGTCGCCCATTTCATCCAGAGGTGGCGTACAGTTCTTTATTCATCAGCAAGTGCTCCAAACATGGATCAGATGGAACTATGCGATTTATTCCTTCATTCTCTCAGCAGAGAAGTGAAGGAAGAAGTCCAGAAGTTCCCACTAAGGACTTATGATGAGGTACTTGAGAGCGCTCTGCGAATTGATCAAGCAGCGATAGATAGTGGCCGCAAAACATATGGAGCAAACGGGAGGTTAATCACCTCCAGCCAAAACACTACAACTTATCCTACTACAACGAATGCCGATCAAGGACCCAATATCCTTAATGAAAACCATGGGGTTACAACATATGGATTCACTGATCAAGTCAAAGGACCAAATGTTGTGAACACCCCGGCACCTACTAACAATCAACGCAATAATAACTTCACTTCGTGATCAATACCGTGGATTCTTATCATCCTCCACAAAAAAAATCCAATCACAAGGCCTTTCTCGGGGCCGGATGGATATCAAAACCAAAGCCAAAGGCCACAACCTCGAAATTTCAATCAGTAACAACCAAAGAGCCCAATCGAACTTTGGGCCACAACAGATTCAAACCATGACCACGGAACTATAATCCCAATCTATATTGTGGTTTCCACAAAATTAGGGGTCATGATACTAGGGCTTGCCATGACTATAATAAATTCATGCAACGCTTGCCAGAAGAACAAAAACAACTTTTCATAAATATGTTCTTGGCAGATCCTGTGTCACCAGCACCAAATACTTTTGTAGGGGCAGTTTCCCCTCAAAATGCACCTCTCAAGATCTTCAATGATCCTCTCCCAAATCATTATAACAATAACAGGTTAGATCCAAATGGGAAAAACAAAGGTATCATAATAAGAAATAACAATCAAGACGCCTCAACTCTTGACAACTCTCAGATTGCTCCTAACCTAGGTTCAAATGGTATTACACAAATCTTGGGATTAGTCGAGCTAGAGGTTGAGTGTGAAATTAATGCAACAACTCGGACAAAGGAGTATGTTTCACAACCCCTACCCAATATTTTCTCCACACGAGATGAAGTTCCTACAAATGCTAAATCGGTAGGATCCTATGATTTAATATACGAGGTGGCAAAGACAAATAAAGATAAGTCAATTTCTGTGGAAACAGTCTCCACTAAAGCCACAGAAGGAATTGTGAAACTCTTGGAGAATGACGAACCGATCTTTCTCCCATTCGAACCTCAAGGAATGGGTAGTCTTCTCGGTATAGCATCTCTTCCCTCCGATGACCTAAATCTAGATATGATAGAATTAACAAATGAAGAAAGGCAATTTAAAACTGAAACGATGCCTATCAAAACCATCTCTAGGCACTGCCCTATTCTAAAGCCTAGTTTCGACCCATGCGTGTCTAAAGCTAAGTTTTCCCTATCCATGGGGCAAGACCTCATCATTAACACAATGCTCACTATGAGAGAGAAGGTCGAGCAGCATAGTCATGCTCACCCACATGTCATCTCTCAAAAACATGACAAAGAGGTACGCGAATGCCTCTTTCAGAAAAATGTTTTTAATAATGAGAAATATACACCTCTGGGCAAGGGTTGTAAGTTCAAACCCAGAATGGTAGGCCCTCATCAAGAAAATGAAAAATTTGAGGATAATGGTTCTCCGCTGTGTACTTCTAGGGGTGAAGAATTCGATATTCATCAACTTTCTTCACCTTAGACATCATGACATATGGTTCCACCTGCATTTTCATATGTACATGGTTGCAGTTGCATTACATTAGTAATTTAGTTGGTTCATTTTGTTCACTCATTTCATAAATATTGTAGTCCAGGAACTTACTCTTAAGTAATCTGTTACAAATTTCTGAAGATATTGGCAAAAATATTCAAATCACATCTCTTCAAACATCATCAAGTACTTTCAAATCTTCTCATCAAGTTTGACAGACAAACATTGACGGAAACCATACCAAGACCTGCATACTTGGCTTTGCTTGTTCTTTCTACTAGGTAAAGTTGTCCTTGCCTACGGTCTGTTCTAGAAGCTTCTTGGTGTCACATCTATCCCTCTTAAAATCTCTTGGAATGAAAGGATATCCCAAAGTCATAGATCAAAAATGTCAAAATCAAATGCAATCAAAAGCACCAAGCAAACAAAATATTTTATTTTACACACTTCTTTGCCCCATCAACCTTCGGTGATAAGCCCACATCTCTTACTGGTGATGTGAGGTTGGGAAAGGAAAGAAGTGCCCTTACTCGCCTGTATCTTGCCTTTGGTGACAAACCCATGCTTCTTACTAGTGGCGTGAGGCAAGGTGTGGGGGTCCAATCACACAAACTAACAAATCTTGGTATGCTAAAAACACAAGTCAAATTCTGTTAAAAGAAGGCAAATATCCAAACATCTAAATTCCAAAGAGATCAAATCCTCAAAACCAGATTTTGTCAACCAGGTTGCCATTTATGAATCTAAGTCTAGATAAACTGAAAAGTAAGTGGCCTTCTAAGCTTGGTAGTAGTTCTGAGTAGGGTGGGTGTGTAGGTCCAAATTTGGTTCTTGTTCTTGTTTTGTATGTCTCTCATCATTCCACTCAAATCAAACTCATACAACTTGTGCCCTTCCCAATTCTTGGTGTTGAGCCCTTGCATCTTACTAGTTGCATGGATTTGGGATTGGGGCAAGTTCATCTCTTTATCGCTACACATTCATCACGTTTTGCCAACATAAGAAGAAATCACAAACATTGTCTAAAGAGGCCAAAAGTTCAAAACTACAACATGTTCGTCATCACATATCAGCATTGCAAAAGCAAATAAAGTAAAAACATTCTGTTTAACATTTGTTATCACTTGTCATCCATTGCATACATTCTTAAAAGCATGTGAAAGTTGGCGGCATTTCGACACACGGGCATGTCAGGTATAGCCTCTAACTCCCCATTTTGGGACCGCCATACTCGGACCCAACGTTTTATGCCTCTTCATGGCTAAAACGCTTCTCCGAGGGGGCAATATGTACGTACCCAAAATTGTATGTACTGCACCACCGGAAAGATGTTACAAATGCCCCAATGATGATACAGGTCTCTTCGCAAGGTGTTCGGGATCCAGAGAAGCTTTACGGATATGCGTTAACATCCCACATGCCCCGCTTAGCCCCCGCGTGCTTTGTTTTCCCTTTTTTCCTCTTTTCTTGGCTTTTTGGTCTTCAAGGATGGCCAAACCGCCACGAAGGGGGCGGCGGTCCTGTACGCGCTTTCCAGAATGTTTCGACGATCACGTCAAGCGTGAAAATTCAATTTTCACTCGCATTTCTCAACCACTAAAGCTTGTATTTATGTTTTTGCCGACTGAACAGTGATTTATCTTTGTTTAATAGTGGGAGAGTTCAATTTGAACTTGCCTTCTGGTGTTTGTGAATGCTATAAATATGTAGCTTGTGCTGAGGCAAATGGCCACCATTTCCTTGTTAGAGTCTTCTCATTTTTCAGTGGTTTGGTCTGTTAGCTTGCTTAGGATTGATAGTATAGTTCATTACATGTTTAGATAGTATTGTTCAGCTGTTGGTAAGCCACATACCCATCTTGTGCAGGCAGTGCTGTTGTTTCACCCATGGTCTGGTTTGTTTTGGTCTTGGTTCTTTGGTCTGGAGTCTTCATTCTTGAATTTCAGTCTTCAATACTCAGTCCTAGATTTATTTTATGAATCATTTTATCTTTAGCATGGATTAGAATTTTGAGTATTTAGTTATGCCTCACTGTACACCGACAACGATCCTGCTAGGAATCGTATAGGCCAAGCTCTGTTCTCTTGTGCCATCCCTCTCCTACTTGTACTTCGTTGTATTTCTCTGAAGCTGCTATTATTCATTGTTTGAGTACCTGTTGTTTATCATTTTGTTTTATCATTGCTGCAACAACCCTGCTAGGAATCGCATAGGCCAAGCCAGTTCACTTGCGCCATCCCTCTCCTACTTGTGCTTTGTGCCATTTTACTTCAAAGTAATTGTCATCCCAGTTCCTTCTCTTGCTGATGTTGCCATACTCCTACTCTTTCTGGATTCACGTGAACATGCAAGAACGAAGAGATCACTCTGAGGGGACAAGCTACAACACAACTGGATTTGCCTCTGCTCAGTAAACTCCAGGTTTAAATCGTCAAAGTTATTATCAAATAGAGTAGTGAATCATTTTATTTCAGTTAAAGCTCGCTTTCAATATTGCCGGGGAAGCTGTGGGGAATGATAGTTTCTGAGAAACTATGATTTGTTCCTCACTTCTGAGGTAGGATTGAAGGTTTTCAATTAAGTTAATTAGCTATCTTTTATTTAGATTCACACATCTGCACAGGTGAATAACCACACCGGGTTATCTCACTTGTTTAGTTTTAGTATAAAAGTAGTTTAATTGTTGCTTTTAATTATAATGTTTCAATCGTCTATTTTGTTTAGATTAGTTTCCCTTTCAGTAGTAGTATAAATTTTTATTTTCAGTTTAAGTTAATTTGGAGATTCCATAACTAGATTAAACGCTTAAATTCTAGTTAGGAGGGTAAATCACTAGGGAATTTATGCTACCCGCTCATAGCCTCTAAATCTCCCCTTTTTCAGTTTAGCTACCAGGAGATCAAACTACCAGATCTTAGTCACTGATCCTCCCATGGTTAGCCATAAGAAATTTGCTTGCCGATTCTCATCCTCGCTTGTAGCTTTTCTATCATAGAAAACTGACCATAATCCCGGCTCGACTTCATCTAAGTCACCCACATTCTACCCCCACTAGGTTGTCTCGCATGACCTCGGGAGGTCGGTACGTGGAAGAGTCACTTGTTGATTCTCATGCTCGCTTTGTTGCTTTTCCGACGTACAACAACCTATACGCTAGATGTCATGACCAGCTGATGGTTGAAAAATGAATCATAGAAAAGAACTCCTATCCTTTTCTCTTTTTCTGATTCTTACCAAACCACACAAGAATTCAAAATACATACATTCTTAAACAACATCCTACCTAGAAGAAGTTGTAAGTGATCACATGATCATGGCACAGTGGGCACCCAGCTCGCTGCTATGTCGAGTCATACTTCAGAGTGAAGCCTACCCCCACCATAACATACCTAAAACCTCACCTTTTAGATCTCCTTCTTTGTAGGAAGCCATCCTCACCAAAAACTCTATTTCAAAATTCATGTGTTAGTGCTTAAATAGCATAAGATAAACAAACATAATAGAAAAGGCACACCTAGGATCGCATTTTCTTAGTGTTTCTGCTTGGATTGCGTTTTGAGGTGAGAGATCATGTTTGTCACTTTCTTGTTCATCCTTGCACACTCCTCATCATAGCTGGTGTATTCTGGCTTCACTTGAGTGTTCTTGGGCCATATCATCATCATTCCCAGAATTATGGGTCTAATTCTACATCAGATTTTAATTCACAACCACTTTCTTTCATCATTGTTTAAATTTCACAGTAACCGTCGTCGGTTACCTCTAACCGCCATCGGTTATACCCAATTGACGTCGGTTCTAATTCCTTTACCTAACCTACTCAAAAGGACATTTTACTTCACTTTCTTCCACTTTTCACAGTCTTTGTCACTATCATTATTCCCATTGACATTTTAAACATCCTCAAATTTGGCATACCTATTAGATTTTACCTTCCACCTCATTGTTTACTCACTGTCCATTTTCTACGGTGGCCGTCAGATGGTTACCCCGATCGACGTCGATTTTCCTAATCGGCATCGGTTAGCCTGTTTCACATTCCAACCACTGGTTGGTACTTCATTCACTTTTATCACCGATTCACTGTTCTTGCTATTCTCTATATCATTTATAGAGAATCAGCCCTACCTGATCAGTACTGGTTCACATGGTGCTGACCCAAAGACAAGAAAGCACCCTCATATTTCATGCCAGTTGTCAACCACTCCCACCTAGTCCTTCACCACCTTCTATTTTATCACTAGCCATGGATCCCATCCAGCCTACTACTATCGCTACCAGAGATGAGGAGTTCGCACAACTCCTTGACCAGAACCCTGCCACCTTGCAGTTTTACCTTTCCCACTCATCCACTCAAGATGCCTAGGGTCGGGTTGATATACGACATTCCCGTATCTATCCCCCAACTCTCACGCTCACTTCCGCATTGGCCCCATCTCGGCTCCATGCCACCCGCATCAACCTTACCCCGAGTCATTTCACAGTTAGGTTCTATACCCACTATGAATGTCACGTCTGTTACCTCTGTGGCACCCATTACATCCACCGTACCCTCGACGACTACCCCAAACACAACCTCATCCACCCCTAATGTCTCATACATACCTGTAGCTACATTCCCACCTCCAATGTCGGTGACCCCTACCCCATTTCAAAACGTGGTTCTTTCCATTCCACAATCATTATCCCCTATTACCACTAGGGTTACCATGACCCTTCCACCCCCATATACATACTACCAACAACCTCCTGTTTCATCCATTATTCATTTCGGGTATGTACCCCCTATTTCACTACCTTCTTCTCCACCACCCTACGTGGAAGCCCCATACACTGGATTTCCACCCTATTATATGCCCAAAATCAACCTCCTCACGCTACCAGAGAATCCAATCATCACAACCCACCAATGACCTAATTAAATTAATGTTGGACAAGATACGACATTGGAGGCATCGGTTTTCGAGATCCCGCAACACTCTCACCTACGAAAAGATTTGCAACGAGCCTATTCACCCATCCATTCCTATCCATTCATACCCTCATGTATTAGGAAATGCCTAATTCAATTGTTTCAATAGCAAGGAAGACCCACAAAGAACATTTGCAGGTCATTCAAACACGAGTGTTATCGATCACTCATGATGATGCCTTACTTTTGAGAAATTTTCCCATGGACCTACATTAGATTGGTATAGTGGGTTACCTAAACACTCTATATTCTCTTTCAATCAGGTAGCCCAAGCCTTCTTGGATCATTTCTCTATCAATATCGTTAAAAGGTTACTATGACCAACCTATATTCCACATGTTAGTATGAGGATGAATCTATCGCAGATTTTGTCGCTCACTGGTGCACACTGATCAATCAACTTACCTTCCAACTGCCACAAATTGAACTCATCGAGCTCTTCACACAAGCTTGTGCTAGACATATCTCCCCAACCTTGCAGGTCCAAACCTTCCGAACATTCGATGAGGCATTCACTATGGCATGAAAGTTAGAAATTTGGGCCATCGAAGAGAAGAACATCCAATTACGCAATAATAATTAAGCATTCAAGTCAAATGATACCTCTTCCTCTTCCAAACCACAAATCAATTATTTAAAAGCTAAGGGCACTGCTAATGCAGTGGTACTCAAGGCCAGCCCATCTCATCCATCGAATCAGGCTACACCCTCATCTAATCTCTCACCTATCCAGACTTTTCAATTCAAACGAGAGCAGTGAAAATATACCCCAATTGGGAACCTTACTCTTCTATCTTAGAAAAGCTTATCAAAGCTAGAGCCATCACCCTTCCACCCATAAAACCACACACTGGTTTTGACCCTACTCACCCCATTCCCACATGGTATAAAGAACATGATTTCTATAACTATCATCAAGTAAAGGGTCATGTAATGGTAATCGCATCACTTTCAAGAATATCATCCAAGAAATTCTCAAGAAAGGTGAGTTAACTATGGATAATCCCAATGCCACCCCCAACCAAAATCTACAAATCTTCAAAAAGCCATTTCCTAACCATGCCCCTTCATCCAATCAAACCGGTGAGACATCAACTCACGATACCCATACATGTGAGGTTCACGCTATCTTTAACGAGGTACCTGTCACCTCTCAATTACCTCACATCCCTTCCATAGAGGAGATCCTAGCCCGAAATCCTCCTTCTGAATTGGAACCAACCTCCCCTATTCCTTCACCCACAAAGAAACACCTTTCATGTCCTTCATCACCGATGGAGGGGTCTTCCACTAACATCGAGACCATCTCATCCTTGGCTTCTCCACTAAGAGAACATTTACCTACAGCCTTCTCTACCCATAGTGGAGCACCCATTACCTTCACCCACATAAGAGCACCCATTACCTCCTCCACCCACAACGGAGCACCCATCTGTTCCTCCACTTATAGAGGAGCTCCCATCATCTCCTCCACCCATCATAGACCCAGTTGAGATACCTTTTCCTCTTGGCGAGCATTCTCCATCGCTTATCCAAAACCCAACAAACCTACTTTCGGATCTCTTACACACGAGAAGCTGAAGTTGGCAAATTCCCCATCTCTAAAACACATTTTATGGGAATTCCCATTAGGTCCTCACCAACTCCACCCACAGACATTCCGTTCTCACATTTGGCTAATCACTTAGATTATGTGGATAGGGCTTTACTATGGGGGTGCCTCTTACTCCTGTCTCAACACAAATGCAGAGATCACTCACTGATAACTCCACTATCTACCCAAACACATTTCAACCCATCAAACCAAATACAACCACTTCTATCGCAACCCCTTCCACGATACTTGTTAACACTCAAAACACACCCTTACCCATAACCTGACCTACATCTAAACCCAAACCCACACCCACAACATTTGCCTCAACTAAACCTATTACCACTTTAGGGGTCACCCCGTCCACCAACCTTACTCATCCACCTATTAAATTGGATTTAGCTACATCCTCCAATGTCAAAACCACACTTATGCTGACACCCAAACTAAAGAAACAAACTCATCAAACTCATACCCCGGTTGCACCAATCACGCCCACACTTGTCTCGTCCTTAAGACCTCAAACTACCCAACATGGTCAAGCACCTTCACCCATCCATAAACCAATAATATAACAACCCATTCCTTCCTTACAAACCTCTAACCTACCCAGGCACACAACATGACTTATACTTACACTGCGCAATCTCTTTACCACCAATACCTCTAATACCTTCAGCTATTGCTTCACTACCCACTACACTTTAGTCATTTTCCCTCACACCCCAAGTATGACCCGCGTCATCTACCTTCACAAAGACCCTCGTTATTCCCATGGGTAACTCACCCTCTTCCTCCATCTACTTTTCCTTCTATACCTCGTACACCCACATCACCTTTACCCAAGAAGGTGCAACCCAAAAACAAAACCCCACTAACCCACAACAAGGTAGTAAACATAACCCCACACCCTCCTACCCATCCATCTACTATACCCCTACCCAAACAAACACGACCGATACCTAAAACCACACCAACACCTAAAATTGTAACTTGACCCATTCCCACTCTTCCAAAAATAGTTCCTCGACAATAAACCACACCTACACCCAAACCCACATTCACTTCCCATTGTGATCCACTAGTAGGGTCCTATGCCAAAATTTTAACCAACCTCCTCGAGACTTCATTATCACATTACCGCCACTCCAACGTTACGATCCCCTTAAACCCAAGCCCAAAGGGTTTGATGATACTTAAATTTTCACATACCATCGTGTGTCAAGGCTTGATGTGGAGAACTACAATGCCTTGAAAACCATCCTTATCCAATCATGTCCACCAAAACCAACTTTGACGACACGACCTTCTCAACGAGGATCTTGCTTCACCAACACCCATTCCCACTCGCCCACTCAATAACCACAACCTTCACCCTCATACTCCTAGATTCACACCCAAGATTTGAAATTAACATGGTTTACATCAGAGAACTTGCCATGCCACCACCCAAATTTCGTTGCACCCATCTACCTCATCACAGGTTTTTCCTCCAGTAGGTTTTTACCCATTGTGTCATTATACCACTCACCCTACACCTTCTCCATTTGCCAACTTCCCTCAAATAAACATGATACACATCACTACACATGCGCAGAAGGGAAAAGAAAAGGAAACTAACCCACCAACCAATCCTATACCCAACATACCATCTACACCCATACCTAAAATAACTATCTATGGCCCCACGTACCCCATTTCTAATGGTGTCACACATCACACCATGCTCAAAAATTACACCAATCTCCCTCAAAATTTCCTTATATGACCTCATCCAAACCTCGGAATCCCATCGTCAAGCCCTCATGGAGGTTCTTCAATCTATTGAGGTTTTACCCAATGACCCTACACCCGTAGCCTCCATTATCACACCCCATCATGTAGCTTCTCTCACCAAATTACCACCTTCATCTTCACCTCACCTTGTTCACCAAGTGGCCTCCCTTAGCTTCTTAGAGGAGGAGATCGCGCCACACCAAAATGATGACCCGAACCCAGCCCTCTTCATCTCTGTCCACATTGATGACATACGGGTACGCCGTGTGATGATTGATGGAGGTGTTAGCATTAACATCATTTCATCCCATGCATTTTCTCAAATGTGCATACCTGAAAATTACATGCATAAACATCCAGGTCATGTTGTGTTCATTCAACGATGCTATCACCTCTACACTAGGCATTGTCATCCTTCATGTTCACATGGGCCCCGCACTGTTCTAGAATTGTTTTATGTTTTAGAGGGGGAATTCCAATATAACTTGTTGCTTGGTAGACCTTGGATCCGTGTCATGGGTTACGTTCCTTCCACTTTGCATCATTGTGTAAAGTTTTAACATGAAGGACACACTTATACCATTCTAGCTGACCCATCACCTTTTAAAACATGCAACATGCTTTACCGACACAATGATGTACTCATACCTGTCAAAGTCGTCTACCTCTGCAACCAACACCGCTTCACCTACACCTCCACCTACCATTATAGTTGTTGTTTTCACCACACATACCTCCTCCATTCCTACTACTTCTATAACCTCCGTGGCTAACCCATTAGCTTCCCAATCTGTTAACTCCACCTCTACATCGACCTCTGACACATTATCCATACTAGCTACCTACATACCAACCACTGATCCCTTGGAAGGTGTTTATTAACGCCTCACTGGGGGAGTACCACCTATATAATGTCAACACATTCCTTACTCTGCACGAGTATGGAATCCTTCACCAACACCCCCATTATGATCACCGTATAGAAGAATGCCTCCTTTATGGTCCTCCTCATCTTCGTACTAGTCTCACCTATGGGGGACTTGATACTACCACTTACACACTTGAACCACCATCACAACCCCACCCATTTTCCGCTGACTTCCAATCACTTACCAATCGCCGTTTCTCCCACACCTTCCTACACCACTGTGTGTGGAAGGGTTTTGGTTTTGGATTTTACGAGCAAGGCTGCCATACTATTATTCCATGTACCACCAAACATAATGACCATAGTGGTATCAGCTTCCCCAAACCTCCTACCAAACAGGCCCGCATTGAACTCATTAAAGACCTTAGCCCTCCTCCACCTTCATCTTCATCACTACCTTCACCCGCTCCACCTTCATCACCACCCTCACCAACAGAGTCGATGGATCCTAAATCTATCCCCCTAACTTTTTTTTTTCATAAACACCATTTCCTTGGGGCCTTTGACTTATCAACGCAAAGGCGAGGCCCCTTCCACTCTTCCATTCCTATATCTTAAGATGATCGATGATGACACACCTACAATTAATGTCATTCAATGTTAGGATGATGAATCCATACTCACCTACCTTGGTGTAGAGGACTCATATATTCATCATTCATTACCATCTGAGACAAACATAACCAAAGAAGAAAAAAGTAAATGGGGAAAATTCACTCCTAATTGGCTTGGAGTATACATCGTAATTCATACCTATGGATGAAGTGCCTATCATTTATCCTCACTTGAGGGTAAACCCGAACCTGATCCCCTTAACTCCTTGCATCTTAGACCATCTATTGTTGACTCATTTTCCTACCTCACCATTTTTCTCTTTATAGGCTCGTCCCTTGAGCGTTATCCACTCCATACACCTCCTAAAATTGAACAAGAATCATGTGAGTTCCTATGACATTTTATCTTCTCTTAAATATGTGTACCATGGCACTTTGCACATAGCATGATTCTCATGGATACTTTTCGTCTACCTTTAGATGAGATCCCATGGTCATTCCACCTTTCATGTTGAACAAGAGTCCTATCCTCCACCTTGGTCTTGTCCATGATTTCAAAAACCTCACATGGGACCAAACTCCTTGAGTCAAAATTCTAATAAAAAGATGACTCCCTCAAAAGGACATCTTCCTCTCAAAAAAATTGCTACTATAAATAGACTGCTCCCTCAAAGGACAACTATGTGAAGCTTAAAAAAAATGAGAGAAACTGAAGCTTCCCACATCGATCAGCTTCACGAAGACCTCAAGGTGTACCATATTATTTATCCCATATAGAATTCCCACATTGATCTATTTATCTCAACAAAAAAACTTTTTAGTCAAGGACTTTCCCATTGTGACCTCGAACGTCTTGCCTAAAAGACCTGTCACTCAAAACATATAAAATTAACTACCTTTCACCCACCTTACCATTTCCACTCTCATTTTCCTCAATCTCCTTAAGGAACATCTTGGAATTTTGACATTTGGTGATCTTGTGACTACCTTCATCATAGAACATTTAATCGTGTAATGCCTTTCGGGTCTTGTGTTCATTACCCTCCAAGGTATGATCTACTCGGTATGATCCTACCTTAAAACCTTCTCCATCATTGGCTTTATTTCCCCCTCTTATCTTTTAACCATCTTTGTTTACATTTTGATTACCTTATACAAGAATTGGTACTCGACGCTTACCTTTGAGGTAATCCTCCCCTTTTTCCATAATCATCTTCACCTGCATCCTTTTACCTACAATCTACCCACACCTATTACACCTAAACCCACTACATGCCCAAAAACCTACCAACTCATTCTCATATTCTTTCCTAGCTCATGGGAGAACTACATCGGCCCGAGGTCCCTTTTCATTGGGACTATGTAGGCGATACACCAAGGTCATGGGGCCCTTGGAGTTAGCTCGGCCATTCTCTTCCCTACAACAATTCATCAACCATACCTAACTCACCATTTACATCACATTTCACTTAGTTCCCTTTTATAACAAAATTGAAATTAATCCACATACATAACAAGTTGCTTCCCATTTTATACGCTTATTATACACCTACCATTTCCATATCATCACTATGCATGGATTATACCACATCTCACATATGACCCATATTATCATTCATTGTAAACAATAATGAATCATAAATCAACCTAACTCAATCATGCCTATAACCTAACTCAACCATGCCTACAACCTGACTCATCCATGCCTATAACCTAACTCAACCATGCCTATAACCTAACTCAACCATGCCTATAACCTGACTCAATCCATGCCTATAACCTAACTCAACCATGCCTATAACCTACTCAATCCATGCCTATAACCTAACTCAACCATGCCTATAACCTAACTCAACCATGCCTATAACTTGACTCAATCCATGCCTAAACCAACCTAACTCAACCATGCCTATAACTTGACTCAATCCATGCCTAAACCAACCTGACTCATCCATGCCTATAACCTAACTCAACCATGCCTATAACCTGACTCAATCCATGCCTAAACCAACCTAACTCCATCATGCCTAACTCACTTAATTTCAAACCACATTAAAGTAACAAATCCATATCTCCTCTAACACAAGCCATACATCCAATATCTCATAAACATATTAACACATCACAAAATACCATGAATCTCATAAATCAATAAATGTATATCTAAAAATACATGCCTATCTCATCATGGCTATCATCTCAAAAATGTCGGCACACAAGTCAATATACAATACAAAATGTCATCAACATGCAAGCTAGTCTCATATATACAAAAAGAATGAATGAATCAATACCAAAAATCTTCGGCACGCAGGCTAGTATATACTCAAAATATACAACAAAATCACTCATACATCCTCACTATCTTTGGCACGTAGGCCGGTATGTGATAAAAAATATAACTATCTTCAACACATAGGCCGGCATATATATCACTCAGTATACATCAAAAATCGGTGGCCGCATATCAGACATCTCATTGGATGTCCTCCATCTCTGTGTCACCTGCACCCTCGGCCTCTTATGTCCCTATTAGCACATCATCTTGCTCTAATCGCCATGCACTGGTGGCCTCTCCCGATCACGCCTCGGAGCTCACCGCCATCTTGTGCTCTCCACACTATGTGTGTGGGATCTCGTTGACGCCTTCGATGTGCCTTTTGTACTCTCCGTAAGAGAGAGGAAGTCTATCCTAGCCACCATGAGATGGTCTCGATAATATCTCACCTCACCTAGGGAATCTCGTAACCTAAATAAAGGAATAGTCTATGGTGGTCCCATATGTCTCGACCCTTGTACCTTCCCCAAGTGCCGGCCTGTGAACTAGGACCAGCTCCCTACGCCTGTGGTGGTGCCCCTTGTCCCTCGTTCTCGTATCCGGGCCTCGTAAGGCCCCAATTTGTGCCTAGGATGTGGCCAACTAGCCTTGTAAACCTTCCACCTAAGCCAATAAGGCTGCCACTTGACCATCTCTATCTCCATCTCCTCCCTTTTTTATAAACCTCCCAAACCCCTTTTTTATAAACCTCCCCGTGCCCCTTTTACCCCACCTATAATGACCTAAACTCCCCTTAGATCCCTACCCACCCCACCTTTACAATTTACTACCCTCCCCCCCTTTTTCCCTTTATTCACCCCATACATGATTTTAACTTTTTCCCACCCACAAAACCCTACAAATAACAACTATCACAACCTCTACTCTATCTAATTAACACTATAGAGTTAGGTGCTTACCTCGTCGCGCTGCCACCGTCTCGGTGCCACGCCCGCCACCGTGCTAGTGGTCCATCCAATCCCTCTCCATCCTTTTCCATCCCCAAATATCTACCTGCAACCTCCGACCAATCAACTCTCTCGCCCTGATCCCGTGGACCCGCTACTCACCAACCCAACCCTCATCAAATCACACTGTCAACTCACCATCCCATTTTATCTAGACACTTTTTCCTCTTTTCTCTCTTTTTTTGTTGTTTCTTCCCTTCGCAAATAACAAATGAATAATAAAAACATGGATTTTTTGTTTTTATACAAAACCCGACCTAACCGACGTCGCCTCGGCCACCGCATCAATCTCGTGCCCTACCTCACCATCATCGATTTTCCTATACCAACGTCAATTATCCATGACCACCATCGGTCAACCTAACCTACACATTGCCCCTAATTTTCCATTTTACCCCACCCTTTACCTTTCTCCTTTACCCAACCCATTACCTTACCTTTCCTGACCTCATCATTTACTACCTCCATTTGTCCTCCTTTGGGGACTCATTATTTTACCCCTACTTTGGCCTTACCCATGCCATGACCTAGATATTTGGACTGGACCATTGCTAATGACCTTTGACCTCATGTTTTCTCCATACCTTGCAACATTGTTACATGTGTTGATTGACCTAATGACCTTACCTAGCCTATTTTCGTGACCGTTTATCCTGACCCTACCTTTGGTGTACCGGACAATACCCAAAATGTTCCCGCACCTAACCTACATTGTGTTTCCCGACCATATCCTATACCTTGATACTGGATTCACTTCAATTGTGTTTGGATAAACCTATCGACCTTAGATGATGTAGATTTTGCCTGCTCTTCAACCTGGTAGAGTGTTGTAGTTTATACGTGTGTGTGCATTTGACGGTTGCTACCTGTGACCCTAACCCATTACCTAGATTTCCCTTTCACCCTTTTTCCCTATACCCACTTGCCTTTTCCTCACCATTTACCTTTTATCAAACCACTCACCGCTTCAACTTGCTGCCTCATTAGTTCCTAGTTTGAGGGGGATCACCTTCACCCACACATGGGGAAACCACATCTTATTTTTGTTATCATCACTTACCAATACAAGCTACGTAAAAAAGGGGAAAAATCTAAACACTAAAATTAGGTCACACTCCCCTTTGGTCCCTCGACAAATAAGCACCCTTTGATACATTTACCTAGCCATGACCCCCTTCACCCCATTAATATTAATTTAATTAATTTAATTAAATTAATGCATTATCCTCACTATATTTATTATTTGAATATTTTATTTAAATAATATCCACACATATAGTTCACTAGACACCTCACCAAGCCAACTCAACCTAAGACCTATTCTTAGCAAGTTGTCATAACTAACTAAGACTTACCCAAACCCTAAAAATCAATGCCTACATTCCCTCTAACCACATTCCTGCATGCTCACAAGAGGCTCCCATTCTAATCTGCGGGATAATGACACGAGATCTAAGGAAATTAGGAGGATCTCCCTAGTTTAGTAAACCTAGGAAATCCCACCTTGACCGACATCGATTACCCCTAACCATTGCTTTGGTTAAGGAAAACCACCATCGGTTACCCCTTTTAACCCCTAAACTATCTTATTATGAAGGTTGGAAAAATATTAGGAGAAATTTAATGAGCAAGAACACATATCGGAGAGATAACACATCTTCGAGAGCAAATTCCATTGAACAATCACATCCAAGGAAGGAAATTGAGCATCTTCTCCTACGCATCCATCCCACCACGATCCGATCTATCCAAGCAAAGAGGAGTGTACATGCAGCCCATACGAAGCTTTTTTCCAGTTGGTGATCACTTGCAGCCTTCAAACCCATCATTAGCACCACCATCCCTCACACATAGGCTTTCAGGAATGGAATCCAAGTAAGTGCAACATCATACGTTCCTGGGTATTTCATTTCATCATCATTTTATCATCAATCGTTTACCTTACCCCCTATTGACCTTCTCCACATTTTCACCTCAATATACCCATTAAAACCTCACAAAAGCCTACTCCAGTCACCCAATACCTCATCCCGACCAACCAAATTCCTTTGTGCAATCACAAAGGAGACCAAAATCTTGTTCTATGACATTTCCAGATCTCACAGTAACCGACACCGGTTACACCTAACCATCGTTGGTCACCCCTGACCGACACTGGTCTCTGTGTTTGCCCACACAGCCCTAAACAGAGACCTACCCACCTAATTTTATCTCACCCTCATTCACCTATGATCTACCCGAGACCTTTATCAGACCTGTAGAGACCCAAAACCAATCATTTGACCTTTGGATTCTATTCTAGCTTAGCCTGTTAGATTAGATCTATTTCTTATTGTGTTTTTAAGTGAGATACTTAAATCATTTTAAAATAACAATCGGATTTACTTTGTTTGCAACATTGAATTGTTTAAAATAGTGGACTGACAGCCATTTAAGAAGTATCATACTTCCTGAATCTAGCTTACGCTAGGTAGTTCACTACCCATATTGTTTAATTCCTTCCGGTGGTCTTTTTTTCATTACAGGTAGTTCCTCCTAGCCAAATTAAAGCTCTCATGATTAGTCAGGATTTAGAAGTCATACGCGCACAAAGATCCCATCAACCGAAATTTGAACATGCATTCCTCCTATGCCTGCTTACCCTATCTGTTTCGTCAACACTTCAAAGAAATGATCTAAGAAAAGGTGAAACAACAACATATTATAAATCCTTCCAAATTCAAGTGGAAGGCCTTCAACCAATCCCATATTTGTAAACTAATTCTTAAGCCTTCTAGGACTCAATTCATGACCTTGAGCTCACCATACTACATCATTTCAAAAATAACTTCAACACTTAAACAAAACATGTAACACCATTGTAAATTGTATCTAAGCACTCAAAACCTTTACCAAGTAATAACAACTTAGAATCATCTCTTTACCTCATGTAACCACTTCACACCCCGGTAGATCCAACATACTCTAGATTTGGCCCTTAAAGATCAGGTCATAACTTATTCATACCATATAAAAACATAATTTTGATATACCATTGGAAATTTCTCTGAACTAGAATCACAATAAAACTTGAATGGAGTCCTAACACCTCCTGTAGCTCATGCAATTTAGATTTTATTGAAGGCCACTCCAAACTACCCCAAAAATCATTCTTCACAAATAGGGAACACTTTGCACTTTTTCATCTCAACTATGACCTAAAAACTTCATAGAAATCTAGAAAAACCCCAGGATAAAAGGAATGTCAATTTATTTTCCAACTTATTTATACAATCTTTCCTTAAACTAAACTTCTTTAGAAATAAGAATTTTCAAGTGGGGCCCACATACAGTCACAAGCACTATCATACCTTTTTGGAAATATAGAAGAGTCCTATACAAAATCCAATCATAAATTTTAAAAAATCAATCAAAACATATTCATCATACCTAATTTTCTCCAAGTCGCTCTTAGCTAGGGTTTCAAACCACTTTATCTTGTTAACGATTGTTCATAAAAACATGACAATCAAACCACCTCATTATTTTTGTGAAATATTCATAACTTACCTAATAATCTATTCCAAATAGCTCTGCTCCCCATGTAAAGTACACATCTCACAATGAGCATCAAAATGTCCACATTTGCCTTAAAAACATAATGTAGATTACCTGGTTTTGCCAAAACTAACATATCTTGTAAATCCTTCTTTAGAATGACCTAAAACTTATCATGAAGCATTATGAAAACTTCCTCTCACTTCTAAAACTAACATCATAGCCAAAATACATCTGAAAATCTCCATCCATTCTCATTTTCCCATGTTTACCTGTATGTTTCTCACTTTGCTTTCTTCCCAAGAACCCTCAAACACTATCAAACCTCTGTAAACTATCCTAAAACTCACCATACATGTCATGTACACTTCCAAAATGTTGTTACTATGCTCCAACAGGACTGATCAGATCCATTTCTCATACCTCCATCTCATTCTACATGCTCCATGGCTTGGAATAGACCTCAAATGTTTTGACTCAACCATGACAAACCATGAACTAACCATGTTGACCTCATGCGCATACCCTTATACATCCATGACACATCATATTGACCTTCATTCAGCTTGAGATACTTCAAACTATAACTCAACACACTAGACCATACACTAGGACCTCCTAGAAAATACCAAACATGGAAACTACTAATAAATCTTCGTGCTTTACATCTAAATGACACCTCATGGAGACTCTAACAACACCATGAAACCTTTTTATATCAATGGTATTGCCATCAATGACAACAAAAACACACAATGACCAACAAGAAAGACTGTGTGGATGTTTATGTTTCTCAACTTTTTACACTTTCATGACGAAGATTTGTTGCATGTGTGTGGAACTCCATCTTATAGCACTAGGAAGAGTTGGTTTAAGGCTTGAATCAAGAATATTATACAAGTTAGTAATAACTTAAGGTGCAACTCTATTCATTCATAACCAAAGTGGATTCTTGATGGAATTACATGGAATCAATAATAACTTATTAGTTTGGTAAAGGATTGGAAAAAGGATCATTGTTAGAAGATACTTCAATAGGTTGAGAAGTGTAATGGTCATAATTAATTCATGCAATCTTAGATTTTGAACGTAGAGTTACCTTGGATAATCTTCTCTCTACTATTGACTATTTTCATGATTATAGGACCTAGTATAAGAGTTGAGAATTGAATATGTGGAACATAGAATTGATTTTTGTGGTATCTTTAGGAGGTGTGCATGATTAGAAAATGATAAGGCTTTATTTCAAGGAAATGAATAAGAATGAGGGATATTTTCTTGTGAAGATCTTAAACCCTGATTGTGTAAAGCATGGTATATAGACAAGTAAAACTATAAATGAGTTCAATCAAAGGATACAAAGCATATTTTTCCTCACCGTTAGAACATTACTTCTTAGGACGTTGAAGAAACCTTGTGGAACAAAATTTAAGGACAATTTAAGGACTCTTAGGCTTAAGGAAAACCCTCACTAGGGTTTAGAATAATTTTTCAGTTAGAGTCTTTTTAAATTGAATAAATACATGAAATTTGGTAGAAAAAATCTTGAAAAACCCCTCGGGTAGATGAATAAATACTTTTACATGATAAAGCCTAGAATCTCAGTTAATGATGACACTTGACTACTTGGAGAGACCTGTATAGGTCTTAAGGCCTAATTTGGGGATCAAATCCTACTAGAAGAAGGGGTTTTACTTAGTACATGCTCATGAAACTTGTTAATGGGTGTTACAAAATACCATTGGTTTAGATAGATGCCACCTAGAAAGGATTTAATGCATAAAAATAAGGATGCGTGGCTACTTAGAGGGCTAGGTAGCTAGAAAAGAGAAAATGTGATTGGGAAAGAATCATTTGGAGTTAGAATATAAAATTTACCACACACCATATTGATCCTAAAGGGTACTTAGAGAACTTTATATCTTGTTTTAGGTATGCACAAATTGGTATAATCATGAACCATCCATAGGCATTGCTCTTGAGAGCTCTATAAGGGCAGTTTGAGTTAATTTAGAAGAAGTTGATGAAATTCATGTTTCTAATCATTATGATGATTGATATAACCTTGGTTTGAGTTTTTGAACAAGGGAAAAGGTGTGAAAGGATAGTAACGGATAAATGAAAAATATTTTTCTTAATTTGTGTTAACACCTCAAAGAAATAGTGAAGAAAAGATGAAGAAAGGTGAGAGTAAATGGTGTATCTTGAAATTGTTATTAACATTGTTTAAGGTGTATGAGCTAGGTGGACATGACGAAGGTGGAGAAATATTTTTCCTTAAAAGGTCAATATTTTTGCATGATTGATCCATTCAAGGATAGTTTAACAAGAGCTCAAAACAGAGTACAAGAGTGAATGATTTGTTTCATCGACTTAATTTGTTAAGTACATGTGAATTTAAAATGAGTTGTGCATCACCTTCTACTTTCTTTATCTTGAAAAATTATTGTTTTATCTTGCTCCATCTTGATGAAATGTGTGTATTTTCTTGCTCACTTTATTTTTCCCGATGCTTTATTATTGTTGTGTTATACTCATGGGAAACCCATTTTGTTGTTGGGAGCAATTTGAAAATGGATGGATGCTAAAATTGTTCAAATTTCTTTCTTGATTGTTGCATTTATGAATCATTTGTACAAAAGATATATAATGGAAATTTGGGAGAGTGATATTATAAAAAAATGAGTTGTTTGGTATTAAAAAGTGTTCTCTTTTACTTACTTGAAATGGGAATTTTATTATTGGAAAACTAAAAACGAGTTCATGTTGTTTAAGTAACTAGTTAGGAAATGGTTGAAGCCTCTTCTTACTCTTGATATTTTGTAAATATTTTTGGATGAAACGAAAAGAGGGTGCTAAGAAGAGTTTTGAAATTTTAACCTTATACCTCTTAGTCATCTATTAATGAAATGTTTCAACAGCTTTGATTAATGAAAATGTTTCTATCATTTTATTACTTCTCTTTAAACTTGATTATCAATGATTTGTTATTGAGTTATGATTAGAAAATGAAATCTCTTACTTGGTTACAAAAAAATTTATGGAAAAGGTTATAGTTATTCTTCTTCTCCATTAAATTCTATAGAACTAAAATTTAATTAGAGTTATAATGAAATTTTATATTATACCACAATAGTGGATTTAAGAGCTTTGGTAGTGGACAAGCGACATTTTTGTAATTGCAAGTCTCAAATTATTGTAGGATTTAAATAGATACACTGAAAAAACCTAATTAATCAAGCTAATCTTTATAAAGTTACATACCTCATAAATTTAAAAGTTCATATTAAGGTGTATTAAATCATCTCCATAATTCTATCAGAAGAGTGAAATTTTCACTTCTAGTTTTAAACCATTATAAATTATAGATTTAAAATTTCTTGTCCCCATTAAATAGATGTTGTTGATATATATAACACTAAAGAAATTGGTATACGTTTCATATATATATATATATATATATATATATATATATATATATATATATATATATATATAAATATATATTATATATATATATGGATTTATATCATATTTATAAAATTTTATTATATATATGTTTCATACACACACAGAAATATTTTTAAGAATTTAATCACATTTTAAAATTTTATTACTAGATGTTTCATTAAATATTGTTAAATTTATCTCTTGAATTAATAGATTTCATTATAATAATAATGAATTAAATACACACACACACACACACACACACACACACACACACACACACACACACACACACACACACACACACACACACACACACACACACACACACACACACATACTATAATGCGTAGGAGATTTTAAGTTTAAAAAAGAGAAGGTTAGTGTTAGGGTCGTGGCCTGGCCTCCGATCAACCATGTATACTTACCATATGTGGTATAACCGCACCACATCACTATACCAAGGACAAGGATGGAGCCCTATCTTAACTCCTCTACACCATCACCTTGTGGCCACTGTCATTTCCATGTGTGTGTGTGTGTGTACACATGCACTATATCTTAAATAAATAGAAAAAAACTATATATGCACAACCACACACATATACACAATTAGGGTTTGAACATTGTGTGACCGCATCATTCTCATTGTGTGTGTGAGAGAAAGAGTGAATATATACACATTTTCCTTAAAAATTCAAGTTCCTTCTCCAATAACCAGACTGAAACAAAAGAAAAGAAAAAAATCATTGAGGGAAAATAAGAGTGAAATGAGAAAAAAAATGTTTGATAGCCATAAGGATGATTTTTAGTTTTTTTATAAAATAAAAATCTATGGTGGAGGATTATCAAATCTAATGGCTCACATTTTATCCTATCCCTACTTGCCTTAGTTAACTTTTCTAGGTGACTTGAAGTTAATTATTAAATTTTTAGTGGTGATATAGTAAGCTTTTCTATAGCGAGTGTATTAACAAGTTGGGTTAGAAAATGGTAATAATGGTTAAGTTTAATAATTCAATTAAAAATAATTTCCCCACTCGAATGATATAATTGATAAGTTCTTATAATAATATAAGGGTAGCTAGTAAGCATGAAATGGTTAACAATTAATGAAGTAACACAACTTAAGGGTTAAAAACACATAAACCTTACCCCAAGCAGATCGATATTTCCACACTATCTCCATGTTACCACAAGTATCATTATTGCTCACGGAGATTGAAAACTTCTCCTTTAAACAATCCCCTTTTAAAACTAGCAACCAACTTTCAATACTTAATCATCCACACAATTATTGGCTTCTCCAATTTAACTAGTCATCGCCACATCATCACACAAAGAAATAAGTTATAACACATGCAACCCAACGATACTACGTTGCACCAAGAAAAACAAGTTGTTAGGTAACTTAAGTTTATTCTCATTAATATTTCTAAAAGAAAAAAATGTTCCATAATTTTACTCTTTATACGAATTTTTTTGTGTTTTAATTTTAATAGATGATGGATTTAATCACATTTCAAAAAATTATTACTATATGTATCCACAATATAAATACTCATTTAAGAATTTATCTCTTGTTTATTTAATAGATTTCATTATAATAATTAATTAATGAAATATACATATATAATACACAAACAAACATATTATAATATGTAGGAGTTTTTATAGTAAAAAGAGAAGGTTAGAGTTAGGGTCGCGACTCGCCACCAACCTATCATGCAAACTTACCATACGCAACATAGCCACACCGTATTATTATATAAAGGAAGGGACTAAAGCCTTATCCTAACTCCTCTATGCCACAACCTTACGGCCCCTCTCAACACCAAAATGTGTGTGTGTGTGTGTGTGTGTATTATACTATATATATTATATATAGTCTATATATAATATATATAGTTTATATATATATATATATATATATATATATATATATATATATATATATATATCTATATATATATATATGCATGCATCTATGTATATAGATATATACACACACACAATATATCTTAAATACACAAAAAATATATGCACGACCATGCATTATACGAGTTAGGGTTTTGAACCTCATTTTCATTGTTTGCCTGTTTTCATGTGTGTGTGTGTGTGTGTGTGTGTGTGTGTGTGTGTGTGTGTGTGTGTGAATATTTACACATTTCCCTTGAAACTTCAAGTTCATTCTCCATCACTAGGCCTGTAACAAAAGAAAAGAAAAGAAATAAATGAGGGAAAGTAAGAGTGAAATGAGAAAAGAAATAAATGAGGGGAAAGTAAGAGTGAAATGAGAAAAGAAATTTGTTTGTATAGCCATAAGGACAATTTTTAGGGTTTGTTTTAAATACCTAAAAATATATGGTGGAGGATTATAAAATCCAATGGCTCACATTTTATCTTATCCCTACTTGCCTTAGTTGACTTTTATAGGTGACTTGAAGTTAATTATTAAATTTCAAGTAGTGATATAACAAGCTTTTCTATAGTAGTGTGTTAACAAGTTGGGTTAGAAAATGGTAATAATGGATAAGTTTAATAATTTAATTATTAATCATTTCCACATTCAAATGATATAATTGATAAGTTTTTATAATAATATGAGGGTAACTAGTAAGCATGAAATGGTTAACACTTAATGAAGTGACACAAATTAATGGTTAAAAACATGAGAACCTTACACCAAACAGATAAGATATTACCACACTATCGCCCTCTTTTTGTAAGTATCATTATTACTACTAGAGATTGAAAAATGTCTCCTTTAAACAACAACCTTTTAAAAATAGTAACAAAATTTTAATACTTAATCATCCACACGGTTATTGGATTCACCAATTTGACTAACCATTGTCACATCATTACACAATGTGAGAAGTTATAATGACGAAACCTGATGGTACTATGTGGAAACAAGAAAAACAAGTCATTAGCGTAACTTAAGTTGATTCTCATTAAATTTTATAAGAGAAAAATTATTCCATAATTTTACTATTAATACGAGTTAATCTGAGTATTTTAATTTAGGAAATTACACTTGGTATCAAAGAGAGGTTGTAACACTAGGAATTTGGGTAGTGTTTTAAAAATTTATAATCTATTTCTACCACTTTTCCTAGTGTTCTAAACATTTTTTGGCCCTATGTAGGGTTACACACATACACACCGACCAAAACTAGCACAAAGTGGACCACCTACCCTTCCCAAATAGAATTAGGTTATATTAGGAGATTACATCCTTCAGAATTGTAAGAGGCGGTGGAAAATCTTAGAGAGTGGGTTCTAGAGATATTAGAGGAGAATAGGGAATTTTACTACACCCATCATAGGAGGGATGCAGTCCCCACCACCTAGTGCATATAGAGAGGCTACATTGGATCTTAGAGAGAGGACTGGGAGTCTACCACATCAATGATGAAAAGAGAAAAAATATAAGAGGAGAGGCCTAGATATAGGTAGTTAGATGTAGTCGAGCGCATTAAAAATATATTGAGACTCCACACATCCACCTACCGTGGAGACACCATAGGATTTCAGGTTGAGGCATGGCTGGCTGGTTTCACTGGGTACTTAAAACTTTGCCCCTATGTAAGAAACACCAAGGCTCATGTAACTATACACTTATTAAGAAATAAAGTAGCATTTTGGTGGAGGATCAAGGAGAAGAAACTCCTAATCGATGATGATACAATCAATTGGGATCTATTTGAGGAGAGATTCAAATTGAGATACATTTTTAGATTCTTTTATAGTAGCATATTGATGAGTTCCATGATTTGAAACAGGGGAATAACATATAATTAGAGTATGAGGGAAATTTCTATACCTCCTTTAGTAGGTTGATTATATCCATGATGAGAAAGTTTAGATTCACTCGATTCATTTAGGATCCGAACTTAGATATTAGAGGAACATTACTTACACACTATTTGTATACCCTTTCCAAGGCTATGGAGAATGCATACACCACTAAGTAGAACATAGGTAATACTAAGGCTAGAAAAAAGGAGAGATAACACATACGTGCCATGTTGAATAGTCAATTGAGAGAATCATCATCTCCTCTTAGAGGGGGATTTAGACCTTTGATACAATCACCTTGAACCTAACAAAAACAAAAACAACAAAAATAATTTTTCTAGCCTCACCATGTGGAATAGAGAGATAGGGCACTCGGTTTACAATTTTAGGGTAATTCTAGATTCCAGGAATGATAGGGAAAATAGGCTAGGCCAACCAATTCACAACATAATTACAATAAAATACCTACATGTTCTAATGGATTGAGTTCACGAGGGAGAGGTAGTGTGGGTTTGGATCGAGACATGGGAAGGTTAATTCACTTGCGGGGATCCTTCTCACCATAAGGAGTTCCTGATAACATTATAGCATATAACAGAGGAAATTCCCCACATCAAATACCGTAGTTAGGGATATGGGTAGATATCATAGGGTATATATGGAGGTAAATAACCGTAAAAAAGAGCACCTGACCAAAGTGATAGAGGCATCACGCAATATTAGAGGAGTTCATATCTCCATTTTTTTATTTTGGTTCATCCGATTCTTTTATATCTCCTATATTAGTGGTAAAATGCATGCTAGTTCCAGTTAGGTAGAACATAAACTAGAAGGTTGAGTTGGCTTCTGAGCCAAGCTACCTATAAGGACAATGATTACAAAGTATGTACTATATTTAAAAACTTTCACTACTACAACATACTTACAATTCCTTCCCCGGGGTCATATGAGGTTAATTTGGGGATGAATTGGCTCGCCTCCCATCAAGAAATTTGAGTGGATGGAGAATTGCAAAGAGGCCTGTAAGAAATTAAATGAACATCTCACTATTATACCTATATTCATAGTTCTCAACCCTCGCTAGGAATTAATAGTATGTACATATGCTTCATTGGAAGGATTACGTGAAATACTCATGCAAGAGGGTCGTGTGATATCTTTTAAGTCTCAGAAGCTTAAGGATTATGAGTTGAATTATCCCACCCATGAACTTGAGCTTGCTACAATGGTTCATGAATAAGTTTATAGACATCATTTTCTATTAGGAATATAATTTGTTTTGAGGGCATATCACTTGAGCCTCTACCACATTTTTACTCAGCTTAATCTAAACACCCATCACAACATTAGATGGAGCTAATTTGGGAGTATGAGATGAATATTGAGCATGTGAAGGGTAAGGAGAAAGTTGTTGTAGATGCCTTAAGACACACATGGCATATAGTGATGTCTTTGACTCCTTAGAAAATTTAAGGGGTCAAATCCTAACACAACTTCCTAGAGATAGATTCTATTTGAAAGTTCAAAGGGAGATTGAGGAACAATGATCCCTTAAGGGAAAATTTTGGGATGTGCGTTAAAGGTAGATATACTATTGAAACATATATGACACATCTACATGAATAGAGAGAGTGATCTTCACTGAATCATTCTATCAAATGCCAATTGTGCACCTTATTCAACCTAACTAAGGATTAAGAAGATGCACATAGACTTATGGAATTTGTACCATTGTGCATGGTCATGAAGAGACTACATTTTTTTGGCATGTTGTTTAGAGTGCCAAAGGTTTAAGTGCAAGCATCAACATCCTCTCGGTATTTTATATCCACATGTCATTATGGAATGGAAATGAGACATTATTTCCATGGATTTTATCATTGACTACCAACTTTGGTGTATCATCATGATGTGATCATGGTCATGATAGACGAAGTTACCATGGTAGCACACTTTTTTATATTTAAGAACACATATACTACCGAGCTATAGATTGGTTATACTTGGATGATATTATTAGGTTACATGGGATTCCACGCAGGATTATTTGTGATCATGATCCATTATACATGTCCAACTTCAGGGGCCACTATGTAGGATACCTTAAGCACACAAATAAATTTTAGCATTACATACCACCCTTAGACAGATGGAAATATTGATCGAGTTAATTAGGTTCTATAGGAAATGATTCTCATGTATGTGATGGATCACCGGTCATGTTGGGATGACTACTTGACCTTGGTAGAATTTGCATACAACACAAACATTCACATTTCTATTAGTATGACATGCTATAATCCATTATATGGATGAGATTGCAAGAATATGTTGATTTGGGATCATATTTAGGATAGGGTTACATGGCTCCTACAATGCTACATGATATGGAGAGACATGTAGTTCTTATTAGGAAATGACTTGAGGGGCACATGAAAGGCATAAGAAGTATGCATATGCACATAGGATTAACCATTGTTTTGAGGTGGGAACTTGGGTCATTTTATGGGCATGATACATAAGAGTACTATCTGATATGTTAAGAGTTATAAGATAACATCATGTTTCATGGGACATTCTAACAGTTTGGAGTGGATCGGACCAGTAGTCTATCAACTAGATTTTCCACCTAACTTGTCTCATATCCAAAATGTTTTTCATGTTTTAGTACCAAGGAGATATGTTCATAATCCTTCTCAAATTCTATAAATTTGGATTGTACAAAAAAGAAACAACTTTCCATAAACGTTAATCCATATCGGTGAATTGAAGAAAAATTTTACAAAATGGGGCATGATGAAATACTAAGATGTTGTATATCAAACATAAGCAAAATGACATACTATGTGAAGCACATGAGAGACTTTTTGGTGGATATTATGCCAAAGATGGTACAACACGTAATATTATCATAGCAAGATTATGGTGGTAAAGTTTGTTTAAGGATGTGAAGGAATATAAAAGGGAATATGACAATTATCAAAGGGTCGAAAGCTAGGTAAGCATGATGAAATTCCCTTGATACCAAAGTGGTTACACAAGAACCATTTGAAAAGTGGGAAATTAATTTTGTTAGACTTAGACATCTAGCCATATGCATAAGTACATGTTATCTTATTACATCAACTGAATACTTATCGGGATGGGTGGAGGTAGTGTCGATAAAATATTGCATAACAACTACCAGATTTTTATGAGAAAATATCATAATTAGGTACGAGTCCCCCTAACTCTTAAAAGTGATAGAGGAATACATTTCCTAAATGACATGTTGCACATTATTTTTCAAGAATTTATGGTTGTGCAACATAAAATAACTCCTTATCACCCAAAAGTGAATGGAATAGTTGAAGCGTTTAACAAAACACTCAACATTACTCTCACTAATATTTGTGATGTAGGTCATAAGGATTGGGATGACAAGGTATATGTAGTTTTTTAGGCATAGAAAACACACAAAACTTTGAATAAGATACACCATTCCAACTTGTATTTAGAAAAATTTGTAGTGATTATCAAATTTCTAGCTCCATCACTCCAAATAACAAACATTATGGATTTGGATGATAAAGATTCAATTAATAAATACCTAACGAAGTTGTTAAAACTAGATGAAGTTCAATAAAGAGCACATGCAAGGTGGAGCCAAGGAGTCGAAAAATATTGACAAAAGGTATGACATGATAAGAACATAAAAATAAGAGGTTCATTATGGGAAAAAAGTATTTCTATATGACTCTAAGCTTACATGAAACCCTGGAAAACTCAAAACAAATTAGTTAGTCCTATATGAAGTACATGGAATATTTCCCATGGTAGCATTTAGGTTTAAATTATTATGTGGAGAATTAATGCCAAGGAACTTTAATTGTCATATGATAAAACCCTAATTTAGTAAAATTATTGTTATACTATTTTAACAAATATTTAATTTGTGAAATCCTAATTGCAAAGTCACATGTGATAAATAAGAAATAAAGCATAGATGTAACACAAGAAATAAGGTAGATAAAAATGAAGCCCTAGGTGTAGGTGTAAGAGAGAGGATAAAAGACTTAGATGATATTCGCTTAATCTTGAAGTGTTTTGGAGTAGAATATTGATGAACAAGAGGAGGATAATATCACGAGCGAGCACATAAAATCCTGGAACTGCTGAATAATCTTGGACTAGGTTAGGGGTGCCTAGGAACTTGAGAGCCCTGTTAGGAATGAGTGACTGTGTAAATGGTCGATCGTAATTTTCATGTGTCGCGAGGTTTTCAACTTTGGTCACCTATATGTCACTGTTTGATCGAAAACTATCTTGTAACCTACAAAACAAATGAAATCCTACAAAACTACAAACAACATCAAATCCTAAAAACTAAAGATGCAAATGGAGATTCATATCGACCCGTGGTCACTCGATAGAGTGAACTTACAACCGAGAAATATACTACATCTCAAACTCCATTAGTTATTGTGTGTGTGTGGAAATTGTGCCTTAGGAATCTCTTATGCAAGATGTGCTTGATAATGAGTGATACCCAAATGTAGCAATATAAATAGATGTGTGGATGTCAAAATGATATTCCCCTCCTATGTGTGTATGAAAAAAATTCAATCCCTTGTCCCTTGAGTGAGTGATAGATAAATTCCTTGATTCTCTTAGAATTCCTTTTGATGTAACTTTAGGTGGTGATAATAGATTCTTAGAGATTGGTCCTTTATTATGGTCATATAGATTTGTATTTATATGATTCCCTTGTTTGAATTTCGTAATTGAAAACTAAAAAGGATGAACCATAAGAAAACAAGATGCCTAAAAGAATGAGCAAGATACAAAGAGGTCGGGGTGCTTAGAGGGGATGAGAATGCCTAGGTGCTAGTGTACAAAGTCAAGAAAGATAAAGCAATGAAGATCGACTCAGCTATGGGGTGTGCAAGAAAAAGAAGAAACAAGAAAGACAAAAAGAGGCCAAAGTTAGATTTCAATTACTATTTTTCTCTCTTAGGAATCATATGAATAGTAGTATGTGGTTAGGACCTAGAAATCTACCCAAGGGCATGATTTGTGTCTACATTTCCCCCCACTTTATGTCATTGAGTGAATAATCGATAACATAAAGTAGATAAGATATGTGTACCTGATAAAAAATGTATATTGGTGGCGAAATCATGCCGAAGAGACAAGAAAAAGTGTGGAGAGATAAAAATAAAGTGTGGAAGCTAAAGAAGAGGAAGTGACCCTAAGGGTGATGTTTATACGTTGTGTCGTGTTTATACATGTTGTCATTGTTGTGCTCTGTTGATGTGGGGGTGCTTCTTGTTGTGTATTAAGGATGGACCTACAAAATAATATTAGGACCGAGATAATAAATAACTATATAAAATATTATTAAACCAAACATTAATAAATAAACATTTAACAAAGAAATTAAATGAAATAACACTATGACATAGGATTTAACATGGAAAACCCCAATGGGGTAAAAAAATACGAAATAGTTTTCCATATTCGAGAAGAAGAATTTATAGTCCAAGAACTCCTTTCCTCACTTCTTGCTCCATTTTTTTAACTCGGTGTGAATTCCATACACCCGATTATGGCCCATGGCCATATTTAAATAACCCCAAGGGTTATGACTATTAAGTGACGGTTACACCTCCCCGGTTTATAAATTGATTTAATTAAAAACTAATTAACCATAAACTCATATTTTATATTAAATAATTAAGAATATAAATATTTTGAATTATTTAATTATAAACTAAGGTTTATAAAAACACTTAATATTATTTTCTAACACTCCCCCTTAATATTAAGAGGGGATCCATATGTCAATATTACTTTTTTTACAACAGATTTACAAATCCATAAACCATTAGTGAAGGTTTAGGCTAGCATGTCACTTTTGAAGGAATTATAACACCTTCATCATGCTCAACTTACCTTTTAGTACAAAAGGATTTGGAATCCATAAATCATAAGTATGATTTAGGCTAAGCATGATTTGTGAGACTACATCCCACCGTTTCTCATGGAAATTTTCTTAAAACCGCATCTCTAGGATCCTTTTATAACACAAGGACCTCCTTTACAAATAGATGCAACACACTAGGATTGTATATCATAAACTCTATCAATTTACATAGATCATAAAATATATTTTTACAATGATTTATACCAGAGCATAAGTATAGAGGAGAGGGATTTATCAACCGGCCGACCATTATGAGGTGACATTTCCATGCAAAGTCTCCTCGATGGAAACTCTAAAAGGACAAGCATTGGACAAAATTTGAATTATTTTATAAAGACACAATGGCTTGTAAACATATCTGCAATATAATCTTCAATCAAGTAGTCTTAGATATCTCTATCACTACAGAGAACCTTCTCTTGCATAACATGAATATGAACTTCAATATACTATGTTATTTTATGTTTAACTGAATTATTTAGAAAGATTAATACAACTATGACCACCACATAAAACATGACTACTTTCTTTATTTTCCATGTGTATATCTTCCAATAATTTCTTCAACCACATGGCTTTTTCTCTTCTTCTATTTCACTTCTATACTCTACCTCAGTAGAAGAAATGGAGAGTGTTGGTTACTTTTTGTTGTTCCAAGTAATGACACCTACACCAAAAAATTTGAACACAAATCCAAATGTATATTTTATATCCAACACAACATCATCATGGTTAGAGTCATAATATCCATATAGACATCATAATATAAATCATTATTTATTTCACTTTTTAACCATCTTCAAAAGTTAAACACTAGTTGTATAACAACTAACATTAAAGATATATTAGATGCAATCAATATTGATGTCTCCAATATAAACACAAAGGCGTCCCCAAGTGTTATTTGATATGCATATAATACTAGTTTAGTAATTACATACTAAGAATTTTTTTATCAAAAACATATATATCTTCATTATCTATTATAAGTCTTTAAGATTGATACATAACATATCAAAATAAATCATCAACATATACAATAATAATCACATCATTCAATGAAATTATAATCCACTAACTATGGAAACTTCTCATGGTTTTAAGTGGAGTTTTCTTCAAAAAATAACCATGTAAGCACCCTTCAATACATTTCATAGGTCATAAAATGTAAGCTAAGACATGTCATAGATGATCAATTTTCAATGCCAAAAATGAACAATAGTTCTATTTTGAACAAACTAAAAAAATGATTTTTTAAAGCATATATAAGCCATTTTGTGTATGTTTTCAATTGTAGTTACTTCTAGTTCATTTTTACTAACCCATCTGAGTTAATTATGAATGAAAAAACAACTCCTTTTTCAACAAGTATATTCAAATAAACCATATAATTTTCATTTAGAAGTAATAGAAGTAGTTTATAAAGTTATTATATTAGCTCTATGATTATTCTCATCATCTTCATCTTGATTTGATTTATTCCAGTTTTTGATTTTGAAATTTGACTTGTTTCTCAATTTACAATCTTCTTTCTTATGGCCAAATTTCCCATAGTTATGACATTTACCATCAAAACTAACTTTTAAGTTTCTTGGTTATTTTTTTTAACTAGGAGTTTTAAAAGTTGATTTTTGATTCTTGTTGAACCTAGAAGGTTTACTTTTTTATTTTTGAGCAAGAAGTTCCTGAGTGGCATTCTCTTTTGAATCAAATTTTGTCATAACTTGCTCTTCCTGAACCAAGAGAGCACTAAGGGTTTGCAAATATGGAATGTCTTGTTCAGTTTGATATTTAGAATTCAAAATTGAAATGAAATTTCTAAATTTTTCATGAATATTCAACTAATAATGAAATAAATAAATTTATCTTGAATTAAGTTACAACTACACCCATCTAATTGAGACTTAATATTTTTAATTTTTTCCAAATAATTAATTACTTTTTCATCTCCCTTCATGGGAGTTGTCATTAGTTCTAAAATCAGTTTAATGATTTTTGATAAACACGTACCTTCGTGTATTGATTCCAATTGATTCCAAGCCTCACTCAAACTTTCTTGATTCCTGATATGAAGTAGAAAATAATACATCTTGTATAATGCTTCTTGTACCTTGTTTTGATATGCAAATGATGTTTTCCACATTTTCTTGTCTTCCATTTGGAGCCTTCTTAGTTCCATTCACAACCGCCATAGTTTGTGAGCCATGAATTCTACCTTTAATCAAATTTTCCAAATGTTTTAATTATTCTCATTCAACATCTGATATTTATCAATTGTAAACTAATTAGACCCCATTTTTGTGTAAATAAAATTAAATAATTAATGAGGATTAAAAATAATCAAGGTTTAGAAATATCCCCATGTCGTTGTTTTAAGCCTCACAATCAAAATTCGATGAATTTACGTTGAAAATAAGGTCCATATCAAACATATAATATACACAAGAATGTATTAGTTTGACAATAATAATATTTAATCAAAATGTGAGTGATTTTTTTATTTTCCATATAAAAAGCAACGACGATTTAGTCGTCGCATCGTAAAATCATCATTTCAAAAAAATTAACCTATCTTATTAAACTATTTATTTTAAATATTTTTTTAGTTTAAAACCTAAAAGAATTAAATTCTATTTAATTTTAAGAACAAGAAAAAATATTATATTAATGATAATTTTTTTGAGAGCTTTTGCTCCTTTATATGATATGTGTTTTAACTAACTCAAGTCGTTATATTTTATATGGGACGATTTCTATTATGAGGTAACTTTGCATTGGTGGAGGTAGACCCACCTCATCGAGTTATTTGACTAGCTTTGATGAATCCCTATATGGCTCAACCTATGTTTTCAAATTTGGCTGCAACATGTGGTGGCCCCTACCTACATCACTACTAACCCTTCATTCCCGGGGTTACCAATATAGCTCGGCATGCCCAGAGCCAACTCGACCTTATATGAATTAAAAGGCGGGTAAAAAAATAATTTCATGGCACATGCCACATTACAAAGGTTTCCACTATGGCTTTAAAAACCACAAGCCTTACTCACGCATGTGCAATGTGGGATTAAAGAATCTCAAAGAAAAAATAAAAAAGGTTTTCTATGGCCACTTGGCCGAGATGGAAAGGAAGGGATTTGGTCGGGGATGGAGAGACTAGGTGTCCATGTAGAGAGAAGCATCCGTGGGGAGATTGGGCAACAGAGGCCGCAAACCGGTAGCGGTTTACAAGGGGTCTCTGGTTGAATGGGGATGCCCCTATACAATGGTTGGTGTTTATTAGTTTTAAAACTATAAAATAATACATAGGAAAATTAGACAGGGCCTCTTAGTTATAGAATACAGCTTTTAAACTACATTATATATAGATTTAGTTTATAATATAAGAGGTCAATTAAAACCATGTCTTAGGTTTTAAATTAAAATACACTTAGGTGGCATAGTATTAAAAGATAGTTATAAAATACTATTACAGGAGTTGGTTTTAGGTATAGAGATTTATATAGTTTTAAAACTATGGATATAAAAATTTTATTTTTATTTTTTTATAAAATGATAATTATAGTTTTAAACTATAATATATACATGATTTATAAAGAAATGATGTGAACCTTTATTAAAGAGGGCTCAAATGACATGGGAAAGATAAAATAAGTAAAATAATTGTTCCAGGGGATAAAGAGAAATTGAATCCACATGAGAAAAAACTAATCTTGGAATTTATAGAGGAGACAACATTTTCATGCTTCCAATGAGAAAAATTGAAACCCTATTTTTATGGAGCTTGTCTCCTCACTTATTCATTTACTTTGAATTTAACCTTGAATGGATTTTATCCTGCACATGTGAAACTATATAAAAATTAGAAATATTTCAAATATAGTTGATCCTTACTTGATCTTGTAAAATGTTTTCATGCACCGGTAAGAATGAAATCACCCGTGCACACACCAATCTCCAATAAAATATGTCCTAGAGAGGGGATTAGGGGTTAAACAATACCTAGCTTATCCGGTACCATATTACGACCAAGATAATAAATAACGTTATAAAATATTATTAAACCATGCATAAATAAATAAACATTTAAAAAATCAATTAAATGAAATAACACGGTAACATAATATTTAACGTGGAAAACCCCAATGGGGTAAAAACCACGAAAGAATTTCCCATATTTAAGAACTTTTTAGATAGTCCAAGAACTCCTTTCCTCACTTCTTGCTCCATGTTTTTAACCCAATGTGAATTCCATACACCCGATTATGGCCCATGGCCATATTTAAATAACCCCAAGGGTTATGACTATCAAGTGATGAGGTACACCTCCTCGGTTTATAAATTGATTTAATTAAAAACCAATTAACCATAAATCATAGGTTATATTTAGAATTATTTAATTATAAACTAAGGTTTATAACAACACTTAATATTATGTTCTAAAAAAGAAGAGAAAGAGATTAATCAAAGTCATGTGTTATGAAAACTCTGTTAAAAGAATGTAAAAGATGAAAAAAATAGTAAAAAGAACGTTTGCGCCCGATCCGTGATGAGTGAAAAGGACAAGAAGTGTCCTAAATTGTTGTAGAAGGGAGAGTTTTTTTGGGTGATATCATGTTAATAGAGAGTTTTTTGGGTGATCTCACACTAAGTACGTGTTTTTTTGGTGATCTCATGCCATGTGTGAGTTTTTGGGAAACCTCATGCCACAAAAGAAGAGTGTTGGGAGAAAGGTCTAATGTTATTCTTCATCCATGAATGCTTCCTAATTTTAGACCATTATAAATGGTGTGATCCTACTTTTTCTATGTTCAATCTAGTTTGATCCAATTAGAATAAGAAGATACAATGTATTTTTATTACTAGAGGACTCAGTGTGCATGTACTATATAAGTTTCTCTGTGAAGTGTGAAAAGTATTCCAATCTGAGAAAGTAATTGTAATCGCCCCTTGGTCATCGCTGCCAAGAAAGATCAAAGCACCTAGATGCTCATGTTTTTATATCGGCATTGACATCTCGTGCCAAATTGAAGACCCAAGTCAGAATTTGGGCTATTTTGTGTGTCTATAAATCTATTCTATTCCTATATTATGTAGGCATATAATGAATCTCGCACTACTCGTATGGGGTGACTGATTCACCCAATATATTCCCCCTCATTTGGGGTGCATGTGACATCGCTAGGAGGATGCATCCCAAAGGAGAAGACCGAATACTAATATGAATTTGATAGCATATAGGGGAGGGAATTTTCATGGTAGAAACCAAGGCACATGTAAAAAAATATGGCTAGAAACATGTGTTAGTAGAAAAAGTGACAAACATGCTATAGAAGACAATGTAAAAAAGCAATAGTGCAGACAAAGTATACCATGAAAAGTGAGTTTTAAACATGGACATCACTCACAATGTCACAAGACAATCAAGGCCAAAGTGGCCAAAAGCATACAAGCAATGAAGAATTCAAACATAAGGCATAACCTGCAAACAATGGCATACAATAGAAGGCAAGAGCAAACAAAGTATCAGACAACAATTGTGGAAAATGGTTCCTACAAAGAAATTTTTACACATGAAGCACCCATTAGCATGTTATAAAGATAAAAAGTATGTCAAGACGTGTATATATCGATAGAGTGGTGTGCTAGTAAGAATAGGAAGTAGTATAAAATGAAACAATAGTACCTGTAGTGTGTAAGAAAGTATATGCCCTAAATCCCAAAGTGGGACTAGTAATAGGTATAGTTCCAAACATCATTGTTGAATATAAGGATCTACAATAAGTATGCATTCACAACTAGATAACAAGTGAATGTGCATGTGTATATGATAAAGATAATGACATACAAAGTATTTGTCTAGCATGAAAATAAAGTGTACATGTAACTACTATAAGAAAACAAGATTATGTGCAACCAAGATATGTAGTATGTTGTGAATGAGTGAGATGGAATGATATGCAATGTTAATTTGATAGGATCAATGTGCCACTTGATCAAATGTGGATGATTATGAGATGAGGTTCATTTATAAAATACCCCTCAACAATCAAGAATGAACCATAGAATAAGAGTGCGTCTTTAGGAAAAGGTATGAAAATGCATGTTAGATAGATAGATCAATGAACCATACAACATAAAGAGTGTGAGTGAGGTGACGTTCATTTCAATATATATCCTCAACAATCAAATATGAACCATGAAACTAGAGTGAGTCATAGGGTAGTGTGATGTTTGCGAATGTGATGCCGAGAGATGTGTCAGGGAATGTGAAAAGTATAAAATGTGTAGTGTGTATGATGTGAGGTTCATGGATGTAGTATGCCCTCAACATTCAAGTTTGAATCTTATCACAAGAGTGTGTCATAAGGTAATGACAATACAAGTGTATCAAGATGTGTAATGAGGTTCAAAGAGATGAAACATGGATCGAGAAGCATAAGAGTAGAAATCATAGACAACTAATGATGTTAGGAGGGGGAGAGAAGTAAGCTTGATGCCCCCAAGTGTGCCAATGATGGAGATATATGTGATGATGTGATATATTCCATGCCATTATGGGATATTGTTATTTATGTCATGAGAAGAGATAGAGTTATCAAAATTGAAGACAAGCAATAGTAGGACCATGCCATGGTGTTGGAGTTTGAAATGTGTCTTGACCATCAATTTAAGGAGTAGTTTTCTTGATGAAAGTGATTGGATGTTCAACTAGAGGTTGTGAAGGTACCTTGAAGGGTGGAAAGTGAAATATTCCATCTAGAATTTGTTCATCTTACTTAGTGATTGGTTTCTTATTTTATGATGTTGTGGAAGGTTTGAGAGGTGGATGTGTTGCAATGATTTTTAGAGGATTTTGTGTAGCTTAAGTTGGTAATGTTGTAGATGACTTAGTAGGATGAGGAGTTAGACCAATTTTGAGAGGAAATTTCTTAGGAGGTGATTAAATTATTATAGAAGGAACCCGAGTAATGATGACATGATGCTCATTAGACATAAATGAATCAGATTTAGGAACCAATGGGAACTAGTAATTAGAGATGAACATGTAGTAGCATGTTGAGAATTAAATGAGATAAGACCATAATGCTTAAGGTGACCAATTTTTTACTTAAGGGAATAAAAATCATTATCATTATGTCCATTTATTTGATGATAATTGCAATATGAATGGCCTTGATATTTTATGAGCTGATAAGGAGTATAACAATGCGTAGATGGCAAGATGATCAATTGATGAGTAAGGAGCTAAATAAAAACATCATGTTTCTTAGTATTGTGATCAAACCGAAGAGGTTCTCGGTAGTGGTAAGACTCGGAGTTCACTATTATGATCACATGTAGAAGACATAGAAGTGGGATGAGGAGAATGAGATGTGGAAGGAGAACTAGCCCAATCCTAAGAAGCATCATTTAGATGTTGAATTTCATGTTTAAGAGATGTAATTGTTTATTCCATATCCTAAAATGTGTCTTGAAATAAATAATTCAAGGCTTGAATTGACTACGATGGGCTGATTGGATGGAGGATCATGAAGGATAATATCATCAAAGAGTCGATAAAAAATGGTGCTTACTTGAGTGGGTGGCATATCTTTAGGGAGATGCATGGTATTTAAGGATTTTGAAGAACCTCTTTACAAGGTGAATGCATTTTAAGAAACTTACACAAAAATATTTGAAAAACCTTAGTATCCATGATAGAAAAGATGATATGCCAAAGAAGAAAGGTTGGGTCCAAATAGATGGGTTCACAAAATGATTTGACAGATATTGAATTTGTGAAATCCTAATTTTAGAGTTATATCTGATAAATGAACAATAAATCACATATATGAAACAAGAAATAATCTATATAAAAATATAAATGTAGGTGCAAGATACAAGATAAAATACTTAGTTGATATTCACTTAATCCTCAAGTGTCTTGGACAAGAATATTAAAAAACAAGAGTAGGAGATTGTCGCAACCGAGCACGTAAAATCATGGAACTGCCAAATAATCTTGAACTAGGTCAGGGTTTCTAGGTGTAGGATATCCTTGTTAGATGTAGTGCCCATTTAAAAACCACTTGAGACCCAAGAAACAACCTAGGGTTAGCTAGAAAAATTATGGGATAATTTTTTTATTTTAAGTGTCTACAACCAAGTTGCAAGACATTAGTTTTCACTAATAGGTTCCAAAACAAGACCAATGTACTATAACATATGTTCCCCATTACCTAATAACAAGTTCACAAGATTCAAATTTTAGGGTTATATGTTTTAGTTAGGTTCAGGGAGTAATTTACCCCCATGCCTACTCTCTAGCAGCCTTAGAGTTTCAATAGGATTTTTCTCATACTTAATGCTTCCAAAATTTCCCTAAATCATTTCCATTAGATAGGAAATTTTCTCACCTTTCCAACCATATAAATAAGTCCTCTTAACTCCTTATAGAACTCAAGATATGGTCGGGCGGAGTTTTGGGGCTAAATTTTCCCCAAGGGGGACACATGTCATACGGGTGAAATCCCATTTGGCAGCTTGTTGGTTCATGGAGCAGCTTCTAATAAATTTTCCATTACGTGGGAACAAGATCAAAAACATCCCATGCCTTCATGGGTCCTCCAGGACATGTGGCAGCCACAGAGATGACACTGGGAAAATAGGGAAGGGGGGAGCAAAGAAGAGGATTTAGCGCATTGCGCTGACGGAGAAGGAAAATTCAATAGTGCCCACGCACCCGCGGGTCCATCCAGGGACACGTGGTACTTGATGAGCCACCAGAGATGAAGGAGAGGGGAGGGTGGAGTGGCGGGAGAAGTTTTGGTGATTACACTGAAGGGAGGACAAAAATGGAGAAAGGGATGCGCGGGTCCGCATGCCCGTAGAAGGAGAAAAGCCCGAGGTGGGCGTGGTGATGCGGGGCCACGGGAAAATTTGCTAAAAATTTCCCAAATCCAAAACTAAAAAAAAAAGGGGTCCTCCCTCCTGCCGCCACCCCCAAGGTGCCACGTGGCACCTTCTCATTGGCTACAAGCCAACGGGGCAAAAATGAAACTTTTTCCCCAAAATTTTCAAAAGGCTAAGGGTTAAAAAGGAAGCCGCGCCTCCACCGTAGCCCTAAGAGGAAATGTGGCACCCTCTGATTAGCTACAATGGCAGAGGAAAATGGAAAAAAATTCCCCAAACCAAAATTTTTCCAAAACTTTTCTAAGGCAAAATGACAGGAAATTTTTTTGGGTTACAAGCCCGTCAGGGAAAATTTTTCCAAATTTTCCCACCAAAGCACAAAAACTTCAAAGTGCTATAACTTGAGATAGAAAGCTCAATTTTGGGAAAACGAGGACTTTTTGGAAAGATCTCGATGCCCTCTTTGCATAAGAAGCATAAAATTTACTTTTTGATGAATTTTAAAGGGTCAATTTTACAAAAACAATCTACAAGCATTTTAATTTGCAAGCTGGTAATTTCCAACTTTCATTTTTGATTAAATTCAGTTTCCTCCTTCACTCAACATGTCAAACAGACATGGAGAATTGATCTAGGGAGGGTTTAGAGTGTTTTCAGAAATTTGATTTGTCCAATTGATTCAAGTTTGTATTTTTTTCCAACAAATGACAGAAAATGACTGTTAGAGGGATTGTATTCGAATTAGCAATGGTTGAGTTGTTTTCTTAAGTTTTCTTTGTCAAATTGAGTTCATTACTAATATATCATATAGAATTTTAAGGTTCCCAAGTTGATTGTTAAGTGCTGGTCCAAACTGTGCATTTTGTTTAAATTTACCAGTTTTAGAATTTACAATGCCAGTGATCAAAATTTTTAAAGGATCTATTTATCAATTTCATCATTTAAGTGTAATAACTTATTTCTAATCTAGTCTAATACATTTAATTGATTCAATCAACCATTCAATGGAAATTATACAAAGCCTGATTTCCAAATTTCAACTCATTTCAAAGAGAACAAAACACTGTCTTTTCCTTCATACGCATTCTTCTTTCCAATAGAGATTTTGATTTACAATAGCAATTCAATTCCAATACAATCATGCAAGTATGAGAAGGTAGAGCATTCCTTTATTGATTTCCAACAACTTTACAATTTATCTCTTTTCCATTTGATTTCTAAATACAAAATGCAATGCATGTAACATCCTTTCACATTTCCTTTCAAAACAGAGAGTAGAATATAACTTCTTTACATTTCACATTCCAATTTCAATCTTCCATTATCAATACAAATATCTTCACATTAAAAATTGCTATACAATTCATCCACTCCAAAGTGGGAAGGATTACAATGAACTTGCTCAAAGAAGGGACTGTCAAACTGTATATTCCTCTTGCTCAAAAATAGCAACATGCTAGTTTCTTCATCTTTTCATCTTGATCACAATAAGGAAGGGGAAAGGCAATGCTCTCCACCCAACCAAGATATCCAATGAGAAGGGAGAATCCATCCTTCCTCATTAGCCCCGAGCCCCAACCATATTGAAATAAGAGATGCAATACAACACATGGCAACAAAGGCTTCCACAACAAACATGCAACATTTTCACATTCAAAACACATTTCAAGAAGAATGTAGTTCACAACTACATTAAACAAGTGCAAACAAAACTGAGGCTTCATCAAGCAAGCCAACAAGAGAAAGGATCTATGGGGAACTACTTATGCCTCCCAATGGGAAATGGGAATCCACCAATACAACCTACCAAAATAAACCATCTCACATATCCTTATGCCCCCAAATTTTCTCCCTTATGCCCCCAAGAGTAAGAAATGCAAGCTATTTATTTTCCATGGTGGATCCCAATCCCAAACTCCCTCCATAATAAAACTGATGCCATTGGCATTCCCTTATGCCCCCATTTTAAATCCCCATAGCCTTCTCCTACACCATGTCCTAAGCAGTCTACCCAACCAGCCAACACACACATAACAACATTCACCATTTCATACATGCATGCAAGAGAAAGAAACATTTTCAAAAGGCTCAAGTTCCTACCTCTCCATAATGGAGTTTGTTCCAAGATCAAAAAGCTTCCCAATGCCACAATAACAATCCAAAATAAGCAACACACAAACATGCAATGGTCTCCAATCTTCTTCCATAAGTAAGACTCCAAAACAACAAGAAATTTTCCCCCCAAGGAAAGTATGCAAAGTTTCAACAACCATCAAACAAGCAAGGAGTTTGAATTTTAAAGGAGAGGGAAGAGAAGAGGATGATGTGGATCCATGTGGGATGCCACATCATTCTTCCTCAACCCCAAGATAAAATTCAACATCATTCACCTAAACATAATAAATAAAATGACAAATTAACTTACACACTCCAAAATAACCCATACCCCAAAAGGACTAAATTTAAAACATGTAAGAGAAGTGCAATTAAAACTTACAATTAGTCATTTCAAAATGCATTAAAAAGGTCTAAATTTAACCTCCAAACCATAGGTATGGTTGGTGAATAATTTTAAGAGGTGTGGGACAAGTTTAACTTGTCCCACAAGCCTCCAAATATAGCCTCCAAGGACAAATTCGAATTCCCAAGAGGATGAAGTGTTTCACACTCCAAAATCTACCTTACATTCTCTTACATATCCCTTACACATTTCTTACACACTCTTACAACATTACATTTAAGATCAAAAATTTCATTAATTACATTCTTATGACATATTGATTTATTTATTTTAACACATGATTATCCACAACATTAACACAACATATAATAACTAATGAAAAGGGTAACACATCACAAAATAAACACATGCAAACATTAATAAAGAAACCACATTACTAAATACACAACCCCATGGTCACATATAATGGAAATCCCCCCATGGGAATCCCTAACATAACACAACACACACACACACACAAAAAATTGCCATGGTGACCTTGTTGAATTCACCTAGAATTTCAATATGGTTAGTCTCCATCCCCGACATTGTTGTGATATTTTAACCTACAAAACGTAAATACCTCCTTTGGCCTTGTGGCCATATCAGAACATCCAAAATGATATAAACAACATCTCAAGATCATCTAAACATATGAATCACAACAACATCAAGAATTCAACATTATCATTTTCAATTAATTAATCAACTATATCATCATCAATAATCTTCCATACTAGGTCTACTCACAATATCCAATGTCACATGTCCAAATCAACATCTATAATATGTCCATGTCAAACAGTATATCATCATCCACATATAAAAAAATGTCTCTAGTAATCATCATGCATAATAACTAAATCCAAATCAATAATAATCCCTGATCTAACATCTAACCATCATACTAAAAAAACATAATAGTGTCCATAATAAGATCAACAGTATCAAGATCAGTATCTAAAAGTGTCAAAGGGAAGTGGGCACTACATTAGGCCCTTGTTACTATAAAAATGATCGAATGTGATTTTTCCTATATTACGAAGTTTTCGTTGGTCGTCACCTTTGGTCACCCGTATGTTACTACTTGATTGCAAAAATCGCATGTAACTTGAAAAATATGATATCTCGCAAAACCCCAAACTACGTCAAATCCCAAAAATAAATATGTAAATGGGGATTCATACGACACCGATGGCCACTCAACAGAGTGAACTTACAACCAAACATTATACTACATCTAAGACTCTATGTAGTTCTTGTGTGTGTGTGTAGAAATTGTGCCCTATGAAGATCTTGTGCAATATGTACTTGATAATGAGTGATATCTAGATATAACAATGTAAATAGATATGTGTATGTTAAAATAAACTTCCCTCATTTGAGTGTATGCAGAAAATGTAGTCCCTTGTCCCATGAATGAGTGCTAGATGGATGCCTAGATTCTCTTATAATTCCTTTTGATGTAACCTTAGGTGGTGATAATATATGCTTAGAGATTTTTCCTTTATTATGGTCACATAAATTTATATTTATATGATTCCCTTATTTTAATTTCATAATTGAAAACTAAAAATCCAACCCATAAGAAAACAAGATGCCCAAAAGATAAAGGAGGCCCAAAATAGGCAAGCAAGATACAAAGAGGTCGGGGCACCAAGAGGGGACAAGGGTGTTTGGGAGCTAGTGTCCTAGCTGGACACTAGTGTCCAAAGTCAAGAAATATAAAGCAATGAAGATTAGACTGGGCTGTGGGGTGTGCAAGACCAAAGAGAAAATAAGAAAGACAGAAAATAGGCCAAAGATAAATATCAATTACTAGTTTTCTCACTTAGGAATCATATGAATAGTAGTATGTGATTAGGACCTAGAAATGTACCCAAGTGCGTGATTTTGTGTCTACATATAATTGAATAAAGCATATGCCATTATAATATTTATTCTTTATATTCTTATAATAGTTCTGATTTCATCATGTTGTAATAAACATGCATTAGCTTACACATTTATTTAATGCATTGATTTTGGTTTAAAGATTGCTCCAAAATATTCTACGTATCATAAAAATGTTTCTTAGGTAACAACATAAAAATATACATGTGAAGGACTGCAAAACATTTTTTTAGGGAAGTTAGTTAAAATTAGGCACCTAAAGTTGAATAAAATCAAGAGAAAACAAATGAACATGCGCCAAAAGGGAAAAAATGATGAAAAAGGATGAAGTAATTAGTTAGTGTGGGGTACAATAAAGTTTGTGAAGAAGAAAATATCACAAAGAACTTGTTGAATTAAATGATAAAAATGACTCTTCATAATTGTTTGAGTTTTGATGCAAGGATGAACTAAGGTATGATAAGTGTTTCTCAACAAGGTTGATAAATTGAGGAAAATTTACTTGTGTGAAAAAAATGGTTGGATTTAGGACAAAACTTGGAAGGAATGACGAGACTATATGAATGGATAGTGGGGCATATGGAAACATGGATATAGTGAGAAAAATATGTTGACATGAAAGCTACGAGGAAAAGAGAATCCTACGAGAAGAAAGAAGTGCACAAGGGAAGCTATGCAACCTAGAACATAAGCCACTTAACATTGATAAAGGTGTGGATGAAAAAAGTAACATAACTCCATAAGATTCAAGGTGCACACATGTAATATGGGTCATCAAATTAATTTAAACTTAAAAGGTGGTAAAAATTTTCAACTCAACATTTAATTTAGTTGGTGAGAAAGTGAAGTTTCACACATGCATAAGAAGTAAATACAACATTAATTTCATATTCGAAGGGTATAAAAAGGGGATAATAATTCATTTGGAAAGTTACCTCGCATTTGAAATAAATAGAGAAAATAGGTAAAATAAGCAAAAATTATAAAGAGATCATGAAACTATAAAAATATTCACCATTGGAGAGGATTTGAAGCTTTACACAAGTGATTGAGTAGTGAAAAATAAGGAACAAGTTATGGGTTTAACCAAAGGTGGCACAAATATTCAAAAATGACAAAGAAAAGGTGAAGAATAATCCTTTCAATAATGAAAACCTAACCCTTGGCTACCATTAAAGTAGATGTCAAATTATTCCCGTAATATGAGGATATTTGGGGCCATAAGTCACCCTAGGGAAAATTATAGTGGATTCCAAATTAAGTATGAAAAATGTCTAGATCGAAAGAATAGGTGTGCAAGAGTAAGGTTGCACAAGAATTTAGTAATTTAGTGAAAACACTTCCATGAAGTTAATGTCAAGTGAAGAATCAGGTGACACAACTATTAAGGAAGTTCTAAGTGTAGAATAATATATATTTATTAAAGAAGAGGTGGAAGTGTTAGAATTTGAAGTAAAAGCATGAAACATTTCTTCCATATGCTCAAAGAAAAAGGAAAACAAAAACATGATTCCTAGCCCAAAAGTAAAGAAGGAAAAAATCCACGTACAACTAAACTTTGAAATGAATACCCAAAGGATGTTTTAGAAGTGGAGAAGTGGAAGACCTAAGTTGGATCGTGTAAGATATCTAATCATAATTACTTTGCACATGGATTAGATTGAGTAATAGCTAGGACTTGGTGCACACCACAAATAATAAGGATGATAAAGGCCATGTCATTTATAATGACACCATAAAATAAACGTTTGATAAAGTAGGTTTCCTTTAGCTTTATGAGCTACCCTACTTACAAAATCAGTGGATCTCTTCTAGTACTTGATCTCATGGGTGCACAAGGGTTATTGTTACTTTGTGGGTCGGTGCATACAAATCACCCATTTTTTACTAACAAATAACTATGCTTGATCAATGCTAGGAAGACTTGGTGAAAGATTTGGGAAATGATAAGGAATTTGATGAGATTTGGGACCTCTTAAATTATAAGAAATTATGGCACACCTTCCCCATCACTAAGATAAAGGACCCATGTATAAGATTTGTGACATGAATTTTGAAATCCAAATTAATGTGAATAGAAAGGTGGACAAAGGTCAATAAATTTTTTTTTATATTGTGCACAAGTGTCACTTTAGAACCCATATAATTTATCCTAGTATATATCTAACTATATAACAAAATATATAGAGATTGCACATAGTAAGCCTATGGTAAAATTATGATGGATTGAGATACTATTAATTTTAGTTTTCAATAAGATAGGTTCTCCTTAAGGCATTGAAAACCTAACTGTTCCCTTAGAGCACAAGTCTCATGTTGAGTGATACAAGTAGTTTTTAGTGCCCACTATTATCAATAATGCCTTAATACTAGATTAGGAAATTGGATAAAATACGTGAAAAACATGTTTAAGAAATACAGAGGATTTCCAACTACCCAAGAAGGTATAAGGAGAAATGGATTTTATTGTAATTCAACACTAGTTATTAGGTAAATTTACATAAACATATGGGAATAAGTATCCTTGGGTTGATTGCCCCATGCCTTCACAACAAATTATTTTATGTGATTCATGAATCGAGATCAAGTATGTGAATAAATTAAGCATTGACACCAATATTCACACACTTCATAAGACTTAAAAATATGATGGAAGAGAAGCATACGTGGAGAAGCATAAGCGTACATCTACTTCTTGACCGAAGTGAAGACAATAGTTATAAAAACAAGACACACCGATTTTTTATTACTTAAGACTAAAGAAGAGGAAATACATGAACCAAAATTGGAATAGGAGATAGATGGCTAAATTATCCCACCCTCTAGAATAAATGTCAAGGGAAAAATTCCAAAGAAAATAAAAATTACCCTTGAATATGTTGAGGGATATAAGCTCTCCTAGAAAGAACAAAAGGGTGGGAAAAATAGAAACTTTTGCAACTACATTGGACTGTTAAGTAACTCATAATATTAGGGCAAGTGAGTTGAATAAAGGGGATGGTGGAAAAGGGACTTGTGGTGTAGAAACTACTACTAGACTCGGAAGATTCTAGCGTGCCATTACAAATAGAGATAGGTTTGGGCATGGTAATGCAAATAACCCCTCTAAGACAACCCAAACCATCCATAAGTCCTTCATGCATGGATAAAAATAAAAGATTCCTAAAGACTTAGGTGAATCTACAACTCCAAAATCACCTATAAAGGTTACTAATGAGGATGAAGGAGAGGAAGATGACAGAGAGGATTCCCAAAAAGATGAGGAAGAGGAATAATATGGAGGTGGTCGTGATACAATAGGTGAGAAAAAGAATGAAAAAGAGGAAGAGATTCATCACCAAGATAGGGGAAATATCTTGTTAGAATAATTTGAGGATGAAGAAGATAACGAGGAGGATAAGACATTTAAGGTTGATCCTAAACAACCTCACAAATCTATCCATGAACTTTATTAACAAGGGATAAACACAAGGATTTGTTTACCTAGGATTACATGAGGGATTCCATAGGAATGACAGACGTAATGAATTTCCTATCATTTTCCCTCTATGCTTGATAAAGGAACCCATCCGTGAGTTACCTTATGCCTATCTAAATGATGTTCCCAATGAATAAGGAGAATAAATATTTCTTTCCATACCTTACTACCTTTCAAGCACAATTACATGAGGCACTTCTAAAAATTATTGGTGAAGTGGTGTAACATAATTTGAGTAATAGTATGGATTATTGCATACAAATGTACATGGTGACTGAGCTAGCCAAGGAGATCAAAGAATCCAAAAGTAAGTTGTAAGAGATAACTAGAGAGCACAATGCCCTACAAGAAAAATATATACGTGCCAATAAGAAGGAAAAAGAGATAGGTGAGAAGATAATCTTAAATGAACCCAATATTACAAAAGAATACTTGATGATCCCGTGTGAGACTATAGAATAATTAGAGCAATTATTAAACCTCATGTTCATAAAGGTTGAAGAAAATAATATTATATTATAACAAGGAAGGAGTGACATGGAAAATATCAAGGTCACATGTCTAAAGAAGCAAAGGGAATGCACACATTTGGTGAAACAATTCAAGGAAAAGGTAGCATATGTTGAAAATCTAGTTAAAGGCCTTTTTAGATAGACTAAGATCATCTACGGGTGCATACTTGAGGATATAAAGAAATAAGATTCCCTAGAAGAATATTCGAAAGTGAAGAATTTTTAAGGCTACTTGCAATGATCTCATAAAGGAGTGTTAAAGGTTAGGGTAAGAGGTAAACACAAAGAGAGAATGGATCAAACAAAAATGGGTGAGTTAAGGAAAAAAATGCTAAGGAAGAATTTGAGCTGGAAAAAGTAGCTTCCTCAGATGAGATGGCCTTGAAAGAAATTCAATTTGGGGTATTGGATATGTCAACATGTATAAAGATATTGGTTGATCTTGCTATGCAAATTGAAAATTTCCCCCTCTTCCAAGCAAAATTGGGTGGATGGAACACACATGAAAATATACTCTATCAAGGAAGTAGGAATTTTTTTCCCAATGGTGGAAAAAAATTAGTGTGGCATAATGTTGAGCCCTAAAATTATAAATTCTTTCATTGGTTAAGCCCCAAATTGGGAACTAACTCTTTATTATTTATATTCAATAATTATCACATAAGAATGTTATAAGATTTGTGTGCAAGAAGAATGGAAGATTTATGTACACAAGGATATTGGAATAAACTAGGAGCTAGATTTATAAAAGAGCAATGAGAAGAAATCAAAATTTACACAAGCTCTAGGAAGAGGCATAAAATATTTGGGATGAGGCGGATGGAAGTTTCACACATAAAAATATGAACATGAAGGAACATAAATTCAAATAAGAGGGCCTATACATGTAGGGAATAAAGTAACACACCAAAAATAGATAGTACAAAATAGAAATAATAACTATTGTTTAGGTTACATGCATGAAGTCGGTGTAGAAATAAGTAAAACAAACTTAAATTATAGGGTCTCAAGATAACGCATGGGGGATAAAATGAGTGCATGGATAAATATAGGAAAAGGGATTCTAGAATATCACCATGCAGAGTAGAGTATGGCAACACGTGGTATAGAAACCACCTCAATGTAATAGTTAAATGATAGATATACAACCCAAGTGCTAAAAATATATATTTTTCAACTATTGAAGGGAAAGTCCCCACCCTTGTAGAGAACATTATAAAGGGAGAATGAACAATGGAGAAACAAGGCACAATATTATGCAATGAAATCAAGTGTCTACTAGAAATGGAGTTTTTAGAGGTCAAATTTTAGATGTTTACACAATAATTTAAACAAATAGATCTCTAATTGTATTAAATGATTTAATATGAATGTAAGTAAATTATATTTTTTTGTATTTTCTAAGTTTTAAAAATTGCAATGAATGTATGAAATGAATCAACCTACAATAATAAGATAAATATGTTTTTACTTGAATTGATATATGTCACAAATCAAAGAAATGACAAGTATATCCCTAAGATCATATTATTTTAATATCTAAAAATTTATGTTGTTCGACTCAAATATACCAATATAAAAGTTGATTTAGAAAAGAAAAGTTTTTTGAACTAAGATCTATGATTTAAACTCAATTTGATCTACTTTTGCAACTAAATTTGCCTTAATCTATGAGTAAATGGAAACCTAAATCTAACAATTGAAGCTATGTTCTTTTTTTTTAATCTTTTTTGTAGTCATTTTTACTCCTATCACAAAAGGAAAGAACCCCATGTGCATCAGCCTATCACCCAGCAAAAGTTGAGCGCTCACCCGAGGCACGCGCGGGTACTGAGTCTCTATTTTATGTGAGTTTAGTGGGAAGCATCATCTATGATTAGTGTAAGAGTTATTAGGAGGGAAGTTTAAGACAAACAAGAACCAAAGGGCTCAGAATGACCTCTAGATCCTTACAGTCACTTTGGACCAAGTTCTTTAACGTAATCCGTAACACATATTATAACAAATAATTATTCAATCATTCATACATAGCGTGAAAGGAAAGGGAACCCATATGAGAGAAATGTGCATTAAAACCATTGATATCCATGTCTATTTATAATAGGTAACCTCATTATATTCATTGATTCATTACAGAGTGTCACAAAGAGTAGACCGTAGTCATGCATATCACTGGAACGTATGTAACTAAGCTAACATAAAAAGAAAAATTACAACTCCATGCTTAGTGCATTCTTTCCTGAATACAAATATCCCCTCACTGTAATTCTGTAGAGCTCCTCTCACTCACTAACCCGCTATAGCTCATACTTCTAGATATATCTTTTACTCCGCAGGCACTTGTATTTATAATTCTCCTGCGCTACCAACTCGCCTTCCAACGCCCTCAGATCCGGCGCCAAGTGTCAAATGTGGTCCTTTATGCGAGCATGCTCCTCCAAGCCTAAGATTTCCACTCCATCTCATGATGATCTTCTAGAAGATTCCATCCAGGTCATGCTCTTTCCTGGGCTAGCCTATAGCTAGGCTGGCATCTTATCCACATGCTATCGATCATGCTTTTCATGTGCTCTACCCTGGGTGCTCAAATTGACTAAGTCCCGAGCCTCCTTTTACGCGTCCGTGAGCTATGTGCTTCCTTAAATATTTCTTTCATGTACTTTTTCCTTGCATGCCTTTTCATAACTGGGACCCCGCATGCCCATGCACCTTCATACTTGGTTAATATTACAGGGGTCCAACATCACCCCACACTACGCCTATTCTCCATCCTCAGAAACACTTAACCAAGATGCATGTTATCCATGGAACTAATGAATAGCATTATACTTTACAAATAAAAGAATAAGGAATGAAAGAATCAGGGAAAAGAATGAAGAATGGGGGCATCAACTCAACAAGCTAGGAAAATCTTTTCAGACATCTACCTCTAGCTTATTCCACACTTAGACCTCACCCTGTGCCTTCTGGTAGAGGTCTCCCACTAGGGTGATCACTTCATGAAAACTCAGGCCAACTCCCTGGGTTCCCAAAATGTCCACAATCTGCTCCATCTCTTTTCCTAGGTCCTCAAGTTTATCCATCCTTCTAGTGATATGGGGGTATAGTTCCTTTAGCCGGGCCTTAATTGAGCTCCTTAAGGCCTCAATTGCCTCTCGATTCCTTTTCTACTTCGCATGTAACCTCATCTCTCTCCACCATGTTCCCCTTGTTCTTTTCTTGGAATTCCTTTAGTTCTATCTCAAGTGTGGTGACCAAGGAGCTTGCCACCTTATCTATGTCTCGTGCATGTATCATATGCGGCTTCGTAGACCGGGCAAAGGACCTTAACCTCTATGAGTACATGGCTATACTAAAAATGAGTGCTACCACCTTCAACCTATCTTCCTCTTTCAAGCACGTGGCCACTTCTTCAAAGCAGATTCCAAGGCCGGGGGTCATCTCTCCATAGTGAGGATGCACATTAGGTCTTCCATACACTCCAGAGGGATGAGTACTTTTTGTGGGTGGCGCTAAGTCTGGGTGCTTTAGGAGGATGGTGCCCTTGATGGACTCCATTTTCTTGTAAACTTCCTACACCTTTACCTTCTCTTCCTTCAACTCCCACCTTAATCAAGCGCTAATCAATTCTTTTTGTTTCAAGATCTTGTCCTTCTCCACCATTTCTTCTTCCTTCTCTCCTAACTTTTCCTCCATCACTCCGATCCTCGTGCGTGAATAATTTAACCTTATTCTTGACCGTAACCCTGCTCAAGGCGCATTGTAGACCTACTCATCCGAAACCTCCTAAGCATTCACTAAAGGGTTAACCCCTTAGATTATGGCAGGTGATGAGTGCTTCATGATAGACTTCAAAGTCTAGCTCATCAACATGAGACTCAAATGCTGAAGAGAGCATATTCTTGGTTCAAGAGTCTCGCACCGTCCTCACAAAAGACCCCATGGCTATGATCCTTTCCATGGGTATGGTGCTCTAGAATCACGTGTGAAACACCTTCCTTGTGTCATCAACATAGCTCATTACAAGTCTTTGTTCTACATCAAGAGCTCTTATGCCCGAGCGTGCACCTTTGGGGAAGATTACTGTTAGAGCGGGGCCTCCTAGGCTATCATGTTATTTTTCAATGTTCTCCTCCTTCCCCTCCTTCAACACTATGTCCGTGCTACACTCCAACTCTTGGTCTACCAAAACCTCAAGCATTCTTTGTGCTTCTCTCTCTTCCACCTTTGTGATCTAGTCTTTTGTAAAACTTATGGCTCCCTCCTTTTCCAGCAAACTCCTCATCCTCCATGTCTTTGGGCCCTCCTCATTTTGTGCACCCTTGCACCATGTGAATACAAACTCCGCTTCTCATCTTCACTCTCCTCTTCCGAGTCATAGACGCTAACCATTTGGGGCTCTTGGTCTTTCTCTATTTTCTTCTTCTTCTCTACCACCATATTCTTCACTTTCATCCCCTCTTCCGCCCATGTATATTTCCAAGCTATCGGTCACCTCCGAGTCACTTCCTCATCCACCCTCTACTTCTTCTTGAGAGGTGGCTCCCGATCAATGAACTCAGCCATATCTTATTCTTCAGTGATTCTTCCTCGAGATGGGTTTCCTAGGCGCCTCTACCTCTATTGTCTTCTCCTTCATTAGAGACTTCTTTCTCCGCATGTAAGTGTTGGATATAGTGCTCGTGGATGGCATGCTCACTATCTCGAGCAAACAAGACACTTGGTGCTTCTCCATCTCTTCCTCTCTTCTTTGACATGGGTCCCTTCTTGCCCAAGGGATCTTTAGCTATGGAGACTTCACTCTTTAGATATGCACCCTTCTCAAAATTTGGCCTTATGCACAAGTACACGCACATCGCCGATCCTCCGTTGATGGGTAACGTCATCGACCTTGTCATTTGAATCTCGTGCAACACATACTTCGCCACGCACACGCACGCCACACGGGTAATTTAAATTCTTCCTCATCTCCCTATGTTCCCAATCCGTACTACCCAGATCCATTCTTAGCTTCTTTGACTCTTTAAACTCGTTCACCCCCACTTAGAAGTATTGAGCAAGAAATGCGAAGGGAGCTTGCACTCAAGGGCTCTATGAATCATCTATCAACTTGAACCTACCCATGCGGAGTGTTGATAAACCATGAATTCATCTTCTCCTCGGTGGCTGTTAGGAGTTATTCAGTGATCCTCCACTCGCCCCGAATGCATTCCTCGTGTGTGTGTAAAATTTTTCTAACCGCACCTTGTGGGGTGTTACCATTGCATCACAAGCATATTTTTCAAACCTCTTCGTAGGAAAATGATCCGTGGCTAGGTACTCCCATACAAACTTCTTTGGTGCATCGGCTCTCTAATATCAATGAATATAATGGTGAGCAAGATGTTGCCGAAGAGGATCTTGTCCCCTTCCTTCGTGCAACTGACAATTTCTTCAGTGATGTACATGGATAGGTTATATATAGTTCCCTCTGTAATCTTCCTGTAGACGTGTAGCCAAGGTTTGTTGACCTATGTCCATCTTTCCTAGCCATTCAACTTAGTCACCAGATGCGTGGCCATTTTCATTATGGGGTCCTTAATGTCTGAAATGTCATAATACCGTGACCCTTTCTTACATGCATACTCGATGATGGTTTCTTGAATGGATTCCTTGTCGCCAAGGTCATCTTCTAGGCTATCTCCCTCACATATGAGCCATGTAAATTATGAAATCAGATGGGGAGTCATGCACATCTTGTGCCCAAAGAAAGTGGAAGTAATCTTCATGCACCCGTGACATCAACCACTGTACAGTGTGTCGGTTTCCAAAATAAGGCAACTCATAGAGTCGAGTAGCCCCGCCTTCTCCATTTTAACCTTGACATCATCATTGTATATAGGTAAACCCTCGTGTGTTTTTTTGTTGGTAGGGCGTGCCGATTCCAATGCCATTTCATTTTCTATTGTGTTTGTGCATTGATTATAGTCACTAATAGGGACACTTCTCAACCGGGATTCCCATTCCTTCCCCATCATCACCCCATCTAGGTATTACATCCCTACATACCATTCTTCATTTGTGTCTACCACGTGTTCCGGTTGTTAGCCTTGGGTTTCCATTTCCTTTCTTGGGTTCCATGGTCGGGTATTTTTATCACTCTAATTCTCTCCTTGTTACTCTTTTTACTTGCTCCAATCCTATGATCTCAAATCCATGATATAACTCTTCTAAACTCATGCCCTAGTTTGTCAAACCCTAACTAGGATAAAATATTCACAAGAAAATGCCTCTTCAACTCTTTCCACGCTCGTGTAACCCTTCCTTCTCGGTTCATAATTTCAAACTGGCTACTTCAATCTCACAGATTCCTTCACTCAATTGAATCAAAGCCCTAGTTTGTCTAACTTTCTTATATCTCCAACTCTTCTATTTTGTAAAGTAAAAAGTAGAGTGCCCCGACCCTTTACTTATAGTTTTTATTTTTCGAACATTAAATGCTACTTTACCTACCACCATACTTTACTCATTTAATGTGGCTTTTTCAAAAAATCCCATCTTCAAGACCTTCACTTGTGCGCCCAACTCGCACAAAGCTCCTCTAACCTTCCGGCGCGCAACCAATCCAACCTAATAAGAGACTCTTGTGTGTGCGTAACCCACGTTGAAGGCACTTCTTCGTCTTAATCCTTGCTCTCACCTACTTTGTGTTTCTTTTAAATGCGCTTTCTCCTCCTCGCACATGGGATCTACAAGTAGCTTTATCCTGGTACTAACCATTCTTCCATCTTCCTTTTATATACCTCTTTCAACCCAGCTTACTCAACAAAGCTTTTCAACACAACTTCCTTGGTACTTTGATCACGTGCTTCTTCACCTTTCTCCACCCCACACTTAAAGCTATGTGTGGTCCTCTATCACTCACATATTCTCCAAAAATAGAAATAAGGTTACCGGAACCAAAGGCACAAAATAAAACAACAACGTGAAAGGGAAACACAAGAAAGGGAAAAAACATAAAGGAAACTTCTAAACTAACTAGAAAAACTGCTTTATTTAAAAACACCAAGAAGACTTATTTATAGTAGGGCTTCCACCAACCGCCACTAAAGTGTCTAGGAAACTTCATCCCATCCAATGCTTGTAATTTTCACGCACCCGAATCAAGGATGTACGAGATTGTGTAAGGACCCAACCAATGGACTTTCAACTTCCCATGATGATGTAAAAACTTAGAATCATATAATAACACCATTTTCCCAACCTCAAACTTCTTGTTTCTAATATGGCAATCATGCCAAGCCTTTTCTTTGCTTTTTCCAGCTTTTAGCTCCATCGGGTAAGTGATTATCTCTCATCCAGCCATTAGCTCCTCAATTCTTTCTTTCAAGGTGTTTGTTCATTGGCTAACCTTCCCGCACACGTTATTCATAGAGAAGGCAACATAAATTCAACCAAAAAAATAGCTTCCGCACCAAACACCAATTGAAATGGTGTGGCTTTATTTAGTCTTTTATACATTGTCCTGTAAGCCCATAATACTCGATACTTTGTCATCCCAATCAAGTCTTTCGACATCACAAATCTTGGTCAAGGTATGACTCATTATTTTTTGAATGCTTCCATGGTTCCATTTTCTTGTGGGTGATAGGGCGTAGTCTTGTGATGAGCCACCATGAACTCAGATAATAGGATCCTCATGGTCTCATTCAAGAAATGTGTACCCCTATCACTAGTCAGACTCAAAGGGCATCCATACCTCATGATAATGTTTTCCCACAAGAACCTTGTTGTTGTTGCTTTGCCATGCAATCTTTAGTTGGGGTTGCCTCTACCCACCTTGTGAGATAATTTGTGCAAGTGATGACATAACGTGACCCAATCCTCCGTGATGCCGGTGTAATAGGTCCTACAAAGTCTATCACCCACTTTTCAAAAGGCTCCGTGCTAGGAATATGGTGCAAAGGCATTTCATCTCTCCATCCCGATTTTCCAATCAATGACAATGGTCACATGCTTTACAATAATATCTACAACCCTTGTACAAGGTTTCCCACCATAAACCCGTCATTAATATATTACACGCAGCAGGGCATCACTCGCATAATTCCCACTGCACTTCCTTCATGTGCTTCCTCCATGATGGTCGCATTCATGCTCTAAGACACACCCGCACAAAACTTCATCACGTCCCAACCTATATAAGTCTCCACTTGATTAACATGTAGGGCACAAAGTGCGTATGGCCAACTAATTTTTTTCCAATGCCTTCATTCCATCCGCGCCACACCTTCCTTTAAGAATATTGTAATCTCCTCTAAATTCAAGGGCATGCGCCGCAACCTAAACAGCTTACACATCCGGCATTACTTCCTCAATACTCTGCGCTTCCTTCCCTGAATCAATTATTGACAGATGATCAGGCCCACAATTGCTTTTCCCAGGTTTTACTACAATGGTGAATTCAAAATCTTGAAACAACAACACCCATCGACATATGTGCCCTTATTAAATAGGCTTGTTTACTAAATACTTCAATGCCATGTGGTCGGTGTAAAACACAAAGAGTTTTTCTAGTAGCTATTGTCAAAACTTGAAGAGTGTGTAGATCATTTACAATTCCTCATGCTAGGTTGTGGTATAATTCTGCTCTATCGATGTCAGCTTCTTGCTTGCAAAACAGAGAGGATGATCAACAATCCCTTCACCTAGCTATACAAGCACTACTCCAATGGTGGTCCCTGAGGCATCTACATGAACATGAAAGGGCTTATCCCAAGAGGGAAACCATAAAATAGGCACGGTAATAAGCCTATATTTTAATGTATCAAACACCCTCTACTACACCTCTCCCCAATGGAAGGAAATTTTATGTCTAAGCAGCTCCTCTAATGGCATGGTGATCTTGGCATATCCCTTAATGAATTTTCTGTAATAGCCTTGCATGCCCAAGGAATTTGCACTATGCTCTAGCTAGTAGGCTCCCTTAACCCCACAATAACTACAAATTTAGTGGGATCTACTAGCAAGCCATCCTTACATATGATATGCCCCAATAAAGTCCCAAAGGGTGTAGCAAACACACATTTCTTAATGTTGAGGGATATCCTCAATTACCTACACCTCTCAAACATTAACCTCAAATTGTCACAATGGTCTTTAACTGACCATATATACTCGTCCATTCATTCAAATAGATTTGAAGAAACTTATGGATGAAATCTTGGAATTCTTGTACCACTATGTGCAAAAATAAAGCAAAGCGCATTCTTCAACCCAAAGGGCATGACCGTATATGCAAAACTTCCCCATTGGGTGATGAAAGTTATCTTCTCCGCACTTCCTTTGCAATCCAAAATTGGTGGTACCCTGAAAATCCATCCGTAAAGGAGTATATTTCATGCCCAAAGTGACTCCTTCCAAAATTTCTTCAATGAAGGGGGTCGGAAATGGATCAATTACGCAAACTACATTCAATTCCCTATAATCCACACAAATCCTAATCTACCCATATTTTTTGATGTTGATTACCATCAGACTTATCCACTCTGATTCTTCCACTACCTCAATGATCCCAAAAGATATCATTTTTTTATATCCTCCTTAACCTTCACACATAAATTTTGATTCATCTGGTAGGGCCTTTTCCTGACCGGGTGTGCATCATCCTTCATCTTTATCTTCATTTCCCCTAAGGAGTGGTGAACGCCTTTGAGCTCATGATACCCATGTGGAAATAAATCCTCAAATTCACATAGTAGATCAATGATTTTTGACACTTCCTTCTCTGTCTAGTAATCCCCAATAATAGCTTCCTTAGGTTCTTCTTCTAAACCAATGTTATTTTTCTTCATCTTTAAAGGCTCATGGTAGGCACGCACACCAACATCTACATTGTCCACTACCTCACGCGTCCATATAGAATGGCTAGCATCTAATATTTCCAATTCCTCTCCATCAATTTCATATACCATCTTTCCCTTCTCTTTTCCAAACATGCGCATTCAAGTCAGAACTCTTCTCGTTTCCTCAACTTCTTCAAAACACACCTCTAATCCCGGTTCACCTAGTAACTCTAATAGCCTATCTTCCATCCCGGCACTATCCCCCATGGTAAGGTGCTTGATACCTGTAAGTCCTTATCAACCAATGGCTTGGTACTGATATTCAAAGATTTGAATAAGGTCATCCACGAGCTCTTACCAATTCCTTGTTCGCGCGTGTTTCCGAATGAATGTACCATGCGTGTGCACAACCCTATAGAGTAGAATATAACTTTTACACCCAAAGGGATGGTGGAAAAGCTTCAGTACCTTCTCTCCGTGCTCATTCACACTCCCGATATGGAAAGAGGTGGGTTCCTTCCCATGTTAGTCCTTGATGATGGTGGGTACATTTCTCCTAGAAAATATAATAGAGAGCGAAATTCTTACCTCGTGCCACTCTAAAAGGCTCTCCTAATGTGTGGCCTCGCCACTAAGCTGATGTGCCAAGAAAGACATAACTTAACATCTCCCTCCATTCCTTCTCATCCTTCCACTGAGCTTCTACCTCCTGCAAAAATATCTCAAGGAAGGCTCCTCTTGAATACTTGGGTAGTTCTTTTCCTCTAAGGCACCTAACCATGCACACCTTTGTTACCTTGGTCACCAACCCTCTCAACTACCGTCTCATTAATTCATAAGTTCCATGCACCCAATTGTCACATGCCAGATTGGTGTTATCACTTACTGATTGAGCATCTTCAAACTGGATAACCCCGTTAGTAAGGTGTATCATCTCAAGGTCTCTGATTGAGCACACATAAATCTTGTCTAGAACTTCTTCTCCCAACGGTTCAATATAGGTATCGACTTTCCATCAACTAGAGGTATAATGACCCGTTCCTCTTTGTTCTCGAAGCTGATGTACCCTTTGTTGAACCGAAGGTTCGCATTGTTTTTGTAACACCAAGGATGCCCAAGTAGTGCTGGAAAATTGTCTTCTCTCGAGTGCCAAGACTTCAAGTTCTCGAGCAATCTTGGCTCCCTGGATAGTAATAGCCGCATCCTTCAAGACACCGATGGGCATTGCTTTAGTCTTGTTTGCCATATATAGTACATTCGAAGATGGTTGTAATGCAGTATTCCCATCTCGATGCCATGCATCCAAAGTTAGAACATTAACCTCCGCACCTCACAATGAGGATATTTCTAAGGATCCATCCATCTACAATTGCATTCAACGTAATCTCCTTATCATATTTTAGGCTATGGGGGAGGTTCACATGTAAGACTTGTCTCTCTTGCTCTTCTCCGGTCGTAGTACCTTCTCTCTCAACCAGATCCTAGCAAAGGGGATGATATTCTCCTTCCTTAGTATTTTACACACCTCCTTGACCTCATCCAAGTCATCCTTTTGCGCCTCAACTTTCCTTCCCTTTTCCTCCTTCATAGATTGCTCCTTTACTCACCGGATCTCCCTCGTAAGCTTCGAATAACATCCATGGTGTCCCGATATATCTCGCTTTGATGCGAGGGGTTTGGATACTTTCCATAAATGACCTCCTCCCCTTGAAACCAGTGGTTTTATGTCTTGGTACCTCTCTTTCACACATGGATTTTTCCTTGTTGTTGCTACCAATACATGCTCCAAACCTTCATCCCGTGTTACCCGGGAATCCACTATATGTCTACCTTCTTAATACCGACCATTGCGTAGCTTCCCTTGTCCTTCCGGTGCTTATGATTCATGTGCTCAAGTAATTCTACGCACTCCTCATACTTATGCTTATTTCCACACCATGAGTGGTGTAATAGGTCCGAGCACTCACATTTGTAATGTTCTATAGATCCACACAAATGAAACATGTTCCACATGGGAAATCACTCTTTCCTCCTCCTGCGGTTACCTCGGCCATGGAATCCTCCTCGAAAACCTCTTCCATGCACACCTCCATTTGTGCACTCCTCATAACAGTGATCATTATCCTTGGAACCACTAGCAATGCTAGTTTGGCGCACCCCATGATCAATGGCCTCATGGATCTTATCAATGAGCCTATAGTCCTTAGTGTCATGGGTTGTAGAGGTGCAAATTTTACAATAACAAGATACATTCTTCTTGATCACGCACTGTAGCAAGGGACATCTACTTGCATCATGGTCCCCATGACAAATTTCACAATCCACTGTCAAAGTGCGTACCATCCTCCGGGGGTAATTATCCTTAACATGCCCCTCTATTTCACAATCTGTGCACCACAAACCACTACGGGTCTCATGGGCTATGTTCACAAATAATTTTTCCAACTATTTTTCCATAACAATAATCTGAGCCTCCAAGACCGGGCTAATGCCAATATCAATACTACCAATAGCCTCGGTGCATAAGGCAGCTTCCAATGCTTTGCATGGGTCTGTAAAAGTTTTATGAGACAAGGCCCTTCTAAAAGGTGTGATCAATCCTCCAAAAACCACTTTGTGCATGCTGAGAAGGATGGATATCATATGATAATTTACACAAGAGAGTTTTAAAGCACGCATCATACTCCTTCACACTCTTTTCCATTCCTTGTTGAATATCCTTCAAAGTGTTGATGCTCTTCTGCTCAAACTTAGGGATGTGGAACTCTACCAAGAATGCATTCTTTAAGGCAGTATAGTCCACCACCATTTGATGAGGGTCATACTTCCTATACCAGCTATGGGCGTGCCTTTGCAATGTGGTTACAAAATGACTAGCCTTTCATTTTGGGGTTGTGACACCCTTCACACACCATAGCAATTCACACTTGTGAACATGTTCTGCATCATCCTCAATGCCCCTATAATCTAGAAAATGCAGAGACATTTCAAATAATTTTTAGGTGGTGGTGGGTCCCTTTCCTCCTAAGTCTAAGCCTTGGTTCCTCTCGGTGTTTCCTCCACCGCCCCGATCCACCAAGTCTTGTGCCTCCAAAGCCACCAAATCCACCATAACCACCGGGTCCAATAGGCTGTAGAAGCTATGCCAAGCACCCCCAAGGTCCCACTTAACTATGCACCGATGGTTTGTGATAGCGCTCTCGCTACCACTACTTTTCCCGCACCACTCCCTGATGTGAGACCAAAATCTTGTACACTCACTCCTTGTCCAAAGAATCCTCCAAATACTAGAATATGTGCAGCCATAGAAGAAGGGATTGTAAAATTGTATCTCCTAGGCACAGATCTGTCTCTTCCACCAATATCAACTAGGTCAACAACACTTCTTCCTAGTTTGATAAAACCAAGCGCTAGGGCTCAATCATTGGGTGGGTTTAGATATGCACCAACGACTCTCCTTTCTTCATGTGACGAACTCTCACCAGAAGCTAAAGGGGTCTCTCTCATGCACTTTCCAAGATGGGGTAGCATAGACTACTCAGGTTCCACGTCCTCTGCGTGAACCTCAACTCCTTCCCACAACGCCTCTCCCATAGATCCATCACACTCGTAGCTTCACATCATCTAGCAATCTCCTTTCACGTGCTTCACTATACTTGATCCATCTCTCTTCCCTCTTCTTCTCTATCGTGATATCTTCTATCTTCCTCTACTCAAGCTCCCTTACCCAGTGCTCAAAATGGTTTAGCTGGCAATTGGGAAAGCCTCTAAACTCATGGTAACCATCAATATCCTCATAGCTAGGGGATAGCATGTAGAAACATTCCTCTAGGTTCTTGCAGAAATTCAAACTCGGTAACCTCCAAACAAGAATACGTGGAAATGGCATATTCTAGAGTGTAACTAGTCAAGATTCTTCTCCACCAATGATCTACAGCATGGGTCCACATCATATCTTCATCCTGCAACCTTTGGTAGTGTTCTTTGGTCCATACATGTGATCCATAATGCCAACTTGATCTAGACGCATAGGCTAAAAGCCATTCATATAGTTCTACTTTGGAAAGCAAAGAAAAGAAGGTTTCTTACAAATCATGGTAGAGATTCTATTCTACCCATCTACATGCATTAAACTCAGTGCAAAGTGTTGTATCTCTCGAGAAAATTCATCCTTCATGCTCTTAAACCACGATTCAACAATTTTCAATGTCAACCGCTCCGACATTACTCTTTATACAGATCATGATGTATGTTATATCTCACTACAAATTCGAAAAGAGGTCTTGGTAATGGAACCAAGATGTAGTCATTTTTACTCCTATCACAAAAGGAAGGAATGTCATGCGCACAAGCCTATCACCTAACAGAAGTTAAGGGCTCACCCGAGGCATGCGTGAGTACCGAGTCTCTCTTTTATGTGAGTTTAGTGGGAAGCATCATCTATGATTAGTGTAAGATTTTTTAGGAGGGAAGTTTAAGACAAACAAGAACCATAGGGCTCAGAACGACCTCTAGATCCTTACAAATCGCTTCGAATGAGTGCTTTAACATAATCCAAAACATATATTATAACAAAAAGAATTATACAAGCATTCATACATAGCATGAAAGGAAAGGGAACCCATATGAGAGAAAAGTGCATTAAAACCATTGATATCCATGTCTATTTATAATAGGTAACCTCATTATATTCATTGATTCATTACAGAGTGTCACAGAGAGCAGACCGCAATCATGCATATCTCTAGACGTATGTAACTAAGCTAACAGAAAAATAAAAATTACAACTCCATGCTTAGTGCATTCTTTCCTGAATACAAATATCCCCTCACAGTAATTCTGCAGAGCTCCACTCACTCTCTAACCTACTATACCTTGTACTTCTAGATATATCTTTTACTCCACAGGAACTTGTATTTATAATTATCCTACGCTACCAACTCACCTTCTAGTGCCCTCGATATGATGCCAAGTGTCAAATGTGGTCCTTTATGTGAGCATGCTCCTCCAGGCCTGAGCTTTCCACTCCATCTCATGATGATCTTCTAGAATATTCCATCCGGGCATGCTCTTTCTTGGGCTAGCCTATCACCAGGTGGCATCTTATCCACACGCTATCGATCAAGATTTTCATGTGTTCTTCCCCGGGTGCTCAAATTGACTAAGTCATGAACCTCCTTTCGCATGTCACACAAGCTATGTGCTTCCTTAACTCTTTCTTTTATGTGCTTTTTCCTTGCGTGCCTTTTCATAACTGGGACCCTGCGTGCCCACGTGCCTTCATACTTGGTTAATATTACATGGTTCCAACATTTTTGTGTTTTCCAAATAAATATATGAAATTAAACTAATCTAAATTTAACCAACAAACTATTTTCCTATTCTAAAACTAGGGTTTAATCTCAAATATGGTAAAATCATAGAGTAAAGGGATTTTAAAATTTTAATCTACTAATAAGAATTAAAAAAACAAAACAAATCTAATCTTTTATTGCCTTTCTTTCTTTATTGATAATTTTTTTATTAATATTGAAGAAAGAAATTTAAATCTATTCTAATGATGCAAATAAACCAACTTGTATTAGATCCAAACTCTTTATGTGATTGAAATGGGGTTAATATAAACCTTGTATGATCATACCCTCATCAAACAACTCTATTTGAGCTCATTAAAACTGATTTGTGATTGATGTCTTCATCAAGGAGAGAAAGGACCTTAAAGCACTTTGGAAGAGAAACAAACAACTAATATGTGGTTGTTTCAATGGGAGGAAGAATTATGATTTGAAGTACATTGTGTTCTCTTTTGGGTAAAAATAATAATACACAATCCTTAGGGTACTTATTACTGGAAGCAGTCTCCTCTAGGATTTGTTTTTCTCTCTGGATCAAATATACAATAGTAGAAAATAATTTGTAGCAAAGATAGATTCAAAATATGGGGGCTATAAAATGAGCGTATAATTTTGCTTAATAGCCAACCTCTATGTGTTTTCAATCTTATTTTGAGATCAAAAATAAATATATGGCTTAGAATGAATCAATTAGGAGAAAACTCAAGTGTTATGGTATGGGAGGCATGAACTAGGCATTAAAAACAAGGTGAAATGCATGTATGGGTAAAAAATAGGTGAAAATTAATGCATGGAAAGTGTTATTTTAACTTCGATTCATAAATGTAATGGAACAACCGGTTCCTACATCTACAAGTGGCAGTTGATGTAACCAATGTTAAGTATCATAGAATTTTCAAGGTGGGGGACAAACTGCCATGATGGTTTCAAAACCTCCATGGTGGTTACATCTTAGATTCATAAAAAGGGATAAGGAGAGGAAGGAAAACTAATATAAAGCTTTAGGATATCCTAGAAGGGCCAAAAAGAGGTGTAATGGGGGTTGAAAGGTCAAGAGCGATCAAGGTAATGGTTTTGAGTATTTTAAAACATATTGTCATGTTTTTGGAGATCCTCGTCATCATAATTGGGTATTCTTATTTTGGCATTGTGAAAAATGGGGTGTGTACATGTATTTCCCTAATGACATTAGATGTGATACTATGATATTTAGGTAGTTTAGATGTCTTTTACAAGTATATGAAGTGAATGCTCTAGTTCATTACCTTAGGAGTTCCTATTTAGTAAATAAGGTAATGTTTACTTGCTTATATAGGAATTTGTATGTGATTTATCTAAGAAAGGATAACCCCAGATGAATTATAAGACCTAAAAAAGGATGTCAAATTTAAAGTAGGTTTAAAGGATATTTCATTTCGAGATCATATAGGTCGATCAAGATTGGATACGAATTCCTAACCAAATTGTTCGACCACGACTATGGACAAAAAATGTGAAATAAGTTTGGGGTTTGTCAATTGATGTTTTTCTATGGATTTTGTGTATTGTATTCTCGAGTGTATCAACATGTCAGTGTGTAAGGATAAACAAGCTAATACATGGACCTCAAAAGTGATAAGTGGGAATGGAGAGATAGTATATATCATAGAAAGAGTGCATTGTCATATCAATTGTTGTCAAAGTGTAAATTACCAAATTTTAGTGTCTAAATTTACCCCCAAGTATGAAATGAAAATTACACGCTTAAATGAAAATATACCTGAGTGTGTAAACACACTTTGTATTTTCTAGAATGTTTTTTTTTCCACTTGTCCATGTTTTTCTTGGTATTGACATGTTCCATGATGAAACTTATAACACAGTGTAGTCTTGACATCCATGATAAAGAATTAAAATTTAAATCAAATATAACTTTTAACATGAAAATTTTACATTTTCATAAAATTTATGTAAACAAGGAAGGAATTAACTTGTTTTACTTTGTAGAAGGAGAAAGCATTGTGCTTTTCTTGTGCTTGGAGATATTTATTACTAAACTTGCCAAGGAATTGAGGGTAATCAGTCCCCTATTTGTGTCGTGGAAAAATAGAGTGTTGGGTGCATACAACCCAACACATATATGTAAGGAAGAGAAAATAAGAAAGATGTAAAATTTTCTATATTACCATGTAGAGCTAGTATTGGAAGGTTGATGCTGGTATAATGTACTAGAAGAACAAGTGTATCAAGTACTAGAATGAATTGGGGATTTTTACATGTAGCATGTATACTAGTAGACCAATGTAGGAGCCTAGGGGAGTGAGGATGATGAGAATTATGGCATGAGGCTATCAAGCTTATGAGGAGACCTAGAATTGTAAGATGTAACGTGTACAACTATAGGCCTATTATGAGACTTAGGTGAATGAGGGTGAGCATGGGTATGATGAAGGATTAAGGGATTGGGAATGAGCCTAGAGTACTAGATTTGTGAGAGAAAACGTGCAAAATCAACCTATATGTAGATGTATTAGGACTAGGTAATCTAGGAGGAAGATCCTTAAGTGGAACACCTATAATTGTGATAAAATGTTGATTATGAATGAATTTGACACTTTGGTGAAGGTAGATCTAGTCACAAGGCACTAGAACTACGATTAGAAGCAACCAAGAATTAAATAGATGTAGTGACAACACCAAAAATGATAGGTAAGTGATGCACCGATTGTGGGGATTAGTATTAAGTGAAATATTCTATATGTAAATGCTAAGAGATTGGATTAATGTGAGGGATCAAACAATATCCCTATTATGTGGATCAATCATAACACTATATATATGTACTTAATTAATAAAGATATGGATATATAATGTGTCCGAAACAAGTATGCCATCTATATAAGAGTCTTCAAAGGTAATCAATGGTGTATGAGTAACTATACCAATTATTGCATTTTAAGGGGTGATCGAGAAAAGGGTGGTGGTGGCGCAATATGATAAGTGTTGTGCACTTTAGAAGTATATTTTTAGTTTTGTGCTTAGGAAGGGGATCATTGAAGTTTTTTAACTTAACATTGTCATTCATTAGTTTTGAATATTTAGTGGGTTCATCTCATTCAATAGCTTTAGAATCAATAAGATATTGGATAACATGATGAAGTTTTATACAGCTTATCGATGGGGTGACTAGTAATTAATGATAATAAAATTAGGCATTAACACCAAAACACTTAATTTGAGGCTTAATCATATCAACCTCAAGCAAAGGAGGGAGGTCTATGATATTAAACTTGATAAATTGTTTCAATACAATGTGAAGTGAGCTTGGTAAACGAGTAATATGGCATTTTGAAAACTGAATTTACAACTTAATAAGTTGAGGAATAATATTAATGATATATTGAGAAGCATCCTTAACATCATTATCCTTTCCTTTTAATGTGTGTTTGCTAGAAAACTTGGCATTAGATGCTAGAGGAGTGTTAGCAATGTATTTGAGCTTGTTCATATGTAACAACTTAACTTCACATTCTTTAAAAGTATGAAAAATATGGTCAAAAGATTTTTTTTTCAAAAATAACCGAGTAATACAAAAGAGGAAGGAAAATATACATAAATAAGTCTTGAAATTCACTATTAACTAAAAAAATCATTTTGGTGAGCGTAGTCTTGTAGCGCAACACATAATTTTTGAGAGGTTAATTGAACCCTTGCTATAGTTTATCCAATTATGCATATGATATTTTATCCCCAACATTGATGGATAATTGTGCCAAAAACCAAATTTCTAAATCATTAAGTGAGCATAAAAAGTGAGTGGGAAGAGCATAAAACCATTGTAGTGTGAAGTCTTTAAGGATGCAAGGGAAAATCTTGGTGAGCAAGATGTCATTTTTAAAATAATCAAAACAAACCAAATGAAATGAGAAAGATGATCAATGATATCCTCTTTTCCATCATAAATAGGAATCTTGGGAGAAAAAAAAACCAATAGGAAAAAGATAAGAATCTACTTTGGGTGAAATTGCATTGTGAAGTAACTATGTAGACTCCATGTTGTGAGAAGAAGTAGATGCACCTTTTTGCAAGTGTAATATTTGTGCTTGTAAAGTATGAGCAAGGGATTTAATGGCATGCATGCTAGAATGATACATATGAACCATCGGATAATATGTGAGCTATGTGGTGACCATTGTAGTTGTAGGGATAAGAACGTAAACATTGGGTAATGATTAATGAGGTGCACCTAAGGGTATAGACACCACCAATGTATGAACAATATATGTGTCTACATGTGATAAAAAAACATGATTAATATAATCTCAAGAAGTATATAGTAAAATATAGATTTTATAAGGGTTCTCTTACAAGTATTATTCAAATTATTGGGCTTTATAATTGGGAAGAGATTGATCATGGTGGTCAGGGTGAGAATTAGAACCTTCACCTTGGTCTTGACTAGCGTGAAGAGTGCAAACAACGTTAGAGAGGACATTAATAACAATTTAATAGATGGAGGAGTGGGAGCCATACTGATGATATGTTGGTATGAAGGTGAAATATCAGGATCAATGGGATTTGGATTAGTTATGTGGAGGACCAATTGAAGTTAATAAATGGATGGGTTAGGATTAACTTTAAGTAGGGAAGTGACAACATCTTCACACTCGGGTAACACTCAAAATATTCAGGGAAAGATATGGGTTCAACATGAGGAGAAACCATTATAAAAATTATTAGGGGAAGATTAGAGTAGTAAGAATAATGCACAAGGAATTAAGAAGATCCTAGATTAGGTGAAGGGTTCGATCGAAATTAGGTTCACAAAATTTATATTAAGAACACATTGTGTTTTGTTTAATCTAAATTTGATTTAGTGAGGTTAGATTTACACTAAATAGATATATGTTAGATACATGTGGCTATTTTGATTAATTAACTTCCAACATTAACCATACAATATCAAAATAGCATTCTAAAGCATGAAATACAAGATATGAACTTGAAAACACAAATAAATGATTGTAATTATCTTGATACATTTTTTGAGAAGTTATGGGACTATGCGGTGCTAGAATTGGGTGATTTGAACCTAAATGATCCTCGAAATTGGAATTGTGACCATAAAACACTTCGAGTCGAACCATATAGTTCTACCATGAGCATATTGTATGATCATCCCCTTTTGTACAATCTTATACCTATTTTACTTCTTTTTGTAAATTTTTGTGGTGCTTTCCTCATATTTGTCCATCACTTTTAAACCCTAGTTGTTGCATGTACATTGAGGCTCTCTTAAGGGACAAATATTCATCTCAAACCTAACCCATAGATAAATATTCCTACAAAACAAGCATTATAAGGGTTATGGGCACCGTTGTGTACCTTAAATATTGACAATACTATGAAGACGCCTAAAACGACACATCATTTTCCACCTAGCATGTGATATCTAGATAGATAAATCATATTTGGAAACTTCTTTGACAATGCTTGCTTTGAATTTGGATCTTGCTAAAATACTTGGAGAGAGTATGTTTGAGTGCTTGTGGAAGAGAGATAATTATATTGACTTAGTTTGGAGCTTCAAACCTGATGTGGGTGCTTCCCTAATGACTTTAGATGTTCTATTGTGATATTTAGGAGATTTAGATGCCTTTTGCAAGTGTATGAAGTGAGTTCTCTAGTGCATTGCCTTAGGAGTTCGTGGTTAACAAATGATGTAATGTTTTCTTGATTATATAGATTTCATAGGTGATTCATTTAAGAAGGGTTAACCCGGATGAAGTATAAGACCCAATAAAATATGTCAATTTAAAATAAATATCATAGGACATGTTAGTCCAAGACCATACAACTCAGCCATGACTGGATCAAAATTCCCAACCAAACTCGTATAACCTTGATTATGGACAAAAAACATGTAAAATGAAGTTCGGGGTTCTTAAAATAATGTTTTTCTATGGATTTTTCTTTTTATTCTTAGAATGTGTTGACATATCTACGTGCAATGATAAACAAGCTAAACAATGGACTTTAGAAAGTTTTAAATGGGTGTTGGTGAAATAATTTGTTATAGGAAGATTATTAATTTCCACCAATGCTCACAAGACTAAGCCCCTCCTTCTTGGGTATGGGGAGGCTCCCATTTATTGAATGCAAACTAATTAAAACTGTGGGGTGGCCATTAACTTGGGGATCACACAAGAATACTCCACTAAACCTGTGGAAAAGTGTTTGTACAATGTACAAGGGAGGAATTTTCTTGGAAAGAGGTAAAGGGGAGTAAGATAAATAAAGAGAGTGGGGGTTAATGTTATGAGTAGAACTTTCATATTATCACCAACAGTAACTAGAGTAGGTCCACATTCAATAAAATAAAACAACAATGTAAGAAATAGAAAGACTAATAAATTAGAGACAAAAAATTCTATGAATTCATTAATCAAAGACACAAAGTTCTTTCTTGGTTATATAAGATCACGCTTGCAAAGTTAGAAAGTAGAGAGTATGAAATAACATAAGAAAGGAAAGGAGATAAAATAATGTAGCTTATTTCTTGTAGTAGAAGTGAAATCCAACAACTAGTAACAATAAAAAAATGCTAACCCTTTGGAAAGGAGAAGCCATATCAATTTGTAGCTTACAAAACATCTCTTCCTCTCCCCTTATATGAATTTTCATCTTACCACAACTTGTGACCTTTCACCTTCCATAGTAATGAAATTAATTCCTTTTCTTATTTTTGAAAAGGTACTTTTACATTACAAGATTAATTCACTTAAATGAATCAAGTGAAAGAGTGAAAAAGTACATTCCCAATGAAGAAATAGAATGTTAGAGAGAGAGGGAGGGGGAGAGAAGAAGAGAGAGAAGCAAAAACATGGAGATGGGAAAAATCCTACCGATGAAGAATATTCTTTTGATGGACCTTTGAGGAAATGCTTCATGAATGATATTCTTTTTCTTTGACCACCCGTTGACTTGAAGCACCGAGATTGTAACTCATGTCATGTGTGGAAGTGTTGAATATTGTACACTAAAATTACTATACACTATCCATAGTTTTATCGGAAACATGCTCTTCTCATATGGGTAGATTTTTGACCCTTAGGTTTATGGGGTAGTTTTGGCCCATAGTTGTCTTACCCACGGTATTGTAAAACTGCTTAAGAAGTTTCCTATTTATGTGATTTTGTGCATATGGTAAGGTTGATGTAACATTGCAAATGTGTTAGAGTTCAACTGTGAATTTTGTAGAGTTTGTTGAGCATAGCTCCAAACATATTTGGGTACTGTATTAAGAGAAAGAGGTGGCTTGTAATAAAAATACGAGCAAGTGATTCTTGGTGAACCTAGCCCAAATTGGGTGAACCAAGTTAAATATTGTCTTTGTGTTGTGTTATTTTGTTTTTTTCTACACTTATATTTCATATTTATGTTATTATTATGCATATTAGTTTCTACTATTGCAATTACGTGTGGGATTGTTATGTATATTTAATCCCTTAATTCCTATCAATTGGTATTAGAGCCTAATTTGGTTTGATGAAGTGTTGAATCGTAGGGAAAATTTTAGCTTGATTGGGAGTTATGTCGGATGATGGAAGATGCAAGGTTGATAAATTCAACGGGCATAATTTTAGTCTTTGGAAGATGCGGATGGAAGATTACCTTTATTAGAAGGACCTTTATATTCCATTGTTTGAAAAGGGGAAAAACCCCTCGAGCATGATAGATACGGAATGGGATTTGTTGGATAGGAAGGTACTTGGGACAATCCATCTATGTGTTTCAACTTCATTATTATTTAATGTTTCAAATTAAAATACTACAAAATAACTTATGGATGCATTAGGGAAGTTGTATGAAAAACCCTCTTCCTATAACAAGATATTTTAAATGATTTTTTTTTTAATATGAGGATGTCTAGAATAGTTCAATAGAATAAAATTTAAATTATTTTAATACGTTTTTGAATATGCTAGATTCATTCTGATAATAGAATTTGATGAATAAGTTAGGGATTTCTTAATTCTATGCTCTTTACCTAAGAGTTGGAATAATGGCAAGAAGAAACTCGGTTCCAATTAACTCGAAGTTGAAGTTTAAGGATGTTTTGGGGGTGATTATAAGAGAGGAAATGAGAAGAAAAATCTCTGGGAATATTCTATTTTAAGGAATGATTTTATATTGGAAACTAGAGGGAGACAAAATAATAGAGGAAGCCGTGGAAAATCGAAAGATCGAGCAAGGTCAAAATCCAAAAGAAAGATGGTATGCTAGCACTGTGGAAAGTATGATCATGCAAACAAGGACTTGTGGGAGATATGGGATAAGAAGAAATAATAGGATGAAAACAAGGAGGAAAATATGGCAATAGGTAGTGTATGTCAGGTTGCTTTGATTCTTTCTTTGCATAATATTGCCCAATATTGGGTTTTAGATTCAAGGGATTTTTTCCATGCTACTCCGTATAGGCATTATTTTGTTGATTATGTTGAAGGGATTTTGGGCATGTTTTTTTGGTGATGATGAGACTTGCAACATATTTGTAAAAGGTTATGTTCTGGTTAAGGTGTTGACTCATAATATATGGATATTGAAGGATGTCGACATGTGCCTATATTAAGATGAAATTTGATATCGGTAGGGAAGTTGGGAAGTGATGGTTGTACTATAATATTTACAGAGGACTCTTGAAAGGTTACCAAGAGTGCACTTGTGGTGGAAAGAGGTAAGAAGGTTGGAACCTTATATTTAACCACTTGATAGCACTAATGCTTGTAATCTTGTGCCTTCAAATGCAGATACATCTTTGTGACACTATAGGCTCGATCATATGAGCCATAAGGGCATGGAGATCATAAAGAAGAATTTTTTGGATATACGAAATAGGTTTGGAGTTCTATGAGAACTTTTATATGGGAAATATAAGGGAGTAAGGTTTCTCAAGGTTGGACTTATGAAGAAAGATAGTAAGTTAGAGTTGGTACATTCTTATGTGTGGGGACCAGCTTGGGTATCATCTCTTGGGGTTCAAATTATTATGTCAGTTTTATTGATGATGCAACAAGAAAAGTTTGGGTATATTGCATTAGAAACAAATATTATGTATTTTACACTTTTGTTAAATGGAAATCCTTGGTAGAGAATGAAACATGTCTTAAGCTAAAATGTATCAAGTCAGATAATGGAGGGGAGTATTACAACAATGATTTTGATTATTATTGTTCTAACAAGGGAATCTACAGGAAAAATATGGTTCTAGTAAATTCACAGTAGAATGGGGTGTCAGAAAGGATGAACAAGACAATAATAAAATGAGATAGGAACATGAGGTTACATGCAGGATTGCCTCTTTCTTTTTGGGTAGAAGCAGTGAGCACAATTGTGTACTTGATAAATAAAGGACCCTCAAGTGCCTTAGATGGAGGCATACCTGAGGAGGCTTGTTATGGTAATAAATTGGATTACTCATTTCTTAGAGTATTTGGATGTGAGGTGTTTGTTCATATTGACAAGGATAATGGGATAAAGCTATAGGCTAAATCAAAAAAATGTACTTTCATTGGTTATGGTGGTGATGACTTTGGATTTAAATGTTAGAGTATTAAGGAAAATAAAATCATTCGATCTAGGGATGTGTTATTTAATGAGAAAGTTATGTATAAGAAATTGTTGTAGGAGAATAGGGAAGAATCCATGAAAGAATATAAAGTGGTAAAGGATCTTCCAAATGGGAAAGTGACACATGAATCAGTTTAGGAACCTACTTAATAAGAACCCCAAACTCCTATATTGAGGAGGTCTTCTAGGGTCGAGATAACCCGAGAGTTTTTATCCTTATCTTTATTATTTATTACCCACTTGACAAAGGAGATCCAAAGAAATTTGATGAAGCAATACATGTAGATGCTAGGAAGAAGTGGGAGAAAGCCATGAATGAGGAGCATTAGTCTCTCAGGAGAAATAGACTTGGGATTTGGTGAAGCTACCTAAAGGAAAAAGAGCATTTCAGAACAAGTGGGTGTACAAAGTTAAAGAGGAAGGAGGCAAGAAAAGATACAAGGCCTAGTTGGGGGTCAAGGGGTTTGCACAGAAAAAAGGTATAGGTTTTGGTGAGTTTTTTGCTCCTGTAGTAAAAATGACTTCTATTAGAACTGTTCTTGGAATAGTGGCAGCAAAAGACTTGCACTTAGAGAAGCTATATGTAAATATTACATTTCTCCATCATTATTTAGAGGAGGATCTATGTATGTAGCAGCCAAAGGGATATGAGGTCAAAGGTAAATAGGAGATGGTGTGGAAACCGAAGAGGAGATCAGTATGGCCCTCAAACAAGATCCATGTCAATGGTATAAGAAATTTAATAGCTTCATGATGGAGCAAGGTTATATTAGATTTCAATCTAACCATTGTATATATATAAAGAAATTTTAGGATGGAATTTATATTATCTTTTGTGTCTGTATGTGGATGACATTTTAGTCATAGAAATAAAAATACTCAAGAAGTAGCTAAGTGACTCCTTTAATATGAAGGATTTGGGGGCAGCCAAACAAATCCTTGGTATGAGGATATCTAGGGATAGGAAGGAATGGAAGATAACTTTATCTCAGGAAGAGTACATTAAGAAGGTCTTTGAGAGGTTTAATATGCATGATGCTCAACCGGTTGACACTCCTTTGGTAGGACATTTCAAGTTATCAAAGGAGTTATGTCCCAAGACAGAGCAAGAGAGAAGCCAGATGTCCAAGGTACCTTACTCATCAGCATTTGGTAATTTGATGTATGGCATGGTGTGCACTAGGCTTGATATTAGACACGTAGTGGGAGAAATGAGTAGATTTATGAGTGATCCATGTAAATATCACTGACAAGTAGTAAAGTGGATCCTTTGGTCCTTGAGAGGGACCATGGGGATAGTTTTTTTCTACAGAGTGGATCAAACACCACTTTACGTGGTTATGCGATTTAGACATGGCAGGAGATGTAGACAACAGAGGAGCATGACATGTTATATTTACACCGTAGGTGGGATAATAGTGAGCTAGATTTCATGACTACAAAATTTGGTGGATTTTTCAACCACGAATGCAAGCAAACAGATGATTTGGTTACATTAATTTCTTTAGGAGTTGGGGCATAAGCAAGAGGAAGGGAAGTTGTAATAATAGTCAGAATGATATTCACTGAGCTAAGAACTCTTCTTTCCACTCTAAGACAAAGCATATATAGTTAAGGTATGATTTAATTAGGATAGATTTGGAGAAAGATAAGTTGAAGATGGTCACAAGGAGAAACTAAAGTTGTGTTCATCTTTTTTTTTTGGTCTTCATGGAAAACAATGAAGGGTTAAGAAGCTTTCTCGGAGGAAAACTAGTCTCAAAGTGGAATATTGTTGTGTTGCGGAGCATGTTTTCATGTGTGGAAGTGTTGAAGATTGTACATTGAAATTACTATACATTGTCCATAGTTTTCTTGTAAAGGTTTAGGGGCAGCATCCCTTGTAACGGGGTTCGGGCGCAGCCTCGAGAATATTTTTTAGCCTCAAAAATGTGCTTAATATCTCAGGAAACATGCTCTTATCATATGGGTGGGATTTTTGATTTACAGTGTTTATGGGGCGGTTTTGGCCCATGGTTTTAGTACCCACGGTATTGTAAAAATACTTAAGAAGTTGCCTATTTATGTGATTTTGTGCATATGGTAGGGTTGATGTAACATTGCAAATGTGTGAGAGTTCAAGTGTGAATTTTATAGAGTTTGTTGAGCATAGCTCCAAACAGATCTGGGTACTGTATTGAGAGAAAGAGGTGGCTTGTAATAAAAATATGAGCAAGTGATTATTGGTGGACATAGCCCAAATTGGGTGAACCATGTTGTGTTATTTTGTTCTTTCTACACTTATATTTCAGATTTGTGTTATTATTCTACATATTAGTTTATACTATTGCAATTCTATGTGGGATTGTTTTGTATATTCTATCCCTTATTTCCTAACAACTTCTTTCTTCTGTGAGATGTGGAAACCTTCCAAGGCATTAAAAAAGTATTCAAGAACAATGCTAAATGACTTAAACTTTGTGAACTTGAGATGATTTCCCATGCAAACATGGTGATCTTATTTGAACACAAGGTCGAGTTAGGACATGGAGATCATCACCTTATCCCTCTTGGCTTCAAAATTCACATCTAATAAAAATGTCCCCTTTTGAATGGAATCAACCTTAGGATGCTCAATCACCTTATTGTTCATTTTTTACTCATTGGAAAAGTTCTTCTCCTTTAGATATAAGTATTTCCCCTTTATTCAACTGGGAATGCATATTGTGAAACCTTGAGTCTTTTCTAGTCACCATGATGATCTGCAACTACTCCAAACATATCTAGGTGCTCTTTCTTCAGCATGATAGGCTCAACATCCTTGTTTTTTGACCACTATTCTGACACTTACTATTTTTAGTAAGTATTAGTTGTAGAAGTCCATTTTTAGTTACCAATTGCTCAATTTGACACTTTTGAGTTTTACTGATGTTCAGGTAACAATGGAAACATTGATAATGAAATATTTATAACACTTACTAATTATAGAAAATGAAGCTTAGGAAGGCTTACTATTTTTAGAAGTGGCTCTTCATGGTGTCGAATGGAATGAAATTGGTCTCAATTTTTTGTTATTTCATAAGGATGTTTTGCTCCAAGTTTTAGAGGATTTCAATTGCCATAACTCCGTAGATCTAAAAATGAGTTTTTCTTTCAGAAACTTTATGTAGCCATTAAAAATAATGTATACCACTATTGGATTCAAGTTTAGAATCAATGGAAATGTGTTTTTAGGAGTTTTAGTTAAAATCTCATGAGGATCCGATAAGGGGTTGGGAGATATGAGAAACTTTCCTTTTTTAGCATATGAGGTATCTAGCACATTTATAGTAGTATAACAATAATGAGAGTGATATTTTGGTAGGAAAATGAATCTTTACAACTTAAAAATGGTTAAGTGTTTGAATATGAAGCTTTTTGTTCTCACTTGCATACTTTACGTCAAGTTTGACTCAAACAGCCTTAACCGAGTTGAATGCAAGTTTATGTGGATTTATACCCTAAAAATAGGGGACAGAGGGAAAAAAGGGAAAATATGGGATCCAAAATTCACTTTACATCAGATCGTTCCAAGTTTCAACTGGTGGTTTCATGAGAGTGAGATGTAGGGTGCTGGAAACTAGCACTCGGGGCTTAACAAAGGTTTTCCATGTGTCCGGGGGCTAACTAAGTGAGAGGGAATAAAACCTTCTTGTCCCTCATGTCCATTTTTTGTTTTTGCAATGTTAGGGGACATTCCATGCTCCAAAATTCTCCATGGATCATCATCTCATGAGGAGTGGAAAATTAGTTAAGTGGATATGCAATTTTAGGACTTCATAGGGGTGAAAGTGATCTTTCCCAAGTTGCAAGGAGACGGGCCTCATGGGAGATTAAAAATTTGTGTCCCCCATGTTCTTTTTACATTGGTTAAAATCCAATGGAACACAAAATTCTCAAAAATGCATCAAGGGGGAGTTCATCATGAGAAAGTGGTTTATTTTTACATTGTGCTCACCTAACCACTTAAGTCACAAGTTTTAAGTGACAAAAACATGACATGAACTTTTATGTCCACAAGGTGAATTTCTCCATTAGATACTTCGCTCCCTCGTGCCCAAAATGACCCGGTTTTGTTGAACTTGTTCCCACATAGATTATATCCACATATTTTCCTAAGCCACATCATATTACATCATTTATCTCTTGTACAACTTCCGATGGATTGATTATTTCTTTCCATATTACACTTCCACATGGAGGACACTATTACACCTCAAAAATTAGTGTAATCATGAAACCATAGTGGGTCTATTCCCTTTCACATGAAACACACTTGAAAACCATGTGAGAAATTTCCTCTTAGAAAAAAATGAGGGTGGCACAGATTCGAAGGACAATGTTAGCTGATGGGTTGGTTAGAGGAAAGGTTTATAGTGGTAGGGAGAGGGGTTTTCAAATGGCGGGATTAGTTTTCATGGTCAATTTTTTTATTTTTCATACTATAAATTTTACATGAAAACAATGGGAATGGAGAGATAATATTTATCGAGAAAGAGTGCATTCCAAATTAAGCGTTTTCAAGGTGTATATTATCAAATTTTAGTGTCTACGAAGGTTTATTACATGTGGTTAGGGTTTGAAGCTATTTGACATCATTTAGAGAAATTCATAAATGTGTGGCACCTAGGGTTTTAGAGTGAAGTTCAACACAATGTTGTAAGATCATAGAAAGTTACAAAAACATATGATATCTTATTTATTCAAACCCTAACCAATGTTACAAGATCATAGAAAGTTAAAAAGTTACTCAAACATATGAGATCTTATTTATTCAATTTTAGAGGTTCACTTATCTCAGTTTTTTTTTTCAAAGGTGTACTCCTATATGGTCCCATTTTTGCAACAATAATATTGTTCTCAAACTATGGTACGAAACCTTTTGTCACACACATAATACACATATGAGAGAGTACATGGTATCAATTTCCCCATTACTTTATGTGACCACTTATGCGAGTTAGGAATGGATTATCAAAATGTTGAAATAACTATTATTCCATTCAACATGCATCCATACCATAAAATGCATTCTTTTGATAATAATTATTTTATTAATAATAATCTTATACTTCCCTTAATTTATCATCATGTGCTCATTATTGATGATTTATGGGAAGACTATGATAATTAATTTAAATTCAAGAGAAGAGGATACTCCGAGAATTTAATTAAATAACAATTAAGTATTCCAACTTGATAAAGTTCTTGAATGCATAGAAAATGATTACAATGACTTGTGGGAAATAGAGTTTAAGACAACTATTCAACATGTCCCTATTCCAAATGTTGACTTATTGTAGAAGGAAAAGGATATTTTTGATGATTTGATAGTGTTAGTGTTCATGGTAACCAAGAGGTGGTTTTTAATAAATTAATCAAGTTTAATGCCATGAATAAGACCAAACCTTAGGTAAAACACAATACACCTTCTTCTTAAATTTACCAAGCTTCAAATAATAAGGTATATACTATAAATCCTAGGGTAGATGTTACATCATGATGTGTAGGAGATGATAATCAAAAGGCGGTTATTTCAAATAGTTCTTGTGGAGGAAGTCACACAAGATAAAATTTCCCACCAACATGCCTTTTACATCTACTAAAGAGTTAAGTGAGATACCTCCCTCTTTTGACACCTCGCTTATGAAAACCTCAACTTCCCTATCTCCACTCATGTTGAGTCATAACCACATCAACTCAATATGAAGTATTTGTTGGTGATTCTTCCTTTACCTATACATATATCTCTTTATTAAAAATAAAAGGAATACTTATCCAATTTCATTGTCCCTAACTATGATGTTATAGATAGGTTTTCTTGTAAACATTTCCATTCCAAATAAATATAAAATTACCTCTCACCAAGTCATAGATCCTTCTAGTATTCAATTTGTTGAGATTCCAAATCCACATCTGATAAAAATGAGGAAGAATTGACATTAGATATTTATGAGTTGATAAGAGTATAATTAGACAAGGCCAATAATGAGGGAGAGGTTCATAATTTTAATTATTCAACCTCAATACTTATTGAGAGGGTGGAAAAGGGGAAGAAAATGTAAGGAGAGATTGAATAATATGTTTGCACTCTTACTGAATATGTCAAATTATTCCTATCTCATGACCATACTCCATTGAAATATCTTCCTTCCTCAACTTTAGTTGAAGAAATATATCCCAAGGTCATATTTGAGATTCACAAACATAACAACTAGGGAAAGGTCATTGAGATTTGGGTATAGAAGCTTCTTTTCAATGGTCTCAATTTCATTAATGAAAATTGGAAATAATATGATCAAATAATTTAACCTTAAAACAATTTGTAAAGAAAAATTAAGAATGTTCAAAATATCCTACCCAATGGGGAAGCTTGAAATATCAAAAATCAATGGTAGTCACGGATGAAAAAAATCTCATCTCTCGAGAAAATATTCAATAATTATCAATAGTTATCAAGGTAGTATATCTTGAACTTTTTCAAGAAGTTTTAAGTGGAGATTAAAAGATCTTGAAGAAAGTGATTTGATATCCAATATAATATTTATAAGGAAAATTCCTGAAGGAAAAAAATTCATCTCGTTGAATATTTTGAAACAGACTTACTCTAATTTAAACATTAAAAATGAGATGTTCTACACAATTGGATTTGATAAAGACAAGTTGGATGATTTCTCTAAAATAAAAAATTATAGTATCGAGGCATCCAAAGGCCTAACTAATTTTGATGGATGATTTTATTATATGATTTATTCTAAGGGCACTTAGTTGGTCAACCTTTCAAATACTAAAATTTAATGTGAAAGGGAAATTGTAGCTATTTTCATGAGATTCAAAATGCAAGTGCTAAAGCTCATACATTCTTCTTCTTCTCTCAAACCTTCATACTTTTTATTTGTGTAAATTTAATATTTTTGCATTACAAATTTTTTAATTTTCTTTTCCACCAATTTTAAAATTGTAAAAGTTAGTTAATAGACTAATGAAGTGGAAAGGTAAAGCTCTAGATGTTAGAAAAATTACTTTAAAACTAGTTATATGGTAAATTTTATCCCAATGTTATTTAAGGTTAAGTTCATCTCATTGTAAGGGGTTGGGAAATTTTGTGAGAAACAAAAATACTCAAGAGGTTCACTCCTTTCCATTTTTTCATTGATTGCACATTTATTAACAAAAATTAATATGAAACTTTTATTTCATTTTACGCCCAAAAATAATTATTGAACTTGGTGACTCTATTTCGTTCAATCGCTTATATTATGTAGAATAATATGGTTTATTATCATTTTACTTCCCTACTATATAATGTGGTAGTTTATAATTTAGTTATGTCATGCATGAGTAGTTTAATATTTGGTTTTTCTTACTTGAATGTGCAATCTCCCTTCCCTTCATTTCTAAATTATTTCCTTCCCATTTTTCACCTTTTCTCTTCTTCTCCTCTCAAGTCCATTCTATATTTTAAAAATACAAGCTTAGCACCCCAAACTCCTAGATAATTTTTGTGAGCATAATACATATTCCTTTTTATTTCATTTTGATTATCAATAAATGGAAAATCCCCTCATAATAGAGGAGGGATTCTATCTCTTGAATTATCGTGGAACCAATATTTTTCCAAGTGTAAAATATCCCAATGATTTTTTTTTGCCCATCAGTAGGACCCATTAATTTCCTTTTGTACAACCCACAAAACCCATAAATATCATGCCCATTTTAAATGAATATCACATGTGATACTCCCATTTTATAACCTAATATCATTCAATACACAATATTCAAGAATATTTTCCTTATACTTGAGAAGTTTTGCATGGAAAACCATACCAATAATGTTCTTTTCACTTAGCCACTACAGCTTCTAGATGAAGAAGATGACTACACATACTTAAGAATAATGAAAATTTCTCAAAGGAACCGAGATCAACATATAATAGTGTAAAAATCAATATCAAACCCCAATAATGACAAGAGTTTAAAAATATAGTTGAGGGAAGATATAAGTAGAAGAGAAAAAAGTTTTACCCTTTCTTTGATTACCGACAATAACATAGTTTTGGTGCATCTCTAGAGAAATGGAAATGCGGAAAGAGATTGTTTAGTGCTCCATTGGGTATAAAAATTCAAAGCTGGAGGAGGAAATGATTTAATAAAGGCCCTTGTATTGATATATACTCTCTTACCCTCCAACTATTTTTACTAGTATGGAAACAAAAAATTCCATGGGAGTAAAATATAGGACCTTTGGTCTTAACACAACCTCTTCACTATATACCCCAAGGATCTGAAACAATTTCCCCTAATTCGTGGATTTCAAAATCATCCCAATGAGCACATTGCAGCCTTTTTCATTGCATGTGGAATCCTTGGCATGAAATATGAAAATATTTCTATTAGGTTATTTGTTGAAATTCTGTAAAACATCAGAGCATAATGGTTTTATCATCTTCCTCTAAATAGAATAAAAATCTAGGACACCATATTAAATAAGTTTGAAGAAAGGTTCAAGCTAATAGAAGATGCAAAAATCTCCTGGAAAAAGTCATAGATATGAAGGGAGAGCCCTACAACCCATGGGGGATTTTTTTCTAAATCCAACAAGATTCTACACAAACTTCCTATTAATTCTCTTCAATAATACAAAATCAAAAGTATTTCTTCATAAATTATCAACTCCCTAAAGTGGGGTTTATTTTAAGAAGATCCTAATTAGAAAATCTTGATGCTACTCGAAAATATGCCATGAAATATAGGATAATTTGATAATGTCCAGAAATTGAATAAATAACTTAATAAGAATAAAGGAAAATATTCTAGTCAAAAGTACTTCATGTGTCCATTAGTGTAATATTTGGATAACAATCTTCTATCCCTAAAGAAAATAATATCTTAGAATTTTCCAATGAACATCTAAAAATATGTTCCAAGGAGAAATTTTGACACTAGAAACCATTTTCCAAATCCTCAAAAAAGACTAGCTATCAAATATGCTCCCATCAATGCACATTTTGAATGTATCTTACATTTATTTGTTATCAACATTTGATCTTGTATTCTACGAAATGTCTATTATTCACATATTATTTTTCATCTTGCATAAAAGATACTAATTAGCTAACACTAAGCTCAGTTAATACGATAAGATATTCGACATGATATTCCAAGCCTAGCGCCGCTAAGCTATATGTTTATTACAATGCTTTGATCCAACATAACAAATAGTTGAGATTAATGTCTGCTAGAGACTTGTTACATTCCACACAAACCAATGATGGAAATTAATCTACAAAATATTTATCCTTCCCATTTCTATTATATAGCTTATTGAATATTTCAATCTTAGAGGACATTAAGCTTGATTTGTATTACAATGCTTTGATCCAACATAACAAACAAATGAGATTAGAGATAACTAGGAAAATTATTACATTCCACACAAGCCAATGGTGGAAATTAATCTACAAAGTATTTATCCTTCCCATTTATATTCTATAGCTTGTTGAGGTATTGCCTAGAGACCACTAAGCTTTAAATATCTTACATTGATTTGTTATCGGCATTTGATCATGTATACTATGAAATGTCTATTATTCACATATTATTTTTTATCTTGCATAAAAGACACTACTCAGCTAATGTTAAGCTCCATTAATATGATTAGATATTTGAATAGGCGCTAAACTCGACGTGTATTACAATGCTTTAATGCAACATAATGAAATGTTGAGATTAGTGGTCGCTAGGAAAATTATTACATTCCACACAAGCCAATGATGGAAATTAATCCAAACAATATTTATCCTTCACATTTGTATTCTATAGTTGGTTGAGGAGTTGCTTTAGTGATTGCTAAGCTATAAATATCTTACATTGATTTTTTATCATCTTATAATCATGTATAATATGAAATGTCTATTATTCACATAATGTTTTTTGGCTAGCATAAAAGATAATACTCATCTAATTTTAAGCTCCATTAATACGATTAGATATTCTCGACATGATATTCCAAGCCTATTGGTCACTAAGATCGATGTGTATCACAATGCTTCAATGCAACATAATGAACTGTTGAGATTAGTGGCCACTATGAAAATTATTACATTCCACATAAGACAATGATGGAAATTAATCTAAATAGTATTTATCCTTCCCATTTGTATTCTATAGCTTTTGAGGCATTGCCTAACAACCACTAAGCTTTAAATATCTTACATTAATTTGTTATCGCATATTATCCTGTATACTACGAAATGTCTATTATTCACATATTGTTTTTTTTATTACATAAAAGACACTACTTATCTAATGCTAAGCTCTATTATTACGATTAGATATTCGACATGATATTCCAAGCCTAGTGGCTGCTAAGCTTGATGTGCATTACATTGCTTTGATACAACATAATGAAATGTTGAGATTAGTGGTCACTTGGAAAATTATTACATTCTACAAAAATGAATGAATGAAATTAATCTAAGTAGTATTTATCCTTATCATTTGTAATATATAGGTTTTTGAATTATTTCCTAGTGACCGCTAGAAATAAATATCTTACATTGATTTGTTATTGACATATAATCATGTATACTATGAAATGTCTATTATTCACATATTATTTTTTTTGCTTGCATAAAAGACACTACATAGATAAATCTAAGCTCCATTAACATGATTAGATATTTGGACATGATATTCCAAGCCTAGCGGCCACTAATCTCGATGTGTATTACAATTTTTGATGCAACATAATGCATAGTTGAGATTAGTGACTGCTAGGTAGATTATTAAATTTGACACAAGCCAATGATGGAAATTAATCTACATAGTATTTATCTTTCCCATTTGTATTCTATAGCTTGTTAATGCATTGCTTAGTGATCACTAAGCTCTAAATATCTTTCATTTATTTGTTATCGCATATAATAATGTATACTACAAAATGTCTATTATTCACATATTATTTTTTTAGCTTGTGTAAAATACACTACTTAGCTAGCACCGATCTCCATTACTAAGATTAGATATTCTGACATGATATTCCAAGCATAACGGATGTTAAGCTTGATGTGTATTATAATGATTTGATGCAACATAACGAATAATTGATATTAGCAGACCACTAGGTAGATTATTACATTCTACACAAGCCAATGATGGAAATTAATCTACACACTATTTATCCTTACCATTTGTATTCTATAGCTTGTTGGGGCATTCCTAGTGACCTCTAAGCTCTAAATATATTACATTTATTTTTTATCAGCATATAATCGTGTATACTATGAAATGTCTATTATTCACATATTTTTTCAACTTGTGCAAAATACCCTACTTAGCGAACGTTGAGATCCATTACTAAGATTAAATATTTCGACATGATATTCCAAGCCTAGTGGCTGCTAATCTCGATGTGTATTATAATTATTTGATGTAACATAATGAACAATTGAGATTAGCAGCTGCTACGCAAATTATTACATTCTACACAAGTCAATGATGGAAAGACATTTTATGAAAATTGTTTATATATCAGATAGCATAATTAATATCCACACATCCAACATGATCATAAGCCATTTAATACATGCTAACGAAATATATTTTTTTCTAAACACTTTGGAATAAGTTCCATTACTAATTATTTGTTAATCTACACAAATAATTAGATTAAGATACAACAACTCCTTTTTGTTTATCTATTCAAAAATAATATTTATCCTTCCCATACATTTACGAACTATTAATTTGTTTAGTTAACTTTTATAGGTAATATGTCTTTCATTGGTCGCACCTCGTTCATGTAAATTCCATGCATTGAAGTTGTAGAGGGTTGGAATAAGAGATACGATGAATGGTTTGTATAAATGCATTCCCTAGAAAACTATCACATCGATATGTGGTTATTTTTTGTTGATGATGATGTTAAGCATGAAATCAATATGGTTCTATATTAGAAGTTATTGATCAACAAACACTGTGTATTCAAGTTGAATGCATTTATTTTGAAATTAATAAGTGTCTTATTCTTGAAATGGATTTGGAATTTTCCTTAATCATGAAATTGGAAATGCATCTTCTATAGAAAATCGATAAGTTCCTTTTATAAATATGGTTAGAATTTGGGGATGTTTATAGACTATGATACAAACAAAGTATGTAAATGCCAATGAAATTCATAATTACATGAAGTTGGTATTCAAAAAACTGTATAGATACGATAATACCTCTTTTGTTAGTCATTATTTAAATAGAAAGGTTTGTTTTCTCTAACAAAACATTCCAATCTATTTACAATGCTAAGGTGATCATATTTTTATAAATTGGAGATAGATCCCTCTAATTCAAATTTTAATGGGATTAAAAATAATAATAAGTTGGCTACATTGTTGGAAAAATTGATCAATATATTCAAGAAAGTGAAATCTTCAACCATTGAACAATTTGATTTGTTTTTGTTCAATGGTGATGTATTTCTAATTGAATTTTCTAAGTGCCATGTAACACTCAAAATATATCAATACTATCCTATAGATGAGGAGAATGTTGAGCTTCTTGTCCATTCCATGTTGATTAATGTTATTCCTACACAGAGGGACATAATTCTTCTTCCCTTTTTACATTCTACAAAGGAGATTGTGTAACTTGAGGATCCAGATGACCTAAAAAGGGGTGATGTACATTTCTACATTCTCGATGACCAACATATAATTTATACCCTATTATTTTTTATCTAGAAGCACTTACAAGTCATTACATTCTAGGTTACAGTTTAGAAAGTCTCGCATTCTATCTTTAAAATCATCTAGCAAAGCCATTTTTAATATTTACAAGCAAAAAAATAAAGTAAACAAAACTTGGATTGAAACCAAGTTTATTTATTTTCTCTACAAGGATCGATTGATGTGGCAATCTCTAGTATGTCCTCAAAGTCCTAGAGTGGGAAACATAAAGACATATGAGTATTAGGTAATGAATTTTAGTTTTAATGCATTAGTATTCAAATCCCAATTTTCATAATATGCATAAAGTAAATATATTATTTGTGTTTTGAATGCAAAAATTGAGAAGTAATGTCTTGTTATTTTCCTCATGCAAAATCCACAGAGTCTTTATGACAAATGTAATTTTATTTTGTTTCCGAGGATATATGGACAAAACAAACAATAATCTTTGAGTTATTTAGATCAAGTGATCTTGCTTGTTCTCCTTTTAAGGATAACCATCCTAACTTTCATCCAAATTCATTGGAAAGGTTCATGACCAATTCCTTCAGGGCTGCAAGAGGAATGACCAATGAGGAACTATCAGTACTAGCTAAAAAAGTGTAATTAAGGAATGTATGGCTAACTAGATCTATTGAGGTAGGATTCATAGCGTAGAAAATTTTGAATATTACTGTGTTGAAGGGTAAAAGATGATAGAAAAATGAGAGGAAAGGTTATGAAATATTTGAAAAATAAATATCCAGATAATATTGTATTGGAAGAATGCAATGAAGCCAATGTTATTCAAAAATTCAGATTGCATGAATCTCACTACCACTAGTTGTATGTAATCTTAGGAGAAGAGAGAAAAGGAAAAATAAAATATGATACCCAAGGAAGTGAAAAATCAACAAGAAGAAAATAAATGTTGAAGTGGCAAAGGTTCTTCTAGTCAAGCTCAAAGAATTTTAGACAACTATGTGATTTCACTAGAAGAACAAATTCCACCAAGGATGGAAGACAAAAAGAGTTTAGTTGTCAATGTGCATATCCCTTTCATCTTATGTCAACAATATCATCTATTCTCATTGACTAATCCCTCCAATGTAGAATTTTTGATCATATATTTCTATAATTTGTGTAGTGATATAACTTGTGATGCAATAATGGACCTATTTACAGTTGTCGATCTAGGTTGCTTAATTTTATTATTATTATGCTCCTACTTATTTCTTATTAAAAAATGTTAAGAGAAACACTAAAAATACATGCAAAAGGTTAAAGATAAGGGGAAATCAGTTATGGATGGTTGTTATAGATTTTTTTACAATAATGGAAAATTTAAAGATTGTGTCTTAGGTACACAATAATTGGTGTGCATAATTTTGATGCCAATGATGAGGAGAGAAGCAATCATCAAGGATTGAATGGAGAAAATTCCATAACAATTTGTGATCGCGAAGAAATCGACCTATGGGGAAAGACACATCCTTTTCTTTATGAGATATCTTATGAGTTCTGGTCTCATATGTTCACTCAAATCTCTTTCATAAATTCTCTAATAATAGTGCTTTATGATGGTAGTGTTTCATTGCATGTTATGGCTGACTCATGTCTATCTCGTAGTTTTTATTGTTGAGACTTATGATCAAGAATTTTTTAAAACATTAGTATTCTCATTTCAAAAATGGTATGTCAATTATGTTAGTGTGTGGGATCCTATATTTCCTCCACTCACATATAGATGGTCATCTCACATGGGTTAGGTTTAGGGTTAGGTTTAGGGTTTGCTTGTGATTCATGCACTAGGGTTACTCAAAGACCCTATATGTACCCTTTCATTTCGATTTATGAGTATGCCAAGATACTTCATTGTCTTTCCTCTATGTGCAAGCTTTATTTCTATTGAGCAAGTTCTTCCATTGTTGATTGATCCTTTTGATTATGTTGGAGCTATCACGATTCCATTTGAGTGCAACTATTTCATGGTGCATCATTTCGATTCAATTCGACAAAATATTTCATGGTATCAAATTTTCATGACTTGTCGTCACACCAAAAGCTTGAACTGATGGTGGAGAGGGATCTCATTGTGTTAAACAGATTTTATGCCAACACCCTCCCACATGGTGGAGCCATATATACACCCAATCAGGCCCAACAACATTAGGAGGTAGTGATACCAGGAATTTCCCAGGAGGTCACCCATCCCAACACTACTCGGGGGCTAGTGCGCTTAACTACCGTAAGACCTAAAGCTTCATCACTATGATTTAACCACTTAGATTTTTCAGTGGTCGTGCCTTGTTAAATCTCGCTTCCCATGGTGATGTGTAATAACCCTTTACCCCTTAGTTTCATAATCATTTTTAATCTCCATTCGAAGAAGTTGAACAACATAAGAAAAGGAATTGAAAGTGCATCCATAGTGAAGAGAGAGAGAGAGAGAGAAGGAATGCAGAAAATAAACACAAGAATCAAAACCACCCAAGACAATATAATAACCCCCTACTTTAGTAACTTTATAGTTTAGTGCGTTGAATACAATCAGGTCCACATGTGCATCTTGAAACAGTTGATAACTCACCTTGCAATCAGCGTAATAACACATAAGAGAGGATACCACAATTTTGTTTCATGGAGCGCAACAAAGTGACACCATAGTGGCCGAGGGAAAGGCGAGATCACACCGCACGCTTTATACCTTTTCCCACTTTACTTCTGATTCTACGCCCATTGCCTTTCTCACTCATGCAAATGAGGTTAGTAAGCTATGGCATGAATGTTTCAGACATCTAAATTATCACTACCTTGAACAATTGAGCCAAAATGAAATGGTCAATGGGTTACCCGTCCCAATTTTGCTAAGGGTCTTTGTGAGGGTTGTACCCTTGGAAAGCATCCTGAAAAGAACTTCAACAAAGGAAAATCCTGGAGAGCTACTCATCCCTTGGATCTTGTTCACAGTGATATTTCTGGTCCATTTCCATCTCCTTCATTTACTAGAGCTCTTTATGTGCTCACCTTCATTGATGACTATTTGTGATATACTTGGGTATATTTTCTTAAGCTTAAGTATGAAGTATTTGAACATTTTCAGGACTTTAAGGCTCTTGCTGAGAAATAGGTGGAACGGTCTATCAAGGTTCTTCAAACCAACAATGGAGGTGAATATGTAAACAATAGGTTCATGGATTTTTATACTTCTGAAGGGATCTCCTTACAGCATATAGTTACTTATAGACCTTCACACAATGAAGTAGAAGAAAGAAAGAACCGTAATCTTAAGGAGATGGCCACTTGTATGATTCACTCAAAGTCCCTTCCTCCACAGTATTTAGCTGAAGCAATGAATTGTTTTATTTACATTCGAACTATGTTCCACACAAGGTAGTAAGGGGGATGACACCCTTTGAAGCTTGGTTTGGAAACAATCCTAATGTTGGTAACTTTTGAGTCCTTGGATCCAAGGCTATGGCTTAGATTACCAAGAAGAAACACAAGGCATTGGAACCACAATCCAAGGCTTGTATCTTTGTAGGGTATCCTGATGGTGTGAAGGGATATCGATTGTTGAATCATACTTCTCATGAGCTTTATATTGATAGAAGTGTTAAGTTCAATGAGTCTTCTTCGAATTCTACTTCTCTACCTATTGAGGTTATTCAACTTGCTGATTTGGATTCTAACTCATCAGATGATGATGTTGTTGAGAATGCTCCTCTTCCTAATCCTCCCGACCATCAGACCTTTGAGTCTTCTAATTTTGATAGTAGTGATGATGAGGACTATGTCCCTTCTCGCTCGACTGACAAATCTTCTCGACTCATGCCCGATCCTCCTGGTCCTCTTTGGGCTAGGAAAACTTTGCAAAGCACTGGAGATTTAGTTGGAGATACTTTGGATATGAGACATACTTAGATTTCATTGGACCCCACTCTTTCTTCACCTCTTCTTCTGATCCACATTCTTTCTGGGAGGCTTCTGGTATTCCTGAGTGGGATTCTTCCATGGATGAGGAGTATTCCTCTCTCATGAAGAATGATACTTGGGATCTCACCCCTCTTACGAAAGGAAGAAAATCATTTGGTGTAAGTTGGTGTTCTGAACAAAGTATGGAGTAGATGGAGACGTCAAAAAGTTTAAAGCATGATTATTTGCTAAGGTTTTCTCCCAGATAGTTGGGGTTGATTATACTGAAACATTTGCTCCGGTTGCAAAGATGAATTCTATTCGACTAAACCTTGCCATTACTACAGAAAACAAATGGAAAGTCCATCAAATGAATGTTAAGAGTGTCTTCCTTCATGGTGACCTAGAGGAAGAGATCTACATGGAACAACCTCTGGGATATGTCTATGATCCCTCCCTCATTTTTAAGTTAAAGATGTCTCTTTATGGCCTTAAACAAGCCCCTCAGGCTTAGTATGTGAAGATGGACTCCTCTTTACTTGCATCAGGGTTTACTAGGTATAACTCTAATCCAAATGTTTATATTCTACAGCAAGATGACTCCATACTCATCCCTTTTCTCTATGTTGATGACTTGTTGATCACAGAAGCTCTTCCTCTATCATTGATTCGGTGAAGATCTCCTTGGCCAACATGTTTTCCATGACTCAATTAGGTCTTCTTAGTTACTTTCTTGGGATCTAGATTTCACAATCGACTCAATAATTTTGATTTCATAACCTAAGTATGCTCTTGACTTACTTTCTCGATTTTAGATGTCCAATTACAAGTCTTCTCCTACTCCTTTTCTTTCTGGGGTTAATTTGGTTTCTAATTTCTCTACTCCTTGGTTGATGGTACCCTTTATCGGCAAATTGGTGGGGATCTTGATTTACTTGACTCACACTCTCTTGAATTATTTTATGATGTTGGGATCATGTCTAGATTCATGTAGGAGCCACATGAGATGCATTGGAAATTAGCTAAGTGGATCCTTCATTATGTTTGTGGCACCTATACTGATGGCATTCACTATTATGGAGGGGTGGATATTGACTTGATTGGGTTCACAAATTCTGATTGGGCCGGTGACTTAGATCATCGAATTCTAGCTCTGGCTACAGTTTCTCTCTTGGTTTGGGTCTTGTTAGTTGGTCTAGAAAGAAGCAGAAGCAATTGCGATATATTCTATAGAGGTAGAATACAAAGGAGTAGTTAACACTGCCACAGAGGTTGTTTGGCTATAAGGTATTCTGACAGAGTTTGGCATCCACTTTCGGTAGCCTACCATTATCTATTGTGATAACACGAGCACTATCTCAATTTGCATAAATCCAATTCAGCATCAGCAAACAAAGCACATTGAGATCCATATGCACTTCATATGAGAGCTTATTCATGATGGTATCATCAACATTTAGTACATTTAGATAGCTGATCAGATTGTAGATATATTCACCAAGCCCTTCACTGAAGTGAAGTTTCTTCACTTGCGGTCTCTTCTTGGGGTGAGGTCTTATGCAGCTGCTCATCTTCTTTAGGCTATATATTCCTCTTCTTCTTCTTCTTCTTCTTCTTCTAGGAATATGTTGTTTATATATGGGCACCTTATTAGGCCTTTATTTTTGGGCCCCATTAACACATCTTTCTTAGTTGTTTAGGAGTGTCTTCTTTTTCTGTCTGACTCATCATAGCCACTACCCTAGCTTCGATGAAGGGGGGTGTTGGTGTGTGGGATCCTATGTGTCCTCCACTCACATATGGAGGGTCATCTCACATGGGTTAGGTTTAGGGTTAGGTTTAGGGTTTTCTTTTGTGTCATGCACTAGGGTTACTCAACACCCTATATGTACCCTTTCATTTCTGATTTATGAGTATGTCAAGACACTCCATTGTCTTTCCTCTATGTGTAAGCTTTATTTCTGTTGAGCAAGTTCTTCCATTTTTTATCGATCCTTGTGATTACACTGGAGCTATCACGATTCTATTTGAGTGCAACTACTTCATGGTGCATTGTTTTCGATTCAATTCTTGTAAACTCTTTCAAATTAAGACAACATTAAAAATTTCTATTAGTTTAATGCCTTTGAACTTATACATACAATATTTATGTAGAAAACAAACAAATAGGGGAAGTAACTATCGCTTTCAAGCCACTAAAAGATTCTGGAGACAATCACGTTTTTAACATACAAATGATTCAACTTGTTACACAAGATATCAATGCCCAAAGAACCAATGATTCTATACTATGTGATTGGTATTTACTCATTTTAGAAATTTATATCTCGTGTTACATTTTTTATTTTCATTATTTTCATTTATTTAACAATATTTTACATTTTTACAATGTTGATTTCAAATGAGGATGGCATTGACACATCACATATGAATACACAATAAGAACTTGGTATGTTTGTCATGTGTAATTATAAAAACCACTTATAAGCCTCACATCTTTGTAGGAAATCAGAACAAAATGGTCTATTTGTTATATTTATTTGATACCATGTACATACAAAGCATGGCAGCTGCTAATCTCATCAAATATTTTCCATCCAAACATAGTCGAACCAATAATGACGTAGCCTAATGGTTATTAATATACATCTATAGATATGCAATATTTTCCAAGAAAGGGTAGTACATTATATAGAAGCAATTTTTATCATGATTTTATTTACCCGACATGAAATTTATTATGAATTGATTATTTTTTTGAAATAGAACGTGTATCACAAGAACCGGAAGATGGCAAGGATGAGGCAAGCCAAGCCGCAAGCTCAATCAATAAGTGGTAACCTACTAAAATGTTGTTTATTTTAATTTTTAATATTAAATTATGGTCAATCGAATTTTTTTAACTTCGGTGCGAAAGTAGCTTGTAGGATTATTTACTTATTTTATATTTATAGGGTTTTTTATATGAGAAAACAAATCCCATAAGGAGATGACATTCAAGTTTGGTAAGAAACTATCAACTTGTGAGGTGTCCTCAAATATTTTTAAAGTTACTATCAACAAAATTTGAAGTGGGATTCTGGTCTAACAATCTCACTTCTACCGAATTTGAAAAGTTGGTAAAGGATTTGAAAAAATTAGTTGAATTGAAACCAATACTTATTTTGGGTAAAGAACATTTCACCGTGTAAGATGGAATCGTAGTAAAAAATAAAAAAGGTTTGGAATATGTTGGTTTGAAAATTTTCGATGGGCAAATCATGGGAAACATGCCAACAAGCAGTGCGGTGGTATAGCCCTCTCTTGAGAGACAAAGAAAGCAAAACTGGTTTATTGCTATTCTACCAAGTAGGAACCTATGCAAATATTACGATTTCTACCTTCGAGGGGTTAGGGAACCCATCCCAGTAGAGGTAGTTCGGACTAAGAACAGAAAGGTAGGAAAGAAGAAATGCATGAAGGATAGATCTGAAGGGAGAAAAGAAATGAATTCCAAGATAGAAAGGTCGAAGGTTTATGCTTTAGGATCATAATAAATGAGAGCCAAACTTACTTACATAAAAAAACAAAGCAATACTTGATGAACAAATGAAAAAGTGGAGATAGATCTAATGAAAAGAAACATAGATCTAACTTAAGAGAGATCTAATGCACATAACACATAAATTCAGCACAAAGTCTTAATATTTGTATTAATATTTTCTTCCTTTTACAAGAAAGCATAAAGTATTTCTCTCCTCACTTCTAATTTTTATACAAAATCTGTCCACCCTGTCTACAACAAGTATTCCAATATTTATCAAGGAGGAGGAGAGAGAGGAAAAAAAAACCAACCACTTATTTACAAAATATCTACAAAATATCTAAAATTTGACTTTGGGGCAATTTTTAGAATGGCAACATCCCATGGTGCAACATGGATGATGTCATCACATGTGCCAACATGATTTTAAATTTTACAAAAATGGAAAATCCATCCCGAAGGAAGCTATTCATCATTGTCTCTTGGCTAGAATTTAGCTTCTGGTTGAGGCTCAAGAGAGTCAATGTGGCACTATGCCCGATACTCTGCAAACTTGTTGATTATCTTTTGAAGTTGGTATTGATCAGGACCCTGGAAATGGTCATGAATAACTTCGCAAGTCTCTTTCTCATTCTTGAGCTTGTCGGGAAAATCAGTGTACTCTTCATTTGCATTGATCAAAGAGCCTATAAAATCATGGTAGGCTAAGAGGTTGTTGATGGACTCACGATTGAAAGTGACATCTTACGCCTGCACCTTGAGAGACAATACCCTTGAAGAGTTGGAACGTGTCATCTGCTTCTCTCAACTCATAGGATGGCTTGAGCAATCTAGGAGACGTTTTGAAACTACTTTCTCCATGTTACATAGTGCATCCAAGGCTTCTTCCTTGAATTTGTCGATTCTTTCCGAATGAATTCCATTTGATCGACTGTAATCTACAGCAGTGAGAGCTTTATAATGTGCCCGCAGTGATCGACACGCCACCTTTAATAGGTTGTGAGCCAAACAAATTGACCATGGTCCGAATGTTCCTTCTATAACCTAGCGTTATCCAACTCCCCGAAAGGGAGCTCACTACTACTTGTAGCTCTTTATTTCCTCGAGTTATATCCTAATTCAGCAACGTGAACTTACCAATTATTATCTAACCATCCTGGAGGATCTTCTCAATCCAGGATGACACAACTATACCCTATTCAACAATCTTTATGTATTCATCTATTTTTTCTTAGTTGGGAGCTTGAACAGGTTCTGTAGTAGTTGTTGAAGGAGCTCTGCCCATCTTCTGCAAAGCTTGGAGGAGATGTTTGTTTTGTTCTTTGAGCACTCTCTTCTCCTCTTTGGCCTCTTAAAGCTTCTTGCAGAGGGCATCAATAGCCGATAAGGCTTCTCCTTGCAGGCTCTCGGATGATGTTCCCATTGTGACCTGAGTCACTATGAAGTCTTTGTATCAGATATATCTTATTTCTTCTTTATGGGATCTGATAGGCTATCTCCATGACCATTTCTCCTAAGGAATTTTTCAAGAAGTGATTTAATGCTTTTTTCTTCTTGGGTCCCTTTGTTGGAATGATGGAGAATTCCATAGCTATAATGGGGACTTTCCTCTTGTGTTGACTCAGTGGTCGGAGATCCAACCAAGACTTAGGGGATCGGGATTAAAGAAGAGGAGGAAACGGGGGAAAAGGGGAGCAACTGGAGTGGACTCAAAGAAGAAAGTGGAAACACTTCGTGGTGGCATGGATAAAGAGTCCAATCACTAGTGCTTGTAGGGGCCTGGAGTCACTATAGGGGAAGAGGACATAGAGATGGAAGGGATTTGTAGTTGGATAAAGGAAATACTAGGTGACAAATCCACAAGGGAGGAAAATATATAAGAGGTGGGAGATGGAAGGGAAGAAGATGGAGGAGAAGACATAACCAAAGGAGCGATTACCTAAGGGGAGGAAGGAGGAGGGAGAGCAGAAGAAGGCAAGGTGGTCATCTCCATAGTTGTATCTCTGCCAACATCCCGAGTGGATGTGTCCATTGGAACATCTGTCACTTCTTCTTTACAGGGACACTAAGTCCACTATTTTCTTTGAGGTAGAAGGAGGGCTATCAGGAGCTTTCTCTTGCTAGCTTAATTCTCCAACTTCATCTTTTCCTTTGCCCTTTGGAAAGTGATTTGGCTTGGAGGCACTCTTCCCAAGGGAGAAGTGGTGAAATCCACCCCAAGGTAGATGAGACCATTTCTTTTGCACTAATGTTCGGTGTGTTGCAAACGTGGGTTGGACCATTTCTTCTATGGTCTTTGGAGCCTTGCTCATATTGATACTTGTGAATGGCCAATCATCCCCATCCGTGTCAAGGTAAACTTGATCAATTTCCTGATCAGTTTCTTGGAAATCTTTTGGGATGATGGCAACTCCATAGTGGATGATCTCTACCAATGCCACCGGAGTGATCTTTTCACCTGATTTCAACTCCGTGGTTGATGTATATCCATATTTCCTCAATCTCGGGGACATGGATGGGATCGATCTTTGCCTTGGGGAGGCAATCTCGGCAGTCGAAGGTTGGCCTTTCTGGGAAATTATGCTTCAAGTTGAGTAATTCCAACTCTGTAAACATTTCTCAGGATTTACCCAATGAGGCGCAGGTGTATCTACCAACCGTGAGGGGGAAGGGATTTCCACCCTTCTTTCTTTTCATACACTTCTCATGATAGGTGATTAACTGTCTTGATAGCTCCAAAGATGATCACTTAGACCCCGCATACCTTGGTAACCTTTTGGGTTCTATCAGAATTTTACCGCTCTGAGATAGGTGAAGGTGGGGAATTGTGTAAATAAAGCCCCCCATTTCTTTGTGGAAGTGACCACGCTCATGCTGGTCTGACCATGTCTCATGTTTAGCCTCATTAGGCAGATCACCTCAAAGAAAAAGTTGTCATTGATCTTGTTGAATTGGGTGATACTGGCCTCGAGCTTTAGCTCCCGGTAGTACTCATATATCTTGACCCGAGCCCATATCCCACTTTGAATTAGTCCCTAATATTCTCTCTCTCAAGCGTTGGCATATACAACATAGGAGTTCATATAGAATCTCCCAATCATGGAAACTGTTGGAGTTCTTTGTGAGATAGTATCATTGATAATATCTCCCTAGCCGAAACATTACTCAGGCACATTCTTGCTTATGGTCTCTAAGTACCTGAGCATCCATTTGTGAAAGTGGTGGGCATCAAGAAGCCTGAATACTCTACTGAGGAAAGTGATGGTATCACTTAGTTCCTCTGAGAAGTCACTACGGTGGATGGTCTGTGGCCATCCGCTCATTACCTTTTGTTCTTCAGTAAACCTCGTTCATCATTTGCATGCACTTGTCTTCATTTTCAGTCCAAGTCTTTATGTAGTCTTCTCGACTTACTGCCACATACTGGCTATGGTAAGGAATTCCCAACATGAATTCGAAGTGCCAGGGGATGGGAGGTTAATTACCACCTTTCAGTATTTGTCTTTGACACATCTTGTGTCTTTATTATAACAACGGGCTGCTATCATCATGAACTCATTATTGATAGTGCTTACTGGAAGACCTGCTACAAAATGTAGCCCGCTACCCACCAGCTTGTCCATCCATGGGCTACCGATAACTTGTTGGGTTCTGGCCTAGAAATCATCCATGTCTATGTGGCCCAGCTCGAGTCTCTGATATCGAGAGAGCATTCTACAAGTGAGTCAGGCATCCTGACTCTCTGATATTTGTATTTCATTTCTTGCTCTGTTAACTTAGCTTTTCCTTTAGATTTAGTTGGCTTCTTGCTCGATGAAGACATGTGTGAGCTCGAGGGTGGATGTTGTTGCTCTGCAAGAAGAATTAGAGAGGTCCAACACAGGAGAGCCATGTCAACCATCATGTTATCCATAGTTTAAAACTTGTAAAATGAAAAATGACCAATTTATAAGCCTTTGGGTGCAAGGCACGGCTTTACTATATAGGCATTTGCAGGGGACTTGAAATACCAAGGAGCACTTAGGAATCAGCCAACATCAAGAAACCAATCCATATCTTATTGAGGCCTTCCTCCTAAATGAGAACCTCCATTTTATCGAGTCGATGGATAAGAAGTAATTCCCCATCCCTGATAATTCAAAAAGAATCTAGACCTTGGGGTCGTCGGAGTTAGTGACTAGATATTTCTTTTGTGATTCAGGTTCCAACATATGCATTACCCCTTTGATAGGGATTCTGATTTGGACCAGTCCATATGGATTTCTCCACCAACTTCTCTAAAAAAACTCCTCCCTAGTAATATCCCATAGGCGGTTGAAATATCAGCTACGAGAATAGTCATTTTAACTCTTTTCTCTAGGGAATGTTGCGAATGTGAACTACGCATCCTTGATCTGACCTATTAATGGTACCTACTTGGTTTCCATGGAGTAACACCTACCGAAAGGTTTAGTGAGTGTGAGGCCCAAAGCATGGGTGACCTTTACTAGCATGACGTTGTTAGATGCTCCAGAATCAATTATACAGTTACTTAACTTGTGACCATTAATCAAGAGAGAAAGGTAAAAAGGTTCAATTTTACCTGATGCGGATGTCAAGGCAATGTTTATGTGGGACGCAGAGGAGTGGAAAGAATTCCTTTTAGAGAAACAGGGTGAGAGATGGTAGCTTGACTTTGAATGTACTTGGTTAATATAACAAGCTGCTCGGGTTAGACTAAAGGTACTCAACTTCAGACATCTGGATCTTGGTCCTTTTGGCATGGTCAACTATGTCGAATGCGACCAAGGGTTGTGTTGACGAAGGAATGAGTCCTTCATTTCATGATGGTAGAGGAGTAGTACTGGTCTTTATGGAACTAGAGGGAGATTGATTTGGAGGAGAAACAGGAGGAAAATATTTCTTCACAAAAGGCTTGATAGGAGGTTGAGCAGGAAGGGGATTACCTCTTTTAGCAATGGTTGGAGGCATATTTAATATAGCCTTTTCCTTTTGTATCTTAGCAGCAACTTCTGCTTCTTTTCCTTGTGAGCGGGTGAAAACAACATATGACTATCCACTTGCATACCCTTGGGTACCTTCCTCTTCATCAGATTCCTCATCTTCAAATTCCATATACCCAATCATAGAGTCACCATTCGGTTCACTAACATCTTGATCATCTTCACCTTGTGATGAAGGTTCTTCATAAATTTTCTCATCTTCTTCGATCTCGACCAAGGCATTAATCAGAGGGGCCTCAAGTGCTAACCTTGGAGTAGTAGCGGGAAAATGCAGCCTTTGAGGGGTGTTGTTGGGAGTGAAGTTCCTCCATGGGATATCCAGTACGGAGTGCTAGATGAAGCTTGAGCTAATTGCTTCTTTAATGCAAGCAAGTCATTTGCCATCTTCTGGAATGCCAAATCTGATGAAGTGGCTTGAGAAGGAGTCAAGCCTTTGATTTAGATGGCTCTCATTTTAACTCGCCAGATATAAGTAGGTTATCCTCTATCTGAATGGCCATAGCTTGAGCGAGGACCAAGGTGGTGATTTGTTCTTGTAAAAGTAAGAAACTTACTCTTGAACTCATGGTGTTCACAAAGAAACACTTTTGATTTTCTGGTGTTGGCAACATGGCAGGTGGCACATGGTTAATCAGTGAATTGAAACGGGTGATAAAATCGTGCATGGTTTCATTGGCCTCCTTCTTCAAGTGAGTGATCTTTGATAGTAATGAAAATATGTCTTATGAAGGCTTATACCTGTCTTCAAATGTAGTTCATAATGTGGCCCAACCGGGATAGACCCAGCTACCAACAAGTGTTGGAACCACTCTGCTTTACAAGCCCTTGCAAGGTCTCTAGAAAGAGGCGTACCGACACGTCTTCATGGGTCACATCTAGGATATTGCATGACATAATGAATTCAGATATATGTGCATCCATGCTTTGATTTCCACTCCCATCAAATCTTGGGAAATTCTTGCGATTTCCATGAGGGAGTGTGTGAACTGGATGTGGCAATGCAAAAGGACCCATAAGCGTTTCCCATGGTACTACCATTTAAAAAGCTGGAAAGAGGATGCGAGTGGGGAGTGTGGTTCCACTTAGTAACAAGGCATTCCAAATTGACATGGAAACTCCTTTTGAAAATAGGTTCTTTCGTGGAGGTCGAGGCACTTCTTACTTACCGATCACCAACTTAGCGATATGAATCATAATCGGTGTAATACTGAAATTGTGCCTCTTTCTCCATGAGCTCTTCTGCTATGGGTAAATGGTTCACCCGCCAGTGTATCTACTCAGATCGGCAATAATTTGGAGCAGATTTATAATAATCTTTTTGTTTGTACTTGCTGATTTTCTTATTTTTCTCGTAAAAAATCAGCAAAGCATGCACTTTTCTAAATACTTAAATTATCCCTTTTAAATAACCGATTACGGTTTTATGACAAGGATTAGTAGGGATAAAAGGTGGGTAAATTTTAGTAAGCTGATTTTCGGATCTTAGATCTGATTTTTGCAAAGTTTTGAAAATATTGTAAAAAAATCGAATCTTAGATATATAAAAATATACATGATTTTTATAAAAACTCAAAGTGAACTAAAGGTTTCTAACTAGTCCAGATCTATAGATCTGCTAAGAAAATTTTCAGTTTGGACCACTTTTGCAAAAAAATTTGGTTTTCAACAAATGGTTAAAATTTGCAAACGGGTAGTGAATTTCACATTTTTATCTATTTCCTTATTTCGATCCCAGTAGAGTCACCAAAAACTGTTAGTTTGAAAATCTATCGGATGGGCAGATCGTGGGGAAATAGGCCAATAGTGTGCAGGGCATAGCCCCTCTTTGAGACAACAAAGTGAAACTGGTTTATTGTTATTCTACCAAGTAGGAACCTGTGCAAATCTTATAGTATTCTACCTTTAGGGGGTTTGGGATCTCATCCCAATAGAGGTAGTTTGGACTAAGAACAGAAAGGTAGGAAAGAAGGAATGGAGGAAGGATAGATCTGAAGGGAGAAAAGAAATGAATTCCAAGATAGAAAGGTCAGAAGGTTTATGCTTTGGGCTGGTAGTAAACAGAGCCAAACTTACTTACATAAACAAATAAAGCAATACTGATGAACAAATGACAAAAGTAGAGATAGATCTAACAGAAAAGAAACATAGATCTAACTTAAGAGAGATCTAATGCACATAACACATAAATTCAGCACAAAGTCTCAATATTTGTATTAATATTTTCTTCTGTTACAAGAAAGCACAAAGTCTTTCTCTCCTCACTTCTAATTTTCATACAAAAACTGTCCACCTCAGAATACAACAAGTATTCCAATATTTATAGAAGGAGGAGGAGAAAGAGGACAAAAAGAAACCAACCACTTATTTACAAAATATCTACAAAATATCTAAAAGTCAAAAGTTGACTTTGGGGCAATTTTAGGATGGCAACATCCCATGGTGCAACATGGATGATGTCATCGTGTGTGCCAACATGCTTTTAAATATTTTTACAAAAATGGAAAATCCATCCCGAGAGGAAGCTATTCATCATCGTCTCTTGGCTCAAATTTAGCTTCTAGCTGAGGCTCAAGAGAGTCAATGTGGCACTTTTCTTGATACTCTGCAAACTTGCTTGATTATCTTTTGAAGTTGGTATTGATCAGACCCTAGAAATGGTCATGAATAACCTCACAAGTCTCTTTCTCGTTCTTGAGCTTGTTGGAAAATCAACGTACTCTTCATTTGCATTGATCAAAGAGCCTATAAAATCACGACAGGCTAAGAGGTTGTTGATGGACTCTCGATCGAAAGTGACCTCTTGCGCTAAGACCTTGAGAGACAATACCCTTGAAGAGTTGGAATGTGTCATCTACTTCTCTCAACTCATAGGATGGCTTGAGCAATCTAGGAGACATTTTTGAAACTACTTTCTCCATGTTGTGTAGCGCATCCAAGGCTTCTTCCTTGAATTTGTCGATTCTTTCTAGGATGAATTCCATTTGATCGACCCGATAATCTAAAGCAGTGAGAGCTTTATAATGTGCCCACGGGTGATCGATAATGCCGACCTTTAATAGGTCATCACCAAACAGTTGACCATGGTCTGGAATGTTCCCTGCTGTAACCTAGCATTATCCAACTCCCCAGAAAGGGAGCTCGCTACTACTTGTAGCTCTTTATTTCCTCGAGTTATATCCTGATGCAGCAACGTGAACTTACCAATTATTATCTGACCATCCTGGAGGATCTTCTCAATCTAGGATGACACAGCTATACCCTATTCAACAATCTTTATGTATTCATCTATTTTTTCTTGGCTGGGAGCTTGAATAGGTTCTGCAGTAGTTGTTGAAGGAGCTCTGCCCATCTTCTACAAAGCTTGGAGGAGATGTTTGTTTTGTTCTTTGAGCACTCTCTTCTCCTCTTTGGCCTCTTGAAGCTTCTTGTAGAGGGCATCAACAGCTGACAAGGCTTCTCCTTGCAGGCTTTCGATGATGTTCCCATTGTGACTTGAGTCACTGTGAAGTCTGTAGCAGATAGATCTTCTTTCTTCTTTATGGGATCCGGATAGGCTATCTCCATGACCCTTTCTCCTGAGGCACTTTTCGAGAAGTGAGTTAATGATTTTTTTCTTCTTGGGTCCCTTTTTGAAATGATGGAGAAGTCCATAGCTGCAATGGGGACTTTCCTCTTGTGTTGACTCAGGTGGTCGAGATCCAACCAGGACTTAGGGGATCGAGATCGGAAGAAGAGGAGGAAATGGGGTGAAAGGGGGAGAAACTGGAGTGGACTCGGGAAGAAAGTGGAAACACTTGGTGGTGGCATGGATAAAGAGTCCAATGCACTAGTGCTTGCAGGGCCTGGAGTCACTACAGGGGAAGAGAAGGACATGGAGATGGAAGGGATCTGAAGTTGGATAGAGGAAATACCAGGTGACAGATCCACAAGGGAGGAAAAGATGGAAGAGGTGGGAGATGGAAGGGAAGAAGATGGAGGAGAAGACATAACCAAAGGAGTGGTTACCTGAGGGGTGGAAGGAGGAGGGGGAGTAGAAGAGGGAAAGGCGGTCATCTCCACAGTTGTAGCTATGACAACATCCTGAGTGGATGTGTCCGTTGGAACATCTGCCACTTCTTCTTTACCCGGGGACACTAAGTCCACTATTTTCTTTGAGGTAGAAGGAGGGCTATCAGGAGCTTTCTCCTGCTTATCTTGATTCTCCAACTTCATCCTTTCCTTTGCCCTTTGGCAAGTGATCTGGCTTGGGAGGCACTCTTCCCAAGGGGGAAGTGGTGAAATCCACCCCAAGGTAGATGAGACCATTTCATTTGCACCAATTTTGGTGCGTTGCAGCATGGGTTGGACCCTTTCTTCTATGGTCTTTGGTGCACCTTGGTCCTATCGATGCTTGAGAATGGCCAATCATCCCCATCCGTGTCAAGGTAAACCTGATCAATTTCCTGATTAGTTTCTTGGAAATATTTTGGGATGATGGCAACTCCATAGTGGATGATCTCTGCCAGTGCCAGCCGGGAGTGATCCTTTCACCTGATTTCAACTTCGTGGTTGACGTCTATCCATATGTCCTCAATCTCTGGGACATGGATGGGATCGATCTTTGCCTTGGGGAGGCAAGCCTAGCAGTCAAAGGTTGGCCTTTCCAGGAAATTATGCTTCAGTTGAGCAATTCCAGCTCTGCAAACATTTCTCAGGCTTTACCCAATGAGGCGTAGGTGTATCTACCAACCGTGAGGGGGAAAGGAGTTCCACCCTTCTTTCTTTTCATACACTTCTTGTGATAGGTGATTAGCTGTCTTGATAGCTCCAGCAGGATCAGCTTGGGCCCCACATACCTTGGTAACCTTGTGGGTTCTCCCAAGAAGTTTACCACTCTGAGATAGGTGAAGGTGGGGAATTGTGTAAACAAATCCCCCATTTCTTTATGGTAGTGACCACGCTCATGCTGGTCCGACCATGTCTCATGTTCGGCCTCATTAGGTAGATCACCTCATAGAAAAAGGCATCGTTGATCTTGTTGAATTGGGTGATACTTGCCCTCGAGCCTTAGCTCCCGATAGTAGTACTCATATATCTTGACCTGAGGCCATATCCCGCTTTGAATCAGTCCCAGGATATTCTCTCTCTGAGGTAGCGGACATATACGACATAGGAGTTCATATAGAATCTCCCAGTCATTGAAACCTATTGGAGTTGTTGTGAGATAGTATCACTGATAATCTCTCCCCAAGCCAAAATGTTTCTCAGGCACATTCTTGCTTATGGTCTCTAAGTACCTGAGCATCCATTTGTGAAAGTGGTGGGCATCAGGAAGCCCGAATACTCTGCTGAGGAAAGTGATGGTATCACTTAGCTCCTCTGAGAAGTCACTGTAGTGGATGGTCTGTGGCCATCTGCTCATTACCTTTTTGTTCTTTAGGTAAACCTCATTCATCATTTACATGCACTTGTCCTCATTGTCGGTCCAAGTCTTTATGCAGTCTTCTCGGCTTACTACCACATACTGGCTATGGTGAGGAATGCCCAACATGACTTCAAAGTGTCGGCCGTGAGGTTAATGACCACCTTGCCCTCTTTGTCTTCGACACATCTTGTGTCTTTATTATAACAATGGGCCACTATCATGATGAACTCATTATTGATAGCGCTTACTGGAAGACCTCTTTGCAAAATGTAGCCCACTACCCACCAGCTTGTCCATCCATGGGCTACCGGTAACTTGTTGGGTTCTGGCCCAGAAATCATCCATGTCTATGTGGCCCACTCGAGTCTCTGATATCGAGAGAGCATTCTACAAGTGAGTCAGGCATCCTGACTCTCTGATATTTGTATTTCATTTCTTGCTCTGTCAACTTAGCTTTTCCTTTAGATTTAGTTGGCTTCTTGCTCGACGAAGACATGTGTGAGCTCGAGGGTGGCTGTTTCTCTGGAAAGAATCAGAGAGGTCCAACACAGGAGAGCCATGTCAACCGTCATGTTATCCATAGTTTAAAACTTGCAAAATGAAAAATGACCAATTTATAAGCCTTTGGGCACAAGGCGCAGCTTTACTACAGTGCAGGGGACTTGAAATAGCAAGGCACACTTAGGAATCAGCCAACATGCAGATGTTGGTGGGGAAGAAGTTGGCACCAGCACCTTAAGAGGTTTTGGTGGGGCGCAGACTTGCTTGGTGTTGCACGCGTTCGGGTGCACACCAAGGCACGGATGTGAAATTTGTTATAGGTGCTTGAGGTGTGCTAGGCGCACTTGCGGGAGATGTAACATAGAAAGTTAGTGTGCCAAGGGTTTTACGTGTGTGGCATGGGTTTGGTTTACACAACATACAATGTTGATGTTATTGTTCTTGCACCAACATTAGCACCTTTTTGAGAAATGGCCAAGTGCTTGCTTAGGTAGCATGTGGGAGGGATGCCTACTTGCATGGGTCTGCATTGCACCTATGGCGTGACTATGTTGAATGCAACACGGAAAGATAGTGTGCCAAAGGTTTAACAATTTTTTAACAGTTTGGCCGATTACCTCATTTCTTGGTTTTTCTTATATTTTGCATTTGGATTTGGCAAATGACAAGGAGGAGAGGTTTTCAGCAAGGCAGGGAGTAGAGGCAAAATGGGTTTGAGCTCATTCTGAGGTAGAGCCTTCCAGATTTAGATCTGGAAGGAGTGGGAAGAGGGGTTTTCAGCAGGCCGATTTGGTTTGTTAAATTCTTTTTAGGTTCATTGTTATTGATATACAACCCTAATCACCTAACCTGACATAAAAACCACAAACAACAACAAGATGGGCAGAAACCACTTACCAGGATATATAATGACAAAGGAAGATGTGGGATCCACAAGCATGAGGAATGGCACGTGAGGCTAATGAGGATAACTGACAAGCATAGAGGAAAGACTTTTCTTGTTTTTTAATTCATGAAAATGACAGGTTGAATGCGCCTATATATAGAAAACTTGGCATTTATTGCACCACCAACCACCTTTGGCACGGTTGGTGAAGTGTCGACATGGCAGTGGTGTGCCTTTGGCATGGATGGAAAGGTGTCGACATGGGGATTTTAGCACTTATGGCGCACTTAAGAAAGTGTCAACATGTAATTTTCAGCCAAGGGGAAAAGGGGGCACATTTTTATCTATCGACACATTAATTTTCACGCCTTAAGCGTGTTTCTTTGGCACAGGTTTGAGGATGCTTGGCATGTAACTCTTAACGCCTTAGGGGTATAACTCTTGTCATGTTGACATGCCTTTTAGGGCGCCAAAGGGGCACACTTTTCTTGATGTTGCACAACAATATTTGCGCCCAGCTCAAAAAGGCTAAAAATGGCTAAGTTCTTAAAACTTGATTTTCGGAAGGGGAATTTTAGGCCATTTTGAATGTTAAGAGACCTTTCAAGGGGACCAAAATGAGAATTTGGTATGGTTACCTATAAAATTGTCCTTGTCCATTTTACAGGATAACAGCTAGCTCTTTCTGGGGACTATCTTTGAATAGAATTTAAGGGTAGAGAATCCCATATTTTCATGTGCCTATCCATTGGGTTATGGGAGTCAAAAACAAGGGCAACCAAAAGGAAAGAAAGGGAACACACAACAAATAGCAAGAAAACACACGACAAAAGCAAATTATAAAGAAGAGAGCAAGCTCTACTTCCTGAAGATCTTGAGATGTTTCCCACTATAGGGAAGTGGGAGCTCAATTTTGTCTAGATATGAGAGATAGAAACTATTCTCTCCATTGAGCTGCTTAATCTTGTATGGCCCTCTCCAAAGAGATTCAAACTTCCCATGCATACCTTTTGGTTCTCTTTGTTTATCCCATAGAAGGACAAGATCCCCTACTTGGAAATCTCTCTGCTTGGCTTTCTTGTCGAACAACCTCTTGACTTGATTCTGATGTTCGGTGATCTTGTCGACCACTTTTACTCATTTCTCTTCAAGTTCCATCAGGTACATAATTCTCTTTTCCAGAGAACTCTGAAAAGTTTCATCTTCAATAGCTCATGCCAAGCGTAGAGTAGGAAGTTCCATGAAATAGGGACTTCAACATCAGTCCCATATAATACCTGAAAAGGTGACATGCCGAGATCTCTTTGGAGTGATATGATCTACCCACAAAGCATCATACAATGACTTGTGCAAGGACCATTGGTTTTCATCAACTAGCTTCTGTATGATGGTTACCAAGTTCTTGTTGCTAGATTCTGCCTGACCATTTCCTTGAGGATAGTAATCAGAGGCATGAGCCAAAGTTATTCCATATCCATAACAAAAACCAATGACTTCCCATGAAGAGAAGTTGGAAGCATTGTCAGCAATGATTTTGTGTGGAATGCCAAATCTCACGATGATATTTTCTTTGATGAAGTTGCAAACAACTTTGGAAGTGGCATTCTTGACAGGTATGGCTTCCACCCACTTGGTGAAGTAATCTGTTGCTGTTAGGACATAACTATGCCTAACACTCGATTGAGGATGGAGTGCTCCAATAAATTCAATTCCCCATTTCCTAAATGGTTTGTCAATAAGGACGGGCCTGAGGGGAAATGCAGCCAACTTTGGTTTGCCAACAAACTGTTGGCAGATTTCACATTTCACTACCCAGGTGGCTGCATCCTCGAAATAGCATTGGCCAAAGAGTACCGGCCCAAATGATCTTATGTGCTATGAAAGAAGAGGATAAATGACCATTGCAAGCTGAGTCATGAAAACTTTCTAGTAATTTTACCTGTTGTGGCTTGTCAACACATCTTAGGAAGATGCCATCAATGTCGCGCTTGTACAATCCATCATCCCAAATGACATACCGTGTGGCCCCCTAGCTTTACCCTTCACTTTTCCTTTGTGGTTAGATGAGTTAGGAAATATCCATAGGTGAGAAAGAAAGCAATGTCTCGAATATCATTCATCATTAGTCATGACGAAAAACCATGGGTAAAGAATCCACTCTTTCCAGTTCACCCTTTTCTTCATCAACTCCGAGCAAACTTGCTTACACCTTAGGTGCTTCTTGGTCCCTTTATTTTCCACCATAAGTTGACATAGGCCCTTACCTCTTACCAACTTGGTTGGTTTGATGTCTAAATCATACTCTTGGACCTTTTGATCTAATTCCTCAGTAGGCTTCCTAACTTCTGTTGAGTCGATAGACTTAACTATCGTGTCGAACCAACACTATTGTATGAGAATTCAGTATGTAGTAGCGGAAGTTCTTAACTACTTTGACCACGGAAAAGGCATGTTTTTCTAGCTAAGACATCTTTAGTTCATGAGGCTTTAGAGGAGAGCTCATGAAAGCAATAGGGGATTCAACATCCTCAGAGTTCTTCGCATTAAGATAGCCGATACAGTATGTGTGGATGCATAACTGTACATGATGAAATCTTTGGAGAAGTCCGGACATACCAGGATAGGTGCATGAGCAATAGAGGCTTTTATATCCTTGAATGACGTCTTTCCTTCTTCACTCCATCGGAATATTTACGACCCTTTCATCATATTAGATATATGACGAGTATTTTTGGTGAAGTTGGGAACAAAGCGTCTAAGAAAATTCACCTTTCCAAAGAAAGAATGAACACCGGTCTTGCTTGTGGGCAAGGTAAGGCTCTGAATATCCTTAACTCTTTCGATGTCTATTTTTGTCCCTTCTTTTCTGACGACGTGTCCTAGCAATTTTCCTTCAGTGACCCCGAAAAATGACTTCTTAGGGTTTAGAGAAATTTTGTGTTCTCGGCATCTAATCAATACTTGCTCCAAATGATCACAGTGATCACTTCATTTCTTAGAGAACATGGTTAAGTCATCTAGGTAAACTACGATGACCTTTCCCATCATACCTTTGAATGTGAAGTCCATCGCACGTTGGAAGGTGGCACCAACATTGGTTAAACCAAATGGCATCTTATTGTAGGTGAAGGTGCCCCATGGAGTGGTGAATGTTGTTTTGAATTGGTCTTCAGGCGTGACCTCAATCTGATTGTAGCCTGAGAAACCATCAAGCATGGACATCATCTCTCGAACAGTTACTTCTACAAAACTCGATCCATTATGGGCAAAGTGGATAATTTTCCTTTAAGGATGCCTGGTTTAGGTTGTTAAAGTCTACGCATATGTGTATTTCACCGTTCTTCTTCCGCACAGGTAAAATATTAGCGACCCAAGTACTATGATGAATTGGAAAAATGATTCTTGCATCCAGATCTTTTGTATTTTGGCTAGATGGTACCTGATATCTTGGGGTTGTAGTGCCTTTGCTTTTGATGAAAAGGCTTAACGTCTTATTTTAGCGGGATGTCATGCTAATGTCCTTAGGCTTAAATGACTTTAGATCGGCATAAGACCATGTCAATACATCCATATATCTTTTTAGTAATTTGACAAACTTCTTCTTCTCCTGGGTGTACAACACTTCCCGATGTTCACAGACCGAGGATGTTCTGTAGTGCCCAAATTGACAGATTCAGTTTCGGAGAAGAGATGGGATCATCTTATCACCTCTTCTTGACAAAATGGTCATGCTTATCAAATAATCATTCAAGGGAAACTAAAACTTTCAGGATCTTATTTCCCTTGAGCTGACATATGCCTTGATCTTATGTCGATTCTTGCGCTTGGCCTATGAGAGACTCGCGACACGCAGAAGTTGATCCATTGAAATGGAGCTCTTTAAAATTTTCATCTTTCTCTAGGAAAGTGATAAGTTGATTATCATCGTTGAATACCTACCAGTGTTGTGAATTATCTGCACACTTGGGTGGAAAACTACCTCAATGGTATATGTGTCTGTTTTTAACCCTAGGTGAGGGAGCATGAGAGAGGCCGAGATAGCCAAAGAATCAGCCATGTCATTCTAAGCCCACGGAACTACTTTGATTGAGAAAGCGTCAAACTCCTCGATGATATCCCACACTACGTTGTGGTAGTGTCTAAGCTTGTCATTCTTCACTTGGTATATGCCTTTCACTTGATTGACAATTAGCTCAGCGTCACCTTGTACTTTCAAATTCTTAATTCCTTTTTCCTTTGCAGCTTGCATACCAAGTAGAAAAGATTCATACTCGGAGTGTTGTTTGTATTCAAAAACTACAATTTGAAAGAAAGAGGGAAAATCTCCTCCTTAGGAGATATTAGAACAGCCCCACTTCCTGCACCCACTTGTTGCACAATTTCCATCGAACTACAGGTGTCCATATCTTGTTGAGGCCTTCCTCCTGAATGAGAACCTCCATTTTATCGAAGTCGGTGGATAAGAAGTAATTCCCCATCCCTGATGATTTGAAAAGAATCTGGGCCTTGGGGTCATCGGAGTTAGTGACCAGATATTTCTTTTGTGATTAAGGTCCCAACATCTACATTACCACTTTGACATGGATTCTAGCTTTGGACCAGTCCATATGGATTTCTCCACCAACTTCTCTATAAAAACTCCTCCCTAGTAATATCCCGTAGGCAGCTGGAATATCAGCTACAAGAATAGTCATTTTAACTCTTTTCTCTCGGAATGCTACGAATATGAACTGTGCATCCTTGATCTAACCTATTAATGGTACCTATTTGGTTTCCATGGAGTAACACCTACCAAAAGGTTTAGGGAGTGTGAGGCCTAAAGCATGGGTGACCTTTACTGGCATGACGTTGTTAGATGCTCCAGAATCAATTATGCAGTTGCTTAACTTGTGACCATTATTCAAATCATGCATAGTTTCATTGGCCTCCTTCTTCAAGTGAGTGATCTTTGACAGTAATGAAAATGTGTCTTCTGAAGGCTTATACCTGTCTTCAAATGTAGTTCACAATGTGGCCCAACTAGTGATAGATCTAGCCGGTAAGTGTTGGAACCACTCTGCTGCAAGCCCTTACAAGGTCTCTAGAAAGAGGCGTACCAACATGTCTTCATGGGTCACATATAGGATGTTGCATGACATAATGAATGTAGATATATGTGCATCTATACTTTGATTTCCACTCCCATCAAATCTTGGGAAATTCTTGCGATTTCCATGAGGGAGTGTGTGAACTGGATGTGGTAATGCAAGAGGACCCATAGCGTTTCCCCATGGTACTGCCATTTGAAAAGTTGGAAAGAGGATGCGAGCCAGGAGTTTGGTTCCGCTTAGTAACAAGACACTGCAAATTGACATGGAAGCTCCTTGTGAAAACCGGTTCTTTCGTGAAGGCCAAGCACTTCTTACTAACCGATCAATTGAACTCGGTGATCGAATCATGTCGGTGTAATACTAAAATTGTGCCTCAAGTAGATAAAAATAGGATCAACTTATCCATGAGGTCTTCTCAAGCTACGGATAAATGGTTCATCCGCCAAAGCAGTATCTGCTCGATCGCAATAATTTGGAGCAAATTTATAATAATCTTTTTGTTTGTACTTGCTGATTTTCTGATTTTTCTAGAAAAAATCAGCAGCATGCACTTTTCTAAATACTTAAATTTATCCCTTTTAAACAACCGATTGTGGTTTTATGATAAGCATTAGTAGGGATAAAATGGTGGGTAAATTTTAGTAAGCTGATTTTCGGATCTTAGATCTGATTTTTGCAAGGTTTTGAAAATATTGTAAAAAAATCGAATCTCGTTTTACGGAAATATACAGATTTTTATAAAAACTCAACAAACTAAAGGTTTCTAATCTGGTCCAGATCTATAGATCTACTAAGAAAATTTTCAATTTGAACCACTTTTGCAAAAAAATTGGTTTTTAACAAAGGGTTAAAATTTGCAAACCGGGTAGTGACTTTCACAGCTTTTTATCTATTTCCTTATTTCAATCCCAAATGAGTCGCTAAAAACTATTAGTTTGAAAATATGTCGGATGGGTAGATCGTGGGAAACAGGCCAACAGCGCATGTGCGAGGCATAGCCCTTCTTTGAGAAAGCAAGGTGAAATCGGTTTATTGTTATTCTACCAAGCAGAACTGTACAAATCTTACAAAGTATTCTTCCTTCGAAAGGTTTGAGATCTCATCCCAAAGAGAGGTAGTTCGGACTAAGAATAGAAAGGTATGAAAGAAGAAATGGAGGAAGGATAGATCTCAAGGGAAAAAGAAATGAATTCGAGAGATATAAAGGTCATAAGGTTTATGCTTTGGCTAGTAGTAAACAGAGCCAAACTTACTTACATAAACAAATAAATCAATACTTGATGAACAAATGACAAAAGTAGAGATAGATCTAATAGAAAAGAAACACAAATCTAACTTAAGAGAGATCTAATGTACATAACACATAAATTCAGCACAAAGTCTCAATATTTGTATTAATATTTTCTTCTATTACAAGAAAGCACAAAGTCTTTCTCTCCTCACTTCTAATTTTTAAACAAAATCATGTCCACCCCGAATACAAGTATTCTAGTATTTATAGAAGGAGGAGGAGAGGAAACCAACCACTTATTTACAAAATATCTACAAAATATCTAAAAGTCAAAAGTTGACTTTAGGGTAATTTTAGGATATGGCAACATCCCATGGTGCAACATGGATGATGTCATTGGGTGTGCCAACATGCTTTTAAATATTTTTACAAAAATGGAAAATCCATCCTGAGGAAGCTATTCATCATCGTCTCTTGGCTCAAATTTAGCTTCGGCCGAGGCTCAAGAGAGTCAATGTGGCACATGCCTAATACTCTGCAAACTTGCTAATTATATTTTGAATTTGGTATTGATCGGACCACGAAATAGTCGTGAATAACATCGCAAGTCTCTTTCTCACTCTTGAGCTTGTCGGGAAAAGCAATGTACTCTTCGTTTACATTGATCAAAGATCCTATAAAATCATGTTAGGCTAAGAGATTGTTGATGGACTCTCGATCGAAAGTGACCTCTTGTGCCGACCTTATGAGACAATAACCTTGAAGACTTGGAACGTGTCATCTGCTTCTCTCAACTCATAGGATGCCTTGAGAAATCTAGGAGACATTTTTGAAACTACTTTCTCCATGTTGTGTAGCGCATCCAAGGCTTCGTACTTAAATTTGACGATTCTTTCCAAGATGAATTCCATTTGATCGACCTGGTAATCTAAAGCAGTGAGAGCTTTATAATGTGCCCACGGGTGATCGATAACGCCGACCTTTAATAGGTCGTCAACCGAATAATTGACCATGGTCTGGAATGTTCCTCTGCGACCTAGTGTTATCCAACTCCCCAAAAGGGAGCTCATTCATGCTTGTAGATCTTTATTTCCTTGAGTTATATCTTGATGCAAAGCAACGTGAACTTACCAATTATTATCTAACCATCCTGGAGGATCTTCTCAATCTAGGATGACACAGTTGTACCTTGTTCAGCAATCTTTATGTATTCATCTATTTTTTCTTGGGAGCTTGAACAAGTTCTCGGTAGTTCTTGAAGGAGCTATGCCCATCTTCTCGCAAAGCTTGGAGGAGATGTTTGTTCTGTTCTTTGAGCACTCTCTTCTCCTCTTTGGCCTCTTGAAGCTTCTTGGAGAGGGCATCAACAGCTGATAAGGCTTCTCCTTGGAGGCTCTCGATGATGTTCCCATTGTGACCTGAGTCACCGTGAAGTCTCAGTATCGAGATAGATCTTCTTTCTTCTTTATGGGATCTGGATAGGCTATCTCCATGACCCTTTCTCCTGAGGCAATTTTTGAGAAGTGATTTAATGCTTTTTTCTTCTTGGGTCCCTTTGTTGGAATGACAGAGAAGTCCATAGCTGCAATGGGGACTTTCCTCTTGTGTTGACTCAGGTGGTCGGAGATCCAACCAAGACTTAGGGGATCAGGATTAGAAGAAGAGGAGGAAACGGGAACAAAAGGGGGAGCAACTGGAGTGGACTCAAAGAAGAAAGTGGAAACACTTGGTGGTAGCATGGATAAAGAGTCCAATCCACTAGTGCTTGTAAGGCTTAGAGTCACTACAGGGGAAGAGAAGGACATAGAGATGGAAGGGATTTGTAGTTGGATAAAGGAAATACCAGGTGATAGATCCACAAGGGAGGAAAAGATGGAAGAGGTGGGAGATGGAAAGGAAGAAGATGAAGGAGAAGACATAACCAAAGGAGCGGTTACTCGAGGGGCGTAAGGAGGAGGGAGAGCGAGAAGAGGGAAAGGTGGTTATCTCCACGGGCTTGTAGGCTGTGACAACATCTTGAGTGGATGTGACCGTTGGAACATCTGTCACTTCTTCTTTTCCTAGGGACACTAAGTCCACTATTTTCTTTGAGGTAGAAGGAGGGATATCATGATCTTTCTCCTGTTGGCTTGATTCTCCAACTTCATCCTTTCCTTTACGCTTTGCAATTGATCTCGGCTTGGGAGGCACTCTTCCCAAGGGGAAGTGGTGAAATCCACCCAAGGTAGATGAGACCATTTCATTTGCACCAATGTTTGGTGCATTACAGCATGGGTTGAACCCTTTCTTCTATGGTCTTTAGCGCCTTGGTCCTATCGATGCTTGTGAATGGCCAATCATCCCCATCCATGTCAAGGTAAACCTGATCAATTTCCTAGTTGGTTTCTTGGAAATATTTTGGGATGATAATAACTCCATAGTAGATGATCTCTGCCAATGCTAGCCAGAGTGATCTTTTCACCTGATTTCAACTTCGTGGTAGATGTCTATCCATATGTCCTCGATCTTTGGGACATGGATGGGATCAATCTTTTCCTTGGGGAGGAAAGCCCGGTAGTTAAAGATTTTCCTTGCCCAAAAATTATGCTTCAAGTTGAGCAATTCCAGCTCTGCAAACATTTCCCAGGCTTTACCCAATGAGGCACAGGTGTATCTACCAACCATGAGGGGGAAAGGAGTTCCACCCTTCTTTCTTTTCATACACTTCTCGTGATAGGTGATTAGCTGTCTTGACAGCTCCAGCAGGATCAGCTTGGGCCCCGCATACCTTGGTAACCTTGTGGGTTCTCCCAGGAAGTTTATTGCTCTGAGATAAGTGAAGGTGGGAAATTGTGTAAACAAATACCCCCATTTCTTTGTGGCAGTGACCACGTTAATGTAGGTCTAACCATGTCTCATATTTGGCCTCATGAGGCAGATCACCTCATAGAAAAAGGCGTCGTTGATCTTGTTGAATTGGGTGATATTGGCCTCGAGCCTTAGCTCCCGGTAGTACTCATATATCTTAACCTAAGTCCATATCCCACTTTGAATCAATCCCAAATATTTTCTCTCTGAGGAAGCGGCATATACGACATAGGAGTTCATATAGAATCTCCTAGCCATTGAAACTGTTGGAGTTTACGTGAGAGATAGTATCATTGATAATCTCTCCCCAATGTAAACGTTGCTCGAGGCACATTCTTGCTTATGGTCTCTAAGTACCTGAGCATCCATTTGTGAAAGTGGTGGGCATCAGGAAGCCCAAATACTCTACTAAGGAAAGTGATGGTATCACTTAGCTCCTCTGAGAAGTCATTGTGGTGGATGGTCTCATGGCCATCTGCTCATTACCATTTTGTTCTTCGGTAAACCTCGTTCATCATTTGCATGCACTTGTCTTCATTTTTGGTCCAAGTCTTTATGTAGTCTTCTTAGCTTACTGCCCACATACTGGCTATGGTGGGAATGCCCAACATGACTTCAAGTGTCGGGCTATTAGGTTAATGACAACCTTTCCTTCTTTGTCTTCGACACATCTTGTGTCTTTATTGTAACAACGAGATACTATCATGATGAACTCACTATTAATAGTGCTTCTTGGAAGACCTGCTATAAAATGTAGCCCGCTTTGCACCAGCTTTTCCATCCATGAGCTACCGGTAACTTGTTAAGCTCGGCCCATAAATAATCCATGTCTATGTGGCCCATCTCGAGTCTCGATGCCGAGAGAGCATTCTACAAGTGAGTTAGGCATCTTGACTCTCGATATTTTATTTCATTTCTTGCTCTGTTAACTTATCTTTTCCTTTAGATTTAGTTGGCTTCTTGCTCGACGAAGACATGTGTGAACTCGAGGGTGGTCATGTTGATGCTCTGCAAGAAGAAGAATTAGAGAGGTCCAACAAAGGAGAGCCATGTCAACCATCATGTCATCCATATTTTAAAACTTGCAAAATGAAAAATAGCCAATTTATAAGCCTTTGGGCGTAAGGCACACTTTACTACAGCCGCGAGGACTTGAAATAGTAAGGCACACTTAGGAATCAGCCAACATGCGGATGTATGTGGGGAGGAATTTGTGTCGGTACCTTAAGTTATTTTGGTGGTGTGTAGACTTGCTTGGTGTTGCATGCATTCGGGCGTGCACAAGGCATGGATGTGAAATTTGTTACTGGTGCTTGAGGTGTGCCAGGCGCACTTACGGTGATGTAACATAGAAATTTAGTATGCTTTAAGGTTTTTACGTGTGTGGCTCGGGTTCAATTTACACATATATATAATGTTTTTGTTATTGTTCTTGGGCCAACACTGTGCCTTTTTGACCAATGGCCAAGTTCTTGCTTAGGTAGTGCATGGAAGGGATGCCTACTACATGGGTCTGCATTACACCTATAGCGTGAATGTGTTGAATGCAACATGGAAAGACAAAGATTTGAAGGTTTAACGGTTTGGCCATTAACTTATTTCTTGGTTTTTCTTATATTTTGCATTTGGATTTGGCAAATGACATGGAGGAGAGGTTTTCGGAAGGCGAGGAGTAGAGGAAAATAGGATTGAGATCATTCTAAGGCGAGAACCTTCCATATTTGTAGATCTAGAAGAAGTGGGAAGAGGGGTTTTCAACGAGGCCAATTTGGTTTGTTAAATTATTTTAGGTTCATTGTTATTGATATACAACCCTAATCACCTAACCTGACATAAAAACCACAAACAACAACAAGATGGGCAGAAACCACTTACCGGATATATAATGACGAAGGACAAATGTGGGATCCACAAGCACAAGAGAAAATCACGTGAGGTGATGAGATAATTGACAAGCGGAGAGGAAATACTTTTCTTTTTTTTAATTCATGAAAATGACAAGTTGAATGCGCCTATATATAGAAAACCTGGCATTTATTGTACCACCAACCACCTTTGGTGCGGTTGGTGAAGTGTCGACATGGTAGGCGGTGCACCTTTGGCGCGGATGGAAAGGTGTCGACATGGGGATTTCAGCGCTTATGGCGTACTTAAGAAAGTGTCAACATGCAATTTTCAGCGCCAAGGGGAAAAGGGGGCGCACATTTTTATCTGTTGACACATTAATTTTCATGCCTTAAGCACGTTTCTTTGGCGCAGGTTTGAGGATGCTGGCATGTAACTCTTAGCACCTTAGGGGCGCAACTCTTGTCATGTTGACATGCCTTTTAGGGCACCAAAGGGGTGCACTTTTCTTGATGTTGCCACAACAATATTTGCACCCAGCTCAAAAAGGTTGAAAATGGCTAAGTTCTTAAAACTTGATTTTTGGAAGGGGAATTTTAGGCCATTTTGAATGTTAAGAGACCTTCCAGGGGGACCAAAATGAGAATTTGGTATGGTTACACTCGTAAAATTTTCCTTGTCCATTTTACGGGATAACGAGTAGAGACAATATTTTTTTCAACTCTAGATACACATTATGTATCACAATAGGTATAAAGGGAAACCCTCCAAACTATTTTATGGTGGGGAGGAAAAGAAGTGGATAAAATTCTTCCAAATATATATGGTTGATGATTGATTTGTACAAAAACTTTCACTAATAGTGTCTTGGGGTTTGAGTGTTATAGAGGACATCAATAAATTGGAGCAAGTAAAAACTAAATAACTATTTATCATTTCAAAATGTTTTTATAATGATATTTATAAACATTGTAGATAAGATACCTTCATAAGTTCAATATTTATTTTATATGTTGAGATTATAATTTATAAGTTGGGAGTATTAATACCTTCACCATGTTTAAGTTGAGAGTATAAATTTATAAGTTGTTTGTGTGAATTACCAAAATAAAATATCACCGTAACAATATTTTGAACTAAATTTTTATCAAATTTGGAAGCCTAAATTAATTCTGAGTTATTTTTATAGATCCAATTGGGAAGCCTCAGAAATTACTAGTTTTTGGAGTTAAAGGTTTGTTGTTTGGAATTTATGGTATTGGCGACAAAATACCTCATAATAGGGTTCCATATTTTAGAGATGGGAATACTAAATACTTTGAACAAGTATTTAGTGTTGAATTGATAAGAATTACATCAGAATATTTTGACATTTCCTTATGGTCTACATTTATGGATTCAAAAATGGTGAATTACATGTTCATTAAAATATTTAGTTGGTTGTGAGATACCCACTTCAAGTTCATTTGGGGATGTGGCCAATGTAAGGACAAAACAAGTACTAGTCAGCAAATACTAGACATTTTTGGTAATGTCTATGGTGAAAACAATATACTTTTGATCAATGACGTGAGATTCATGTCGTACAATGTTAATGAGGAAATTACTCTCAAAACCCCAACATGCTGGAGATTTGATGGAAAATATATGATTGATTCATTAATTTACACTCAATTATGTACATGGTTGAAACGTGCAAGACAACACAAGAACATGTGTAGATCGCTGAAAACCTTCAAATGCACTATTGGCATTTGAATTATATTTTTTTTTCAAAATCAACAATGTATTGTGCATTTATATGGAATAAAATAATTTCCTTAAAGTTTTCAAAGATTCGTTGTCCACAAACTATTTTTTTATTCAATTTTTTTCAAAAAAAAATTATTTCTAGTACAATGTGAAAAAAGAAATGCAACTTTTATTTTTGGCCAAATTCACCACCCACAACCATTTGATTATGTTTTCTTCATTTGCAAATAATAACATATCCAACATGAAACTGATAATATTCTATATAAATGGTGTTTTTACACACACCGTTCACAAGGTCAATTCATCGCATTAGATGTTAAAAAAACTTTACGGAATCGACCTCAAAAATAAATATTATTTTTTAAGACCTAATGTCAAAGAGTTCTTGCAATGTTTCAAAAAAAAATTCAAAATAGTGTTATAGACATTAGCAAGAAAGTAAAATGTTAATAACATGATGCCTTCATTCCTTGATACATTATGTTAGAGGTTGGCATATTCGAGTTTATATTACATAAGAAGATTGCATCATGCCCAAACGTACCGATTATCAAGGTTTCAGTAATCCCAGTATATTTCTCAAAAATATTAGCACCATTTGGAGGAAGTTTAATGAATATTACGATTGCAAAAATACAGTGCATATAGTTGACTCTGTAGAAAAAATAATTTCAATGATGTGGGGAACTACGTAATTGCTAAAACATTTAACATACGATCTAAATCGTCAAACAACTACTTGATAGATGATTTGTGGCCTATGTTGCAACTATTGAAGGATGTGGAAGACGTATGTGATGTCATTAAATCAAAAACCCAATTATAATTATGTAATTTAAACCTTTTTGTAATTTCTTTTTTAAATTTGGAAGTCTATCTTTGGGAATGGTTTTACACTAAACTATGGTAGTACAATTTTATAACCATGTTATGAGAATATCTTAAAATGTTCATGCATAGTTTGGAAGTCATTATTTAACAATTTTATTTTTATAATGTGTGTGAATATCTTTAGTAATGTTATAATACGATAAAGGCTTTAAACATTTTTCTATCAATAGATATGTTAGTATATAAAAAGGTTAAATAATATTTTTCTTTATGGTGAATTCTATTTTGATTAATGTTAATTTACCTAGATAAGCTATATTGGCATTACCTAGTGACCACTAAGTTTTAAATATCTTACTTTAATTTTTTAAAGCCATATAATCCTCTCAAATTCATAATGTCCACTTTGCACAAATTGTTCACATCGGTTTATATAAATGAAAATTCTTAGTGAACGCTAACTTTGTGACAATGATTAGAATCTCCATCACTCTACTCATAATATAAAATGTTAGGTCTTAGCACCCGCTAAGCTATTTTCATTTATATAAAATAGCTTCAGCGGTGGTCGGAATTTAAGGAATTGACACATTCCCAACCACCTCAACAATAGATATCGTGCAAACAATCTTAAACTTACTCGAATTAATGGAACCATCTGGACTCCTAATGAGAGAAATATGTTGAAGTATGGTTAACATTGCAACATCAGTCTTATCAAAGCAATCTGTTATTACATATAAATAAAAATTGTCATAAGAAAATAGTGAATTTGCATACACTCTTCTCTGTACTCTATTCAGTTGCTTCATTTCCTTGATTCTAGACTCTTCCCAATCTAACATGTTTGATATTTTTTACTAGTTTCTCCCATATTGCAAGGGTTTTGGCTTCGAAGAAAGACCAAACTTTTCATAATGTAAAATCATCACTAACATATTCTCCACATCTCAATCATCGCCCTAAATCAGTTTCTTTAAAGTATTATCAGCATTTTTAGGCTATGTTGAGGGTCAATCAAACCATTCTAAAAGAACCTAGAAGTGTCTCAAATATCTTGTACATCATTATCCTAGTTATCACTTGGATTCTATGTGCTTTCATTATTCAAATCACCATAATTTAATCTTAAAGGCATTTTAAAACTGATAAGAACCATATTTCAAAGCATAAATAAAGCCTAACGGCCGCTAGCCATTATAAAACAAAAACATGTTCTATTTATTGATTTGAAATTTGATGTTAGATTATCTAAATTCATTGAACGATATTTCCTACATTCATTTATCTAATCTATAATCTGATATGTCGAGTTTGGATTCCAAAATTTGTAATATTGGATTCTAATATATGTGATTTTGGATTTTAATATATGTGATTTTGGAGTATAGTAAATTCCAATATTTAAAGTTTTGGAATCCAATATTTTGATTTTCGGATTCCAATATTATTAATATTGGATTCCAATATATGTGATTTTGGATTCCAATATCTATGATTTTGGAGTATAGTAAATTCCAATATTTAAAGTTTTAGAATCCAAAACTAGTAATATTGGATTCCAATATTAGCTATATTTTTAGTTGTTTGGACTGTAATAAGTCCAAATTTACTGAAATAAGACTTTTTAGTACAATTAGGGAATAATCACCCCCAATACTTTATAAATTTCAACAATACAATTTAAAACTCCAAGCTATGAAAGCAAGGAACAAGAATTATTCCCTATACAAAACAATGGGTTTATTCTTTCCATTTTTACATCTCTTTATTTCACCTTATACAAAGTTCAATTTCCATATTTACATTTGAGTCACAATTTAATTTCTACTATGGACATTGACAATACTCTACGTTGTAATTTTCATCATGGAGCATGCCAACACCAACACATATGGATGATAAAAAGTTTGAGAAAAGAAAAAGTGTGTCTAGACACCCATGTATTTATTTCCTTTAAGAATGTAATTTTCATTTCATACTTAAATGTGGTACAAATGTGGACACTCAAATTTGGTAATTTATTATTTTCACATTGTTGGTTGTGATTGTGCTTCTTAGCTAAGACAAACACCTACATTCTATCCCCATTCATTACATCTTGTTATCTCTCTCCTAGCTTTTTTTTTATTACACATTGATGTGTCAACACTTTCTAAATATAAATCCATAAAATAAATGTGTAACCTTTATCCATCATGATGCAACTTCCAAATTTCATCCACCATATCCCTATCCAAAACCATATAGTAATGTTAAGGTGCGAAATCAAGTCTTGGTTGACTGCGTATGGTCTTGGTGAGACATCCTCCAAATTTATTTTTAAGCGCATTATATTTTTTCAGTATTTTCATCTTCATGGGTTATAATTTACATGAAAACTTAGATTTAGAGTCCTATATAAGTAAGTTAATACCACCTCATTCAAACACTTAAAAATCATATAAAAAATCACTTGTCACACTCATTTCAAATACACACAAAAGGATCCCTAAATCCTCCTAAAGATGACACACGTCCACTAGAAAATACACTAATGCAATTTTAAATCACTCAAATAGTTCAAGGATTTCAACTTCTCTAATTTGAAGCACTCAAAAACCCTACTCAATGTCTTAGTAAGAGAACACCCATCTCAAGCATGTTCAAAGTGATTCAAGTTGTCAACTAGTTGCATTCATCAAGATATCACATGTTATATGGATAACTACTCATGGTTTGAGGCCTCTTCAGAATATTTTCAACATAGATAGTGCATAAATTCCAAATCAACCCAAAATTAACCTTATTGTAGGGTACTCCACCCATGTTTAGTGTTTGAGTTCCATTCAACTGATTTTAGATGGTTTTGGGATTATGCGACACTTCGGGTTTGATAACGAAGCATATTTCTATACTACTTAAGGGCATAAAAAGCTACATAATCCCACTCTTGACACATATAATACCCTACAATAGGTAAAGTAATGTACAAAAATTCTTAGAATACCTATATGGTTCCATATCGGTGTAGTCTCTAGCCATAATTTTCAAAATGAAGCATCTACAAATTCATTTATCTTAATTCCTCTAATATGTTCATCCAAATATCTCATGTACCATTCTATGTAGCTAAGTACATCTCTCCCTTTGTGTTTTTAATCTTATACTATATTATACACACTAGTTGTAAGTACCATATATTATCACAATATTATATGGTTAATGTTGGAAGTTAGTTGATCAAAATAGTTCCTAGTATCAAACCTTACATTTTTATTTAATTTGTTGTGTGTGAAAATCTAATCCCAACTTGAATATTAAAAGGGTGTAAATAATTTCATAATAAATTGATTGAATTCAATTCCATGAATAATAGCACTCCTAGGTACAACATGAGACACTGTCTACTTTAGGATACCAACCTTCAAATACTAAGGTATATTCTTGAGCTCCAAGGAAAACATTGCATCATATGATAGTAAAATAGAGGTTGTTTTAGAGAGTGCTTGTGTAATAAGTGACATAAGATAAACTTTCCCATCTGAAATTCCTTCTTATTCTCCTCAAGATTTAGTTGAGATATATCCCTTTATTGACTCCTCACTTATGTAAACTTTGAACTCCCCTATCTCCACTCACACTAAGTCTACCCACATAAAATCAACTTGACATATGTGTTGGCTCTCATTCCTTTACCAGGTTCTAGACCCTCCTTGAGAGGTAAAAAGAAGAATTATCTTAAAGTCATTTTCCTTAACTATGATTTTGTAGCCACTCTACTTCAAAACACTCCCACTCCAAAGAAATCCAAATCCGTTGTTCTTAAGGTTATGAGTTCTTATAGTCTTCAATTTGTTGAGATTGTAAAACCCACATATAATAAAAATGAGGAAGAATTGACTTTATATGATTATGATCTATGATGAGTCTCATTAGGCGAGGTCGGTCATGAGGGAGATACTCATAATTTCAAAGAAACAACCTCAAGAATTATTATGAAAGTAGAAAAGGGAAGAAAAAGTAGGAAAATTTTGAAGAATAGGTTCATACTCCCACCGAATATCTCAAATTATTCCAATATCATGGCCCTACTCCATTATAAATTGATTCCAAAGTCATCTTTGAGATTGAAAAGCAAAAAGACCAGGGAAAGGTCATTGAGACATGGGAAGATAAGCTTATACTAAATTATCTCATTTTCCTTGATGAAAGTTGGAAAACACATAGGTAGTTGTTTAAAGCTCAAAATAATTTTTCAAGTGAAATTAGGAATGCAAAAGAAGAGGATACCTGTGGAGAATATTGACTTAAGAATTAAGGGAAATGGTAGGACCACTAAAAAATAAATTCTCATCTTTTAGAAAATATTCAATAATTATAAATTCAATCTCTCCCAAACTTGGTCGATAAGTTTTAAGTGGAGAGTAAAAATATTTAAGGAAATAAATGTTAATCTCCACTATCATATTCATAAGGGGAATCCTAAAGTAAGGATATATGTGGAATTGAAATCCCTCCATGTGATATTTTCAAAGAGAATTTCTCTAGGGTAAAAATTATGACGGTTATCAAATAAAAATTTATAAAGTTAGTAAAAGAAGAGTTGTTATGCATAGATGTATTTGATAAGGAAAAGTTGGAAAATATTTCCAAAATAGATAATTTAATCATCACAACATCCAAATTCCTTACTAGTGTTGATATAATAAGTTCTTAATGTTATGGGTAATTTTTGTTCAACATTTCAAACAATACGATTCTAAGTGAATGGAAATTGTAGCTACTTTCATTAGATTTAGAATGTAAGTGATAAATATAAAGCCTTCTTCCTCTTCTCTCTCACCTTGATCCTTTTTATTTGTGAAAAATCTCTATTTCTTCATTGCACTTTTTATAATCTTATTTTCCATCAATATAAAAATTGTAAAAAGTCACTTAAGTGATAAATGAAGTTGTAAAAGTTGGAAATGTTACTTAAATAGTAGTTCAAATTTAGTTTTGTCCCAATCCTATTTAAGTTGAAGTCTCTCTCATTGTAAGGGGTTGGGAAAATTTATGAGAAATAAAAAATACTTAAGAGGCTCAAAACTTCTTTCCATTTTTGTCCTTCATTGTACATTTATTAACAAAAAAATAAGATAAAACTTTGAGTTTATATTATTCCCGGAAAACAATTACTATACTTTGTGTCTCTATTTCTTTTAACCATTTACATTCTATGGAATAATATGGTTTTGGGTATTCCAATTTCCTATTATGTGATGTGGAAGTTTCTTATTAACATATGAGATGCATGAGTAGTATAAGATCTTGTTTTTATTACATGAAAGGTCGGGATCCATTATATTCCTTTCCAACTCCTTTCCTTCCTATTTTCTTATATTTCCTCTCCTTATATTCTCAATTCCATTACAAATTTTTATAATACGAGCTTAAGAACCCAACCTCCTAGATAATTATGGTGAATATTGTACACGTTCCTTTCATTTTCATTTTGATTTTCAATAAAGGGAACCTAACCTCATAATAAAGGAGGGATTATTTTCTCTAAAATATTATGAAACCCATACTTTTCCAAATTCAAAATATCTTGCCAACACATACCTATTACAAGACTCAATACTTGCTCAGGTTTTACTCTGGTTGTAGAAATAAAGAACTTCTATATAATTTATAGCCTACATGGTCACTCCACATTTCCATATCAACTTCCTAACTCTATAATAAATTATGTGCATCCATTTCCTTGTGTTTTATAAAAAAATCTATGTTATATATTAAAATTACTAATGGGAGTATAATTTAATTTATGCATTAGTGTTTATTAATTAATATGAGTTCACCACTTATTGTTAACCATTTAAACCTTGCATAAATAGAAACACATTAACCCCTATCCTTTTATTTATTAAAAATTAGGATTAAATCAACCTCACATGTATGAAATGTTGTTTTATGGGTGTTCTCATTTTGATTTTTGATTTGATGATATCCTAAACAAAGATCTAGTTTTGTAAAGTAAACAAAACCATGTACTTATTCTAGAAAATAATCAATTACAATAATGAGAAAATTATCTTTTATAGTTTTATTGTTGAGTTCTCTATAATATGCAAACATGTACCAATTATATCCATCTTATAAACCATCACCACTGGATACAAATAATCACTTTGAATATGGTAGATAACACAAACTTCCAACATTTACGATACCATCTTCTCTATCTCGTTGTTTTGTATATATGGATACCTATAAGTTCTAATGTTTGGTGGTTGGATATTTAGTATGAGGTGAATGGAATGATCAAAAATTATTTTGGGAGGTAATAATTTTAGAATACCCTCCAAAAAAATCAAGTGTCTATCTATAATCTCTTACAGATCTAACTTTGTATAGGATCCTTCGAATGTTGAGATTCCAATGAATTTTTTTACCACAAACCCATTTTCACACTTTTAAATAATATTTTACATTTTATGTGATATTAATAACTATGAATACTTGGAATAAATTTCTCACAATTTGAAATTATTTCCCCATGAACATCATAACAAATCTATTAAGCTCATCTCAATAGTTCCCAGGCCGTGAGCCATTGTAATCCCAAAATGATGTCATATCCACCCATTGGAATGAAAAACTAATATTTTCCAACCTATATTCACCCATGTGATATTGATAATATGGAATTGCCATGAACAAGTGATTGTTCCCCATTTGTAATCATAACCTAAAATTATAGATTAAGTAAATGAAACAGTTCAAACATGTCATATATTTATTGTTGATGATTATATGCATGCTACTTGAGTCATTTATCACATTCACACTTTGTTTCTTCAAAAACCTAGTACCTTTAAGTTTTGAGAAGGTTTAATACATTAAATTGCATGATATGAAATAGTTTTTGAGTCTCTTTTAAATACTCTGTAGTCTCATCCTTGATATCATCAACTACTTCCTCATCATCTTTTTCTTAATCGACCCCTTCATTGTAGAAAATATTCTTCTCAACACATTTATGTACACAATTTTACTTGCTATCACAATTGAAACATAATCCCTTAGACATTTTCTCTTCAATTTTTGATTCAACATGATAGGTTGACGACATTATGGTGTTATTATACTATTCTCCCTACTCACTGTGAATGACCATTGTTTTAACATATCTCTTTCCTATACTATACAAGACAATACCATGGAATCAATTATAAAACTTATATCAAGCATAGAAACATAGAGTTATATGTTGTCCTTGAGCCCACCTAGAAATAGGTCATTTAAGTTATCCTCATGATACATTTCACTTATGAGGAAGTTTGTCACAACTTTAGTAAAAAAATTCTAAGAAATTTAATGATGTGTGAGTATAGGTTAAATATAACAAATTAGGGTTTTGACCCAATTTTGGATGGAATCAAATCTCTAATTCCACTTGCAAGTAAATTACTTATATATTAGAATATTAACAGTAATATAACACTAAATAATAAAAATAAAGATATAAGATCATTGTATGCATGCATAGATGACTTAGCCACTTGGAGTGGGAAAACTCCACACCTTACAATAAGATTCAAATGCTAAATATGTTGATCAAGTAATCACTACTACCTCTTATACACACCTTACTTTGATATGAAACCCACTTACATTGACCCTAGTATCAATATGGATATTTTAAAATGAATATTTTACAAGGAAAGTTATTATGATAGCCCACAATTTATCCATAAATATCCCGATATATGTTATAGGTTAAGGTTATAATAGTGATTATATTATTTATTTAACATCTCATATCTTGGTTCTTAACTAGGTCATTACATGAAAATGCAACACATTATCAAGGGCATAATGTGATTGTTGACATGGAAAAATGCTTATCTAAGACCCTACCTCACCTTTTTACTATCTCGGTCTATTGTATCAAAGCCATCAGTCTCACATTAAAATTTTATGTATCTTATTCCAAAAATGCAAAAACAATACAACATTACAAAAAAATCAAGACCTACACATGACATGATTGGTATCTACCTAGATTTGATCCTTTTAATAATTTATACCTAATACTCTATAGAACCTTAACACTCACACTTTTTAGAATGAATTAATTAGTTAAAACCCTCATACATTATATACATATTACCACACAGAAGCATATCCACACTCGAGGCATCTTACATTCCAAGATTACTTCAATCATATCTTTAGCACCATCCAAATTTCTAAGACATTCTATCCTAGGGGATGCCTACCATATTGAGGGAATACATACACTTTGGGGCATTTATCCAACTAAATTTATCATAATCACATCACTATACACTAGTCTATTGGGTGTACCATACTAATTTACTACTTACACCATATGTTATGTCATGCTTTATCCAATGACAACATTGATTAATTCAACTATTATCAATAAAAATTTTACTATTATTACTTGTTCACTACTTTTGGTCTTGGGATCTTGTTTTGGATATCATTTCTTAATTACATAATTTATTTCGATACTAAATTATTTTCTTACACCATTAATTTCTTACACTAAATTTATTTCTTACACTATTGATTTATCACACCACATTACTTAATTCCACCATTTATTACTCACACTACATTAGTTTCTTACACCACAGTGATTGTTTATTAACATGTATTGATCTAATTTCTCCATGTTCTTGAGTGTTATATTTGAAGATTATTTTCTCTAGTTACTATAAATACATGTGTGTCATATGTATTGAAAAATGTGTGACATTGATTGGCTTGACTACTTTGTGCACTTGTATGTTTAATTCCTTGATTTATGTATCGTATTGATTGGTTTCACTATTATGTGTCATTACTTGGTACACGGTATTGATTGATATTTTGATTCAACCATTAAAATAATACATAAATATATATAGGATGTAAAGGGGTTATTAATTTTTATTTTAGGTTGAGGGTTAGAAACAAGTAGTATATTTAGATTAATCAATAAATTTTAATGCCCAAATCAAAATATACTATTCATAACCATTTATAAGATAGAATATGGAAATGATTGTTAAAACACAGGGAAGTGGGTGCACTAGCTGATTACATACTCTGGAAGTTGATCTAGTAGTGTTGTATGATTGTACAATTTGTAAATGATCCACAAATGTTTTTCCCTTGAACTGAGAATGTAAAATGAACAAGTATGGAAAAATATGGTATGTATATAAGTGTTATACAATTTCATACATGTTGGATGGTTCCCTACACCCATGTGCTATCATTTTGTAACTTTATGTGCATGTAAAAACCTAAAAAATATGCTTCACTATGAAACCCTAGGTTTTGTGCATATATAAAACCCTATATATGATGAAAAATAACTTCAAACCCTAACCACAAATAAGATACCATGCAAAAAGGTTAATGGTTGGTTTTAAGCATAATTAGTACACTAGATATATTAGTGATAATCTAAAGAGGCATCAAAATAAAATATTTCTCCATATAGCATGTGATATATATTTGGATGCAACTAGCTTCAACAATTTGATCACTTGATCATACAACAATTTTTTTCATGATTATCTTGACTCATCTTGAATGTTATTCGGTGTGGGAAGAGAATTAATGTAAAGCCTAGTTAAGTTTGCTCCAAACTTGTGTAAGGGATTATCCTTGAGTGTTTTACTAATTTTTAGTGATTTAGGAGATCTTGGAGTTATTTTGGAATGATATTTACAATGAGTTCTCTTGAAAGTTCTATGTGTCGTAAATAGGCGAGTTAGGCTTACTTATATAGTATTTCATAAGTAAAATTTCACATTAAGGTTGATCAAAAGGATATGAACTGGCCCATGAAAGGTATTAAATTGAAAATTGACAGTTGAATAGTTGATGCAGAGCACATCAATATCATAAAGTATATCAATTTAGGTTAACCATAATCACTTTTATAATTTCTCTATCTTCTCTATAAGGACTGGTTTTCTAACATGCTAGGACTAGCTCTTCCAACTAGTGTTTTGGTTTGAGGAAGCTTCTTACAAAATTTTCACTCCAAATATCTCTTCTAACTGTATTTATTCAAGCAATCATATCCTTAAATAGGTTTGTAACCAAGGAAAATTAGAAAATCTTTGTTTTCCCCTTATACCTATTTTATCCTCCCACTAGCATTAAAAACATACAAACCTTACTATTTGGGACAATATACTAGGAATCTTGGCCAAGTGAAATCACTTTTGGAGACCATTTATCCTTCTTATGATTCCTATAAAATTCAAACCCTAATTCACTATAAAAACCCCAAAGTCACTAGCAAGATTTTGCCAATTAGGCCTCCTTCTATAAATGATAAAATGTCAAAAATATCAGCATCATAGACACCTGAAAACCCTTGAAACCTTGAAAATATGTGATAGGGGCTGGTTAGAAGTTTGCTTGAGATTTTGGGCCAAAGATTTGATGATTTTGACCTCTACCTACAGTTTTTGACAAACTTGGTAGTGATTAAAAAAACTTTTTAGAAAATTCACAAAGACTCAACCTCCATAATTTTTCTTGGGCACTTGTGCCAATCTGAAACAACTTCTTGAGTAGTTAGATAAGGAATATATAAAATATTTTCTTCAAATAATGATAAATTGCAAACTAAAATAGGAAAAATTCTTCATCTACAACACAACTAGGGAACTAAATTTTTATCTAACTTTCCAACTCTAAGAGCCAAAACACATAAGAAATCAATAACTACACTCTCCAATTAGCATCCTCACATAGAAAAATATCAAGTATCAATCAGAAAATTGATTCATTTTTCACATTTATATGTCAACATCCTACTTTATTTGTATACATTCTACTCCAAAACAAATATTTTCATCCTCTTTCATAATAAAAACACCTCCTCCTAATTTTCCAACTTTTCTCTCTCCCTCAACTCGAATTACCTTCATCCCTAACTAACTTTCATGTAGGTACTTGCTAAAACTTGACTTAACTCATCCTAAGACCTAGGTTACATGCATGAGTAATCATGTTGGGAAGAGTTACATAACATCAAACACCTAAATGATGTTTTTATCCTCATTATGATTCAAAGTTGCATTTAAACCCCTTAACAAACCCAGGCTCTCACTAAGACAAAAAAAAGGCTAAAGTTGTGAAAATTTGAAGTTTTACAAGGAAAGAATTCAAATTGGATTTTTAGAGAGAAACTCCATTTGAACTACAAATTTGAAAACTACAACCTCTAATTTATTTCAACCTATTCTATAGACCTATAGGCATGAATTTAAGTACAAAATTTGTCTTGAATAACCTCTAGATGATTCTCTGCATCAATAGTTAGGAATAGAAATGTTAGTTTTATAATGAACCATTGAATTATTTGTCCCTTAATTAATGGTCTCATATAGGTAGTTTGTGGGATTATAAAAAAGTTATCATAATGATGATTGGGAGGAACATATTACTATAGAGTGATACAATTATTTTTGTGAGTGACTAAATGATGTGAATAGAGAATCAAGTAATATAAGGGAGATAATGATAGGTCACCTAGGTTTCAAATGTGTGCACAAGTCATGATCTAGTGATAAATCCAAAGTTTTCATTGCCAAATTTATGTCTCTCACATTGATTATTTTGTGTATTGTGTGATTAAAATATGATATTGTATACCTTTCTTGCTTTAGAAACTTTTTATGTTGCAACATTATATTCTATAACTAATTTTTGTAAATGTATTATATTTTTTGTGCTTTATTTATGTTTGTATGTTGTATACCATGTTTGGTTTATTCACTTGTTTCTCTATGTTGTGTTTGCACGGAATACTTATATGCTCTGTTTTCCCATATATTATGGATGTCTATGTATGAATTATATTTCCTATTTTGTTCATGATCATTTCACATTAGGGGCATACTAATCCTCCAAATTCCTACAATACATCACTTGTTATATCTTTATAATACAACAAACATCTTATGAAACATTTCTTGCTATATCTTTAACAAGATCAAACATTGTATGACATCTTTCTTACTTTCTTGAGTTACAATTTTCAAATACACATTGTTATGATTTACTTAGCTTAAAACATATAATGCTTTAATACACACACTACATATTGTATACATTAATTAACATGCATGGATTATGGAAACACATTTATCGATTACATTTATGGTTTTAGGCCTTATAAATGATTTACACTATGATTATCACTTATTGACATCACTTCTTACATTGGATTTTAGCATATTCAATAATAGATCATTTGGTACTATGTATTTCTCATGCCACTTTGGATGCTTACACATTATGATTTAGATAATTTCTTAGTACTTATTAGTCCATGCACATATGACTATGACATTTTTATTACACAATAAACTATGTACATTGATCATTATATTTTACAATTAAGACATTGTTTGTTACAAATTGCTTCGTATATATTGATCGATGCATTTCATGATTAAAAAAATAATTCCTACTTGATTTATTTTTTCACTTATTACTACATGATTATTATCACTACTTCTTACACACTTTTTAATATAAATACTTGTCGCATTCTTTCTCTTACACACGTGAACTAACAATTAAAACTACTAAAAATTCATGTATTTTTAGTCATATTTCTTTATGATGGGAATGTCATGTCATATTGCATCATGTCATGTATTAGGTCACCATGGATCCATTAATATTTGAGTAATGTTTTGTTATCATGTTACTCATCATATCATTTCTATGTTATCTTGCTAAATATTTCTATAACACTTTAAGTGAAGTGTTTCACTCATTTGAAAATATATGCACATTTGTGATCTTAGAACACTATAATATTATGAATTCTACACATTTTTATACTTGGATGATAAATCTATCATGAATACTAACCTAGCATGTTTACTCATATGATCTTACACATTGCTAGATATTACACCGCTTTATCTTACAAATGCTACACAATGGTTGTGCTGACAATGCGCTTCTATCTTACAACATGTACACATTATACCATGTTACTTGATACATTAATTTTGGTTTATATCATTGATCATGTTTCCTTTATAGTTTTACATAGCTATCACTTTCTCTTTTGAGCTAAGTTATCCTTTATAGCATTGCTTATCACAAAATGGGGGTATTTTATGGGGTTTTATAACACATTAATATAGATATCATATACCATGATTTAGATGACATTGTATTAAATATAAAAAAATTATTATGTCATGAAATTTACACAATCCTTACATCATGAAAGTAGCATACTCAATTACCATTGAAAGGATTTATTTAATAAACATTCTTTCTAGTGAGATATCCACTTAACAGGATCGATTACTATGGATGGATTTACATACTAGATCTAATTGTTACTATTCTATTTATGTTTCAATTACTCTTTCCTCATATACAACTCTAGGGAAAACATGTGTAAAATTTTTATAATTTTTTAACTTTCGAGTTTAATTTTCCTTATGGGATGATAATGTTTAACATCATTTTACTTTAATCAAGTAATTTTCATTGACTAGATTAAAATGAGGGAAAATGTAGATACCTAAATATGGACCTATAGAATTTGTAAATTAATCCCTTACCTTTAACTCATACCATTAATTATTCTACACTTAAATTACTAATTCTTACACATTTCTTTCTCAATAAGCACTACCAATCACTAGGTAACACTTATTATCCATCATTCATAAAAATATCAATTTTATAATATTGAGCACATGTTTAAACATTTGAACACCATAACCAATTGATATATTGCATTACACACTTCACTTAGGAAAATTCATCCATGATAGAAAATATTCCTTGTGACACTTTTTCCTAATCTATGAATTCATCCTCCAAATATCTAACAATCAGTTTTCAAATTTACAATTTACCCCATTATCCTAGTGTTATTTTTGAGAGAAATAGTATTACAAAATATCCTTTAAAATGACATTCACATAACCCATTTTGAGGATTTTCCTATCACATATTTAAGGAATACATAGGAGATCACAAAAACACCCAATTTATGAATCACTCTCTTAAGCATATCATCCAACACTAAGTCTACACACATTTTACAATGTTTCCTGGGCCATTTTGTAAATCTACATCATGTAAGAGATAATTTCTTATTGTTGGAGGTCCTATTGGGGTCTTCATTACCAAAAAACGTTGTGATATACATGTTACACACATATGTAAGATGGTTAATTACAAGGGTTTGATGTCTCCTTAGAGTATTATTACTTTGGAATTGTGAGGGAAAATCAAACTAATTGAACTAAATACTTATAGGTATCTAAGAAAATAAGAACCCTTAATATACTTGACAAATGTATTTATGGAATTTCAACCATATAATTTGAAGCTACAAATATGGAGGAACATATTAGTAGAGGAAACATCTAGAAATAACTTGTAAAGGATAAATCTAGGAAACTTCATCCTACACTTAGATTCACACTTCCATATTTCTAGGAAAGCTTTATAATGCTTTGCACATACTTCTGGACACTCTTAGATCATGGTTACCCTATCTCAATTCAAAATTAGTGAAATCCTCTCTAACCCTAACTTGTTCTTTCTTTGTTTAGCTCAACTATATTGTTAAAATTTTCATATTTTATCTAAACATGTTTTAGGATATTTATGTTTGATTTTAGTTACTATATTATTATCTTATTTCATATTTAAAAAAGTAATATTATTTCATTATATTAAAACCTATTTTTCTCTCATTGCACTTTAGCGAGGAAAAAATGACCAACTTTTCTACCCTCTCTAATGTTTGTACCTAAACACTCACGATGATAAAATTTTCAAATGCACAAGTTTCCTAGGTCAGATTAGGGTTAATTGAGTAGGAATTTTGTTGTATAAGTTAGATATATGTAAAAAAATCACCTTACCTATTTGAACGGACTCATGTCTTACATATTTGGATATCGAAGTGATCATAATAAAACATCGAAGAAGAGGAATATCATTTTAAATTAACTCCTTCAAGAACACAAAATGGATAATAAGTCTAAATGCATATTACATAGTTTCCTTGGATCAAATTATCACATACTAAAACCTACACAAAATATCATAGTCAAGTTTTTAGAGGACTTGTTAGGATTTTTCCAATGTATTGTTTATTGAAAATTCACACATAGTCACCATGAAAGATAACTATGTGAGGCTTGATCCCTCTTAGAATTATTGGTACATAATGTAATTATTATCAAATCATCAAGGGTAGGTAATCTCAGCCAAGACCAATTGTACTAATCCCCTTTTCGGTTCTTTAAGAGAGCTATAGTTTACATAAAGAAGAGGTCACATTTAGATACTGAAAAGGGCGATCATGAAAATTTGAGCACATATCTATAAACCTAAGGCACATAGATCTTAGGTTATAAAATTTAAATTTATATTAGAAAAAAAAGCTCAAAATTTACCAAGGTCATCTCAAACACCTATTCATTTTTTCTCCATTGCAATAAACCTACAATGCAAACATATTACAAATCCCAAATTTCACAAACAACTTAACAAAGAAATCCATAGACCATTTCTTCATTCACATTCCTCTATAAAACTTATAGATATTACGAAATAGTGAAATAATTATAACCTAACTTCTACTTTCATTTATTATCTTTACTGAGCTTCTTTATATCTAAATTTGATGATTACATGATTTAGAATCTATATATTTATTACATCTATGTATTTCTAATTCTAGATCATTTATACCATTTAGTGTATATATTAATTTGATTAAAACCCTTGTTTTGATATTACATTTTTAATAAAAGAAAGGGTTTATTAATCACATCAGAATATAAAGAGATTATAAAAAGTTAAAAGACTAGATATACAAAAAATGGACTAAGGGAGGGTCCTTGAGCTAGAGAGATGCGAGAAGAGACATCAAAGGATCTTGATCCATAAGATCATAAGTATCTTATGCAAGTAGAAAGGTGATGTAATGGATACCTTCATTATCCTTTCTATTTTCATGAAATTTAATAATTTTAGGGATATGTCAATAGTTAATGCAATTGAAATTCTTGAGGATATTTAAGAATTGATTTAATAAAAGATGAAGTTGGATAGATTTGAGAAATTTTTACCCAAGAGAAATTGGATTATCAAATTAGAATCCCCATATATGTTAATGCTTTTGAATTTTTGTTTTATACCCAAAAGAAGGCCATAATTTTATCTCATAAATTCAAAAACGTTGCTTGAAACCAACCCAATATTCACGTCAAAATATAAATGTATATATTGATGTATAGACTAAAGCAAACCAATAACAACAACCATATCAAGGTTGGAATTTGAGATTGCATCAAATAAAAGAGTGGGATAGTTGCGGTGGATATCTAGGGTGGGGTAGTGGCTTAGAGAGTTGTTGATAAACCTATCAAGGTTCCATTTTTACGAGAAATAATTTCATCTCTATATAACATATTCATGTATTGTTTTTCTTGAAGTGAGCTTTCACATTTTCCACCATAGCATGTTAAATCCTAAAAATAAAGGTTTCCTTGGAATGGTAGTGTATTTATTGGGCCCCTAAGGAGTCTATGCACCTAAGGTGCATAAGGTTTTGTTGCACACCAGTAAGGCACAAAGGCTCGCGCGGAAGTAACTTTGAGGTAAGTCTGAGAGGTTTGCACAGGGCAAAACAAACTCAGGACTTAACTACATTTTGGATCATGGTTAACGTCATGATAAAGGAACATGTGGAGATGTGACCAAAATTGGTTATGGATAAGGTTAAGACATGGATACTTGCAGCTCAAGGAAATCATATTCCAGGATATGGTTATCATGATGGGATTAAGAGCTGTAAAGTAGAGTTAGTTATGGATTAGTTGGAACTTGCATGTTGAGGATACTTGAGTATGGAAAGACATGATGACATTTGGCAGGTGGTTCACTCTAAGTGATGAGTAGGTAGTAAGGGAATATTCCTTGGAGTCCCTTGTTATGTATTGATTTGCATGGTAGAAGAAGAGAGGAGAATGCGAGAGAGAATGGTTATTTTACGGGAAGGTGAAGAGAGCTAGGAGAGATATGTGTGATCATTGTTGTAACTTCTGTAGTGGAGCCATTAGAAGATAATACTGAAACTATGTTGATGTATCTGGTCCATTTATGGAACTCTTGATGTATTTAGCTATTGTAAACATTTGTGAATGAATATAATGGTGTTGTTTTGAATATCTATGTTAGGGGTTCAAACCCTTGTGTTCTTTATATTGCTCATGGGTCAAATTTGATTCCTTTATGTTGATATAATGTTTTCATTCATGTTATGGTGCATATGTGCTTGGATTTAGTTTCCTTATCTTTGTTATATAGAATGTATGCATTTATGTCTATGCACTATTCCTCCATTAATGGTGAACATTCTTACAAAGCTCACATAAAGGAGGGGCTCGGCGCATGTGCACGCCTCGGGTGAGCACCCAATTCAAGATGGGTGATATGTTAGCATGCACGGGAGTTAAAGGGTTAGAAAAAGTGACTACATAATGGTTCCATTTCCGGGACCTCTTTTTAAGTTGTGGTAAGAATTGTGTGTGATGGCATAAAACTTGACCTTGGACATAATAGAAACTTGGATGAAGAACAAGGAGGATGAGTTTACACACGGTTTAATAATGGACTGAGTTTGATGCACATACATGGGTAGAGGAGAATTTGTACCATGAGCTCTATGAGATGTTCTTTTTATTTTCTAGTAGAGTTGTATGAATGGTTGTTGGCGTATGCTTCAAGGAAGAGTTGGTATTATAGAGCTCATGTTTGGACTAGAGAATATTATCAGCGGCTTCATGATGACAATATGATCTAGAATCATGTTGTTGGTCATTGGTGGAGTGGTGTGTTGATTAGGTATACATTGGAGTATGTGGTATCTACTTATAATTTCCAAGAGGTTATTGAGTTTGAGTTATTACGAGAGCTGAAAGGATCTTTCTTGTGTGTTATTCCATTATCCATTAAGATCTTGATCATCACTCTAAGTTTTAATTTTTTTTCTATGGCAAGATAAACTCGCACTAGGTGTGGGGTGTGGAAGTTGGTGTGTTCGAAATGGAGGATCCTACGACAAAAGTGGAAAGAGAAGAGAGACAGATCAAGTATAATGAAGCGTGAGAGAGGGAATTGGAAAGACAATGTGGGATTACATGAGTAATGGATGTATGGAGGTAGATATTACGGGAAGGGTTTAAGGTTCACATGGAGGACGTGGAGCTGGAGTAGTCAGTGTTACTCCATCTTGGAAATTGCAAGAGAAGAACCCCCTCAACTTTTTATCGAATATCATCGGATGAAGAAAGGAGAAGGATTGTAGGTGCGCATCTAAACCCACCTAGTGACCTAGCCCTTGTGCTTAGTTTTCCAACTTCTGAGACAAGTAGTTCTAGTCTGGTTGGTGTTGGTGGCGAGTAGCATATCATTTTCATTGAATACATCTATGGTTACACATACATTTCCTATGTTTAGAGGAATTATGGCGGTGCATCATTTGGACAAGGTGTGGGTGCATAAAGTGTAGGAATCACGTCTGGAAGCAATTCAACTTCACACATTGTTAGAGCTTATTTTAGTACAATGGTGGGAACACAAAGTAGCACCACTTCAGGCCATGTACCTGCTACAGGAGGAGGATCTAGTGGATTTGGAGGATCTAGAATGAGTAGAACTAGTGGATCTAGTGGTGGAGGCAACACAGAAAGAAATCAAATTTTTGGATCTAGTGGACAAGGACCACAACCCCATCAGCAGGTATTTTATGATATGTATCTTCATTTTTCTGATTATAAAGGTGTTAATGATGTTGTAGAGCATGTACATAAGTGTGAATTCCTATGGCACACCAATGGGATCACTACCGTGGAGCGGAAGGAAGGCCAATTTGCAACCACATTGTAAGGGCGCGCACATAGCTAGTACCAGAAGTATGACCCCCATCAGATAGCGGTGGATTATATTGTGTTGCATGATGCCTTCTTATCATAATTTCATATTCCTGAGTTTGAGAAAAAGAGCATCAGTGCACTCAAGGAGATTCAACAAGGTATGGCAGAGAGTGTGTGGGAGTATGATACACACTTTAAGACTCTCTTGTCAAAGTTGTCTTATGATATCCATCTATATTAGCATGCTCAATGGTTAGTGGGTGGCTTGATAACACCCTCAGTGAGTGATTTCATATAATACTTTCAGGATCCATGAGAATCCTTGGAGGTTGTTTTGCATTTTGAGGCCATTGGAAGTGTTGATACTAGGGTAAGTCCCTTTTTGGAGGCACAGATTGCTTCCATGGCAAAGTAACTTGAGAAAAAAATTTTGAATTTAGCACATGAGACTCACAACGGACTTTGGTGTATAGATTGTGAAGTAAAAGGACACACCAAGGATAGTTTCCCTCAAAATTTGGTGCACACCATATTAGTAGACTTTGAAATCTATCATGGGGATCATGATCCAAGTAGATGCCCCTTGTTATAATGTGTGCTCTGTAAGAATGTGTCTTGCTATTGTAATATTTTTACATCAACTACTCGTGACACTACGGACTACTTATTGATAGACCAATCCATGATGTAATTAATATTGATGTGCACCATAACGGCATTGCAATTAGCTCTAGGAATGAGGGGCACTAGCATTAAATCCATAAAGATGGTGGAGGAAGGGGAAAAATATTTTGCGAAGGATTCAAAGACCATGGTGGTCGTAGTGGAGGAAGGAGTGGTTTTACCCATGGAACTTGTTTCAATTGTGGATTTATGGATCACTATAAACGTGAGTGCCCAAATTTTTTACAATGCTTGTGGTGTGGAAATAAACATAAGTATGAGAAGTGCCTTGATCTGTATGATCACATGATTCAGAATCACAAGAATCAGGACAAGGGCATGGGCATGGTTAGTTTGAAGCGTGTTGAACCCTTGTTCATGCCCATGGTAGCATCTAATCTAGATTTGGAACTTGTATTAGCAACTACATGTGCTAAAGTTAAACACACCAAAGAAATGCCAAAGCAAAGACCTCTCATTACTAGGGAAGAGGTGTTGCATGGAAATTACCCTGATCTGACTTATCAGATGGAAGTTTATTAGGAGACTATTAAGGTGATTAGGAGCTTGCAAGGGGAGATCTAGTGCTTGAAATAGAAGTCGTGGAAGTTGGAATAGGTGAATAATGCTAAGATCCCTCAGAATGATTTTGATGATGTCAGAGAGGTATGTAAGATGTTGCACTAGGAGAATATCATTCCCTTGTTAGGAGAATGGTTGAGAGAAAAGGTACCACACATTGGATGCGAGTGCGAGAGGTGGATCTTGCATGCTAATTTTTCCCTCACAGCCTTTATTATGACAAGGAGATCATGTTGAATGCAGTAGTTGATGGATGGATTTTGAGTAACATATTAATTGACACAAGTGCAGAGGTTAATGTTCTTACTTTGGATGTGTGGAATCATATGGGGAGACCACCATTACAGCCATCTTCGAATGTGTTTTACATGGTGAATATAACTAAAGCTATGCCCATCAGAGTCTTGAAGGATGCTTCCATAACCATTCAAGGGGCCAAGTTCACTGGGGACTTTGAAGTCTTAGCACTTTCCAAGGAAGATATTTTCCCAACTTTACTCGGACGCCCTTGGTGTTATGCGAAATAATGTTAATCTACACTTCAATAAGGGATACATCAGCTTTGAGAACAAGAAGGAGCATGTTATTATCCCACTAACAGATGGAAGTTCTATGCCTTATGTCGAGCCTTTGGGGGAAGAAGACATAAAAAAAATTTATGTGTGCACCATCAAGGATCCAAAGGTTATTGAGCCATCAAGAGAAGGAGTCATCCAGTGGGATGATGCTCAGTCCTTAAGTGATACGACTAGTGTTGCATGTGATAATTGGGTGCATGGGACTTATGAGTTGATTGGGAGAGAATTGAAGGGCACTATGACTCATGTTGTCAAGGTGCATTTGGTTAGGTGCCTAGGAGGAAGACAATTACCAAGTTACATTGGAGAAGGTAACCCTGATGTCTTATTGTGCACTATGGAAGTACAATGGACATGTGCCATGGAGCAGAGGAATATTATTGTTTATACCTTGTGTGGGATAGCAACACATTGGTGGATGACCCATCGGGATAATCTTATGGAGTGGCGCGAAGTAAGAATCATGTTCTCTGTTAGATTTCTTTAGAGTAATGCACCTTCAAAGATACATGACTATCATGGGAAGGAATCAACCTTGTACCACATTCAAGCATGTGAGAAGGCTTGGATGGAAGGCTCAAAAGCTTTACCCCCTTCACTCTGGGTGCATGTCATATTCCACCTTACATGATTGTGTGTGTGCATCGTATATCCATTCGTAGTTGTGTATTCGGGAAATTGGCAAGAGTTGATGGTAGACATTATTCAGACCTTTGAGTATCTATCCTCTAAACCACTAGTGAATGAAGCCTTACAGTAGTCAAGCACCTTACTCTTGGAGATAGTGCCAAAGTTGAGGACCTCATTCTATATTTTCTAGGGGATCCTGAATTGGAGGCGCACTTTGAGGAAGAAGAAGAAATGGATGAAGTACAGTTTGAGCGTGCCCTAGAAAAAGAGAAAGGAAAGATGGTGTACCTGATAGATGATGAGGAATTTAAGAACTTAGATATTGATCATACAGAGGGTATGTGTAATGTGTTGGATAGTGCGGATGAGAAGGTGTGCACTTACCATAAACCTATAAAGGAAAAGAAGGTCGAAATTGGCATGAAAGAAGAACCAAAAGAGGCTATCATTGGTGATTCTTTGGACGAGCAGTGGGTCTCGGGGATAATTTAACTCTTGTCAATTTCATGATCTTTTTCCGTGTGGATACCATGAATTGAAAGGATTTCATCCCTCCTTGGGAGAGATGTAAATCAAGTTGAAGGAAGGAGTGCGCCTAATTAGGAAGAGACCTTATAGGATGAATCCTAATCTGCGTGTGAAAGTTAAAGAAGAAATTGACAAAATGTTGGAATCTGGGATCATTGAGGCTATTGAAGAGTCTAAATGGGTTAGCCCAATGGTGATTAGTATCAAGAAATATGGGAGGATAAGGATATGTGTAGACTATAGATATTTGAATGATGCATGTGTCATAGATCCTTTTCCAATGCCTTTCACTGAGGAGATCTTGGAAGGTGTGGCAAGATGGGAGATCTATTCTTTTAAAGATGGATTCTCAGGATATCACCAGGTAAGGATTATGAAGGAGGACCAGGAAAAGACTACTTTCACCATTGAATGGGGAATTTTTTCTTATACGGTTATTCCTTTTGGACTTAAGAATGCACCTGTTGTATTTTTGTGCATTGTAGTACGAAATTTCAATACTTTATTCATAAATTTATACAAGTTTACGGATGATTGGACAGTGTATGGATTGGTCAAGGACCACTATGAAAACTTGTAGTTGATGTTTGAGAGATGTAGGAAGTTAATTATTTCTCTGAATATTAAGAAATGTGTTTTTGCTACTCCTTTCGGCACATTGCTAGGTCATATCATTTGTAAGGAAGGCTTATTGGTGGATCCTACCAAAGTTGCTATTATCTTGGGATTGGAGGAGCCTACCAATCAAAGCGCGGTGCGTGGATTCTTAGGGAATACAGTTACTATAGGAAATTCATCAAAGGGTATGCCAGGATCGCCACACCCTTAGAATAATTATTAAGGCATAAAGGAAGGTTTCACTAGGATGAGGCACAACAGATGGATTTTGATACGTTAAAGGAGAAACTTACTATTTCTCCCTTCTTGTGTTTTCCCTCTTGGGACAAGCCCTTTCACGTGCATGTGGATGCATCAGGTATGGAAACTGAAGTAGTTCTAGCATAGCCTGGGGAATGGATTGTTGATCACCCCTTGTGTTTTGCAAGAATAAAGTTAACTCCAGCTGAGTAAAATTACACAACAGGGCGTGAGGCATTGTCTATGATTTATGTGTTGCATAAGTTCAAGAAGTCCGTGTTGGCTACTCTATTTACCTTTTACATAGATCACATGACACTTAATTATTTTGTAAACAAGCCCGTGTTGCAAGGGCACATATGATGTTGGGGCTTGTTATTTTAGGATTTTGAATTTTCGGTTGTAGTGAAACTAGGAAAGTGCAATTCACAAACTTACCATCTTTCAAGAATTGATTCGGTGAGTACATGAAAATCATTAAAGATACAATTTTTAATGCATAGTTGTTCGATTACTGAGATCACGCCCTCTTATTTGGAAGATATTGATATCTTTTTATGAGCAGTGTGGCACTTGAAGGAATGAAGAGTATAGAGAGGAAACAACTTGCCATTCACGATGCACCTTATATGTTAATTAGTTAAGATCTATACAAACTTGTCCTAGATGAGGTTTTACGTTGATGTGTACTTGAGCATGAGCGCATGGGTATTATAGAGGACGCTCGTGGAGGAATTTTTTGTGGACATTATGTAGGATGAGCCACTGCGCATAAGATTCTGATATTTGGTTTGTGGTGGGATACATTATACAAGGATTTCACATAATATGCTAGGGGTTGTGATCATTAATAGTGCCTTAGGAAGCATGGGCACAGAGTTGAAATGTTGTTAAGGCCTATAGTAAGCACAGAGCCATTTGAAAAATGGGAAATTGACTTTGTAGGACCTATTTCCCCACCGACACGTAGGACAAGCTCAAGTTACATCATTACTTGTACAAATTATCTTACTAGGTGGGTGGAGGTAGCACCAACGAAGGATTACACTGCAACTACTACAACAAGGTTCGTTTGGGAAAATATAAGAAGCGGTATGGATGTCCGTTGAGTCTTATAAGTGATAGGGGTACTCATTTCTTGAATGAGACTATTAGGATATTATTGGTACTGGTTATGGTATCCCACCATAATACTACACCCTATCACCCACAAGCTAATGAAACTAATGAGGCCTTCAATAAGATTTTGAATCACACATTGAAAAAAAATTGTGACATGGGAAGGAAGGACTGGGATGATAAATTTTCTGCCATAATTTTATCATATAGAACAACCTATAAGACATTGAACAAAGCCACACCCTTTCAATTAGTTTTTGGCATGGAAGCAGTACTACCGATTGAGTTCATGTTACTATCCATGTGTATTACACACACAGGAGGATTGGATGATGAGCAAGCACTTGAGGAGCACATAAACAAACTGATGCAGTTGAATGAGAAGCGTGTCATATCTCGATGGGGCTAGAAGATAAAGAAATCAATACGAAGGCATGACATGATTGGCACATTAAAAGCAAGAAGTTGGAGGTGTGACATATGGTCCTTCTGTATGATTCCAAGTTCTTGTGCCACCTTGGGAAGTTCCAAGTGCATTGGTTGGGACCATATGTCATGACCTACATACTTGACTCGAGGCGCTTTCCAAATTTAGAAGCTTTAGATGGCACGTTGTTTCCGGTTTCTTTAATAGGAGTAGGTTGAATCCCTATTATAAATAAGCCTTCTTGGTGTTTGTAAATAAAGGATGTGCCAATTAGCTTAGGATTTCCTTTAAAACATTTTCCTTTATTTGTGTTTCCTTTCATTGTCACTATGATTTGTCTTTTTCAGTTCGGTGTTGAGTCGCATGTTTATGCGCCATTAGCTAATTACATTTTAAGTGATTCCATTGTGTAGAGGATCGTGCATACCCTTAGTGTGGGGTGGATTGGCATATAAATTTGGAAATGGTTGGCAAATTTTTAAGGAGGTTGGATTGATGGAAAACCCATTCTGGGATGATGAGCACAAAGGTAGAAGAAGGATCTATGTAGTATATAAGGTGTTCTGGGTTTGTGCTACAGTAGAGGTGTTTTTTGAAGAGTGAATGGATTAAATACCATGCTAGAAAGAAAAACATATCGCGCGATGTAACATGAGGTAGGCGGGTATGGAAAATTACTTGTGGATAACACGAGGTTATTTACTTTGGTGGGTGAGGAACTTGAAGGAGGTATGTGGAAATAAAGTATTATTGACACGCCACAAGGTTACAAATGCAACGCATGAGGTGAGGTTGCAGATGTTTTATTAAGTGGAAAAAGTAATTTATTATAATTTAACTTCAAAACGTGTGGGTCAAAGACATTGAGGTTATGAAAAAGTATAAATAGGGGGTAAGGGTAGTCATTTTAAACTACCTTTCCTTCAAAAAAATTATACTCCCAAGCTATTGAAGTGCGATGAGGATTTTCTACAGACATGAAATGACTTTTACGAACTAGTGGCGTTTACGAACTATGGTGAAATCTTATGGTGTGGCAAGGGGGAAAGAAAGCGTAGGGCGGTAAAAGGGTTGCATATAATTGAAGCTATTAAGGTCAACGAGGTCGGGTAGACAAACCACGAACATTCATCTACAAAATATCCATCTTGAAAATAACTCATTATACTAGAATCATATTGATATAAATATGATAATGCTAAAAATGATTAGAAATGACAAGGATCAATGATGATCGAGAGATAGATGAAGATAAGAGATAAAATATTTTTTAATTAAGTATTTGTAAAATAGATAATAATGAATGTTAGAGAGAGAATGATGTTGTTAAGGCAAACTATGGATAATCTAGGATTCTATGACACCCTGAAAAATAGAAATTTAGATGTGTTTATAGGATAATGAGAAAGTAAAATTTTATGGATAGAGATTGCCGACTATTGGGAGGAAATTACTTACTTTGATAAAAGGCTGGTAAAATAGGTATTGATTGGTAACAAAAAGGTTTGATAGTGTAGATGTAAAGTAGAAGGATCCTAAGAACCTGTAAGACTTTGAAAATGGATATTTGGAAGTGTTTAGAAGGGTAATGAAGGGAAACGAGGTAAAGGGACTGATTGATGGCAATCAAGGATCGATTGTTATATTTTTAGACATTAAAATGTATTCAAAAGGTTGGCTAATGATTGAATAAGAAGCAAGGCTTAAGAAGGTTATGCAAGATGATATTGACGACAGATTATGGATTATAACTAATGTAAAACAAGTTGATAAAATGACAAAAAAGGAGGTACTAACCTTGATAATTGTTTGTGTAGATGATAGAGCTCCCAAAATATTGATTGATGATCTGAAAGGGTCCCTAAAGGCTTTGGCAGCAGAAATTTGATAATCCTGAGTGTAGTGATGTTGTCACACGGTGCAACAACTCATCCTCAAGTGTAAATTTTGACTCCTTAGGAAAGGGAGCCATAGGTTAGCTAAATAGGATCAATGACATCTGAATAATCTCTGACGATTGGGGATCATCGTCAATTTGTCCCAAGAAGTTACAAACCAACAAGGAAAAGATGGAAAATGGTTGAAACCACTTTCCATCCGAGATGTTAGGTTGTTGTATGAACAGTGGGAGGTTAAGGATTCGGGTGATAAGAGGATATGGGGTTAGGATGGGTAGGATAAATAGGTTAGGTAGGTTTGGTTGGTTAGGGAATGGTAAATATGTTTTACATGGGTGATTTAGGTTTTACGACAATGATTTTAAAGTGTACTTAGGATAGTGATAATAATGATGTTTATGATAATTTGCTTAATATGTGTTGGATCACCTAGGGGTGAAAAAGAGGTGTTTACAATAACATCAAAACTAACACCCCTATCTTTTTTAGCAACACTAAAAAATAGGTTTAAACACCACCACAACACCTCAAATGTCCAATCCTCATTCTACAGCAATTTCACAACAAATCATCCAATACAAAGTCTTTTTTTGTTTCTTGTGTCATTTTACAAACAAATCAAGAAGTTATTTATGAAAATATCTCTCATGAATTTGAACCAAAACAACACCTACATTTCAAGACATCTTTATATGTGCACTCCACAATGTGTGTGTGTTCCTAAGGGTATCCTTACACAACCATTTCAAGCTTTAATTGTGAATATTTTTCCATAAAATAATTCAATCTTATCATTTAATCATCGTGATATTTTAAAATCTAACATTATAAATATCAATTCCTTATACATTAAAACATTTTTCCTTAAACATAAAATCAAAAGAGTTCTTATAGATGATAAAGCATTGGATATTTATTCATTGAGATGCGTTGAAGTACCATCTATAGATCAATCCTTCATTCCATTCACAGATTGAGGACCGCATTAGTGTTGATATTCTTTTCAAATCTCAACCATCTATATATTTTACTTCATCTACATATTATAATCAACCTATGTTGGATATCATTGACCAAGGTATTGGAGAGTATGAACTATAAAATGCAAATTATGTATTACCTTTATCTACACATGTCTTCTTCGATGATCTAGCCGATACAAACTTACTTAGTAAAAACCTTTACATCCACACTGTTGACTTGGACCTTGTCCACCCAAATATCATAAATCAGGACCAATCAAAATTCAAAAATATGGACCTCTTCCAAAATGATGAGTCTGTTTCCAACCCTAATCTACGAAAAAATAAATAAATCAAAAAGAATAAAAAGATAAAAAAAATTGGCATATCAAACCCCTCATCATAGTGTTATTTGAAAATTAAAAGTGAAGAAGAAAAACTTCCTATCCTTGGATACTCTCCACACTAGGGGAGGTCACTTGTACAAACAATTTTAATTATTTCATCCATTGGTAGATATATATATATATCACTTAATTTTCATATCTTCACATTCTTCACTTATAAGATGCGAGTTAATATTGCTCATGTGGGGTATTGTGTATCTCATCCTTGTTTTGGATTCTTCCATTCTAGATGTTTTACGTACAATCTTGTCTAGAATCTTACTTGATGGAAAATCCTCCTTCCGAAGAAGTTATCTCCTTAATAATAAAGCACTAAATTTATTTACCCAGATCTTTTTCCTCCCATATCGGTATAAGGTGATGATCCCTTGCATCGTAATAGTTTCATGGGGATGATATTTGGGGAAAACCATATTTCCAAAAACATAATACACAAACAAGGAAAAATCAATCAAAAATACAAAAAAATCAAAATCATTACACCTTTCATCCTTCACAGATTTGGTGTTGAGCCCACGCTTCTTACTAGTAGCATGAGACCGGAAAAAGAGAAAGGTACCCTTACTCACCTACGTATTGTCTTCGATGTTAAACCCTTGCGTCTTACTAGTGGTATGGGGCAAAATATAAGGGTCATTTATAAAAACATTAAGCAATACGTAATCCAAAGAATAAAAAGTGCTTAATCATACAAAATCCAAAGAATCAATTTAGTTGTTCATGTTAAGAGAGAAAATCATTCCTTACACCAAATCTTGCTAACAATAGGCCACATGTGGGTCTAAGTCTAGTCAAAACCTATAAAGTGAAATCATCTTGGAATCAATCAAATAATCTTAATTGGATATGAGTCACATTTTCCCAAATGGACCATTTTTAACCTTATGCATTTGCATCCATCATATTCATTTGCACATCATTATCTCATTTATCTTACGTCCTTCTTGGCTCTCGGTGTTGATCCCTCACATCTTACTAGTTACGTGGAGTCAAGGGAAAAGTCAAACATCCTATCACTATATCATCTACATTCACCAATGGAATGATATGTTTATAATTTTTTGAACATAGGTTTATACATTACACCCTTTACCAAGTAAAAAATCCTAAAAAGTAAAAAAATAAAAACCTCAAAATCTAGAAAATTCAAAATTGAAACATCCAAAATATTCAAAAAGGTTTTGTTATCCAAAATGAGCCCCTTGCTCATTTTGTGGCTAACTCCCTTCATTCTTTCCTCTCTTGTGCCTCAGTCATAATTTTTTTTGCTTTTAGGCACTCAAAACCTTCTAGAAATGGCACCATTGGATAGAGATTTTCTTAGCTTTCCAAAAGGTAAATTTTCCTCCTAACTCCATGTATTTTTGAAGTTATGGCTCGATGGAGCTTTTGTGGGAAATTTTCCCTAGAAAATCCCGAGCCAATAAGATGAGGCCACGTGTCCTCGGAAGGGCGGAGGAAAGATTGGAAATTTTGCAAAGTGTTTGGTGAGGAATTTTCACCTCAAGTGCTAAGGAGAAATTTTGGCTCGCAGGCCCGCGAGACAATGGGATCATGCCACGTGTCTCAGGGAATGTTGGAGCTTCGACCGCCGGGGAGAAGTTGGGAATTTTCCCAAAGGATAGCACAAAGAAAGGTTCTCACCCCCATGGCCCGCAACGAATGGAAACCCGCCACGTGTCCCAAAGACCTGCGGAGCGCGGGGAAGAGTTGGGATTTTTTCCCAAAGTAATTTCGAGGGAAAAAGGTAAAGAAAACCCACTTCCCAAGGGCCGAGCCAATAATAGGAGGCCACATGTCCCGAAGACCTATGGAGCGCGGGGAAGAGTTGGGATTTTTTTCCCAAAGCAATGTCGCAGGGAAAAATTGCAAGACAAGCCCACGTCTAATGGGGTTTTGCCACATTTCCAAGTTAGAAAATATGGTCAAAAGTGATGGAACAGATAGAGAAAAAAATCCCGCATGAGAAATCACATTGTGCCACATGTCCTCGAGTCATCCAGCTGGCAGAGAATTTTTGGAAAATTTTCCAAAGGCCAAAATGATGGAAAATGAAGCAGGAAGAGTCCACGACCAATAGAATCATGCCATGTGGCACCAAATCAGTGGGGCATGGAGATTTTGGGAAAATTTTCCCAAATGCAAAAAAGTGGGAAAATTTCAAATTTTTGGCCCACCAACCCGTTTTGGCCCTGTTTTGCCCTAAATTTTCAAATGACATAAATTTCGATCCAAAGTTCAGTTTTTCATGTTCTTTATATCAACAGAAAACTGGTGAAATTCTCTACATGATTCCGGGATAAATTTTGTGTTTTGATGGAGTTTGGAGAGATAAAATTGGAAAACACCTCTGGCACGTGGAAATCAACAGAAATGACGTTTCAACCACCATTTTTAATGAAGAATGGCTCGCATTCTCTCCCAGCATGGTGAAAAATGTCAGGGAATGGACCTTTAAGGATGCCCATGTTGTTTTATTACATTTTGGTTGGTGGTTGAAGCTCCTCTCATGTTTTCCCGCATTTCTCTCTCCTGGGCTCATTTTTTGCATTGTAAAAGCCAGAATGGGCTCATTTTTTTAAAAAAGGAGACACTCTTTTAGCTCTGCAACTTCCCTTTTCTTCCTTTTTGGAAAAATTTGTGGAAATTTTTACCTTTCCATGCAAATACAACACCTCTTTTGCCTCTTGGTCATTGTAATGCACTGTGTTGGACCTGGAATGATAATATATGCTCTGTGATTAAAAGTTTTCTCAATCCTTTCATATGTTTATCATTTTTTCTTAACCTCTCATTACATTTTGGCAAATTTGTGCATGTTTTTGTGCTATATTTCCTCCTGGACTATGTATGTTTTACAGTAGTAGCAGTGTCTACTACTCCTTTGGTGCATCACCTTATTAGCATTAGTCTCATTTTTTTGCATTCTCTATCTTTGTCCCCTTGGAATTTAGAGTAGGAATTAGGAATTTAAGCCTCTACAAATTTCATGCATATACACGATAAGAGGATTTGAGGAACCAGCCTCTAATCTGGAGATTCTTTTCCATTTTACAAGTCCCACACTTGGGAAAAGATTCAATGTTGTGCAATCACACTTTGGATGCTAAAATGTCAAACTAGAAATCGATAGAACATCCGAGGGGTGTTTTTATTTGCACTAATAGTTTTGGCACACCGGTGGGACCTTAAGGGTCTTCATCTTCATTACAACAAAATTGATGTGCATTTTTGCAAGTTTCTTGCTTAAAAAGCCCTAAATTACACATCTGGCGACTCCAAGGAAGAAGAATCAGTTGGTTTTACCAGTAAGACCTGAAAACTCATGAGAAGAATCACCACAAGGTCAAGAGTTGGAGAAGAAGAGGTGTTGTTTGAGTATCTACAATTATCTCCAAGAAGAAGGCAAAGAGGGAGGAGAGTTCAAAGGTCTCCATCTCCACCAAACAAAACTCTATCAACTCCTCCACCTGGTAGACCTTTCATCCAATCAACAAGGGTTCTAAGGCTAATCAAAATGGCACAACACAACCCATATGTCAATTTCACTGGCAGCAGCCCACTTGCTCTCAATGCACAAAATCCAATCCCAGTTGCAGCACTGAAGAACATTCCATACTTTACTGGAGAGAATCAAACCACTCCTGGTGATCATGTCAAAGATATTGCTAATATTTGTGTAATCCATGAGATTGATGAGATGCAAGTTGCTGTCAAACTGCTGGCATCTTCATTCAAAGGGAAGGCTTTGCAATGGTTTAGGAGTCTTGCCTCAGGTTCTATCCAAAATTGGAACTAGCTATGTATAGCCCTCCATGAGTAGTTTGGAGAAAAGGGAGATAACTTGTCCCTTTTGGAACAATTGATAACCATCAAGAGAGCTCCCAATGAGTAGCTGGCTGACTTCAACTTCAGGTTTCAAAGGACTTGGGAGAGAATTCCAATGGCAGTAAGGCCAACAACAGAAGGTGCTTTTCTATATTACCTTAAAGCTTTAAATTTTGATATTTATATGTTAATTCAATCCATGAGAGGCACAACTATCCCTGCTGCTTATAGCATTGCCATTAGAGCTGAAAATTGTTTGATTCAAGCTGGAAAGCTAGCTCCTAGGCCTCTAATGCCATTGTATCCAAGTTTAGAGGGTCCAAGCACTAGTCAAGTGCCTATTTTAGCTCCTATTCCCACTCCTAGAAATTAGAATTCAAGTGAAGCTTCTACTTCATCTTCTAGTGCCTCAAATGAACTTCAAGAAGTCATGAAGCAATTGCAAAATTTAGGTAATGAGCTGGTTACACTCAAGAGGCAGCAAGCCCAAGGCTTTAGACCTTCTTTCCAACCTCAAGCTCAGCCTAATAGGTAGCCATACCAGCCTCAAAGACCACCCAATCCAACTACAAATCAAAATCAAGCAAGACCTCCTGCCAACAGACCATTTCAGCCCTATAATCCCAATGCTACATCTACCTCTAAAGCAATAGTGCCAGTGCAAAACAACATGGCTCAAGAGTATGATTGGTGTTTCCCATGTAATGAACCTCACAACCAGTCTATGTGCTTCAACGGTGCCTTAAATCAAGCATTAATGGTGACAACAACTAGTGTGGAGGGTGAAGGGAGTCAAGGAAATAACCAACAACAAGAAACATCCCAACAACAATCAGCTCCAAATGATACCACACTTGTAAACTGGCAGGAAAAAGATTTTTGTGGCATGAATCAAAAAATCTCCCAAAGTGTTGCAGCCAAAACAAGGTCAAAAGGAGGAATTTGGGTGAAGAACAACCATTGGCTCTAAGTAATTCACAACCTTCTACCACTCCACAAATTATTGGAAAACAAAATGCAGTTCCAAACACGCAAGGACTGCCTAAAACAACTCCTAGGCCAACTCAGATGCCAGTTGTTGTTGCCCATGTGCAAGGAATGAATGTGTAGGCCAAGGGACAACAGAGAGATGCTTCATCTCCATTCAACATCATTGATCAGATGAAGAAGAAAAATGTAAACATATCAATGTGGGAATCACTATCCATCCTAGGCCAAAGAGATTTGCTACAAGCTGCCATGAAGGACTGGTCAACTTCAAATCAGCAGGTCCAAATGCAAGAGAAGGTACTCACAAATGTTTCCCAGCCTAAGGGGAATCATGGAGGATAGCAAGGTAAAATTTTGAAGCCCCCTCCATTCTATGTTTCATTGATCATTGGAAACCATTTAGTACACAACTACATGATTGATTTCGGGGAAAGTAGTTCAATAATGCCTAAGCAAATAGCTGATCAGTTGGGGCTTCAATATGAAGTCATATCTAAAGGGGTAGTGCAATTGGATGGGACAGCAGTAACAACAGTAGGAGTGATTAAAAATTTGAGTCTTACTTTGCATACATGCCCCAACGTTGTTGTTTTACAAGATGTCTCAGTAATAGATCTTCCACCACTCTTTGCCCTATGTTTGTCAAGGGATTTCATGGCTAAGATTGGAGGTTACTTATCTACTGATTGGTCACACATGTTTTTAGAAAAGATATGGAACTAAAGCCACAATCAGATCTGATCCTATTGCAAACTTTCACATTGAGCCTCACACTCCAAGCCAAATCAATACCAATTGTTCAGCGTTTGATCAAGAGGATTATCCAAGCACTAATGAAGCTGACACCAAGGTTGGAAGCATCCCAGATTTGACTCTTGATGAATGGGCAAACAAGGTGCATGCTTTTGATCCTTATCAAGAAATAGAAGAATATGAGCTAGGAGTCTATTGCATGCATGAAGAAAATCAGCCTATTCCTAGCATCACCAAACCAGACCACAAGGATGACAATGAGGTATGGCAGTTGTTCTTTGATGGATCAAGAAGTAGACAAGGTGCAGGAGGGGGAGCTATGCTTGTTTCACCTCAAGGAGTTAGGTATTATTCAGCTTTTAGATTTCAGTTTGCATGTTCTAATAACACTGTTGAATATGAAGCTTTGATACAAGGATTACATTGGTCAATCAAAAGAAGGATAAAGAACTTGCAAGTCTTTGGTACATTGATTTTATTGTCAACCAAGTTAAGGGGAAACATGCTGCCAAGAATGATCTACTCAAGTGCTACAAAAATAGGGTGTGGGACCTCATTGAATATTTTGAGGGCTTTGGCATCAAATCCATTCCTAGAAAAGAGAACCAAGCTGCTGACAGGCTTGCAGTAGTTGGAGCAGCCTTTGATGTTGTTGAAAGCATCCAAAAAGACAAGGTACAGCCAAACATCCATGTGATTATAAGGCCTTCGATGCTAGACAACAATGTGAGTTGGAAAGTGTTTGAAAGTGATCAACAAATCATCCATTTCTTGCAAGAAGAGGCTGAGTTCTCAGCTAAAAATCGGAAAAGTTGGAGCAGGTAGTATGGTGACCAAGTGGTACAGCTGAGAACCAACAAACTACCAAAGGGACTTATTACTTTGGAGTCCATTTTCAATCCTAATGATCAGTTTAGGAAGGAGAAAGCAAACATCCAAGTCAAGGGAGAAGATTCAGTGTCCATCTTGGTGGAAGAAGGCAAATCACTCCAAGTTGGTAAAGTGACAACTGAGCAAGAAAGGTATGAGTTCATATAGCTTTGTCAAGAATTCCCTGATGTGTTTGCTTGGAGCTATGAAGATTTGAAAGGTTTTAACCCCGAGTTAGCTCAACACACCATTGAATTGGATCCAAGTACTAAACCCATCAGGAAAAAACAAAGGCCAGTCAATCCACACATGGAGCCTCTCATGAGAAAAGAATTGAATAAGTTGATAGAGTCAAGTATCATATTCCCTATCAAGCATTCTAGTTGGGTAGCCAACTTGGTTCTAGTTAGAAAGAAGAGTGGAGAAATCAGATTGTGTGTTGACTTCAGAGATCTGAATAGAGCATCTCTCAAGGATCATTACCCACTTCCTTCTATGGAGAAAATTTTGCAAGTTGTTGCTGTGCTCTGAGAGGTTTTCATTACTTGATGGCTATTTAGGGTACAATCAGATTATGGTGAAAGAAGAGGATCAGTTCAAGACAGCCTTTACAACCAAATGGGGAACTTATGCATACAGGAAAATGCCATTTGGGTTGTCCAATGCTAGAGCTACTTTCCAAAGGGTAATGGACATGGCGTTCAAAGATTTGATTAACAACATGGTGCTGATATACCTTGATGATATCACTATTTTTTCAAAGAATGCAGCAGACCATCTCTTTCACTTGAGACAAGTGTTCCAAAGGTGTAGAGGATTTGGGGTATCTTTGAACCCCAAAAAGTGTATTTTTCTAGCTCATGAAGGAAAACTCCTTGGCCACATTATCTCCAAAGAAGGATTAGCAATTGATCCAGAAAGAGTTGAAGCCATAAGAGCACTACCATTGCCAAGCCACAAGAAGGCCCTTCAAAGTTTCTTGGGGAGGATAAATTTTGTTCGGAGGTTTGTCCCAAATTTTGCAGCCCTAGTCAAGCCTATCACCAAGATGTTAAAGAAAAGCATAGCTTTCAAATGGATAGCAGAAGGAAAAGAAAGTTTTGGAGCAATCAAAGAAGCCATCTCACAAGCCCCAACTCTCATTAACCCATATTTCTCCAAGGATTTCATCCTCTATGCATTTGGAGGTGATGATACTATTTCTGTAATTTTGGTACAGCAGAACAAAGACAATGATGAGCAGCCAATTGCTTTCTTTAGCCAAATCCTGGAGGACTATGAGGTGAGGTATTCTTTCATTGAGAAGCATGTTCTTGCAGTAATCAGGAGCTTGAAGAAATTCAAGCATCTAGTTTCAAACAACAAGGTTCAATTGTTGGTTTCTCATGTGGGAGTTAAAGACTTCCTCCTCAACAAAGACCTGAATGAAAAGAGAGCAGGTTGGATTACTTGTGTCATGGAGTATGACATTGAGATCAAAGTCACCAAGTTGGTCAGAGGAAAAGGATTGTGTGAGTAGCTGGTCTTGAATAAATCCAAGGAAGCATGCAATGAGAAGGAGGTTGTTTTGGCATTGCAAGATAGCCATGAGCAAGGAAGCACTCAAGAAGAAAATGATGGTGTCCTCACTCCTTGCTGGACCCAAGACATAATGCACTTCCTAAACACAAGTCTATGCCCTCCAGAGATGAACAAGACCAAAAGAAGACACTTCAGATTGTAGGTTGTCCCATATGCCCTTGTTGATGGTGTTTTGTTCAAAAGGGATGTGAATGGAGTGCTGCTGAGATGCATTGGTACAAATCAAATTCACAGGGTGTTGGAAGAGTTCCATGGTGGATCAGTTGGTGGTCATTTTGCACCAAGAGTGACAGCTCTGAAGATCATGAGGGCTGGCTATTATTGGCCCAATATTTTCAGTGATTGTTATGCATGGATCAAGAGGTGCAAGAATTGTGCATTCTTCATGGGTAAGGAGAGACTAGTTGCCCTTCCATTACATCCAATTTCAGTTGACCAGCCATTCATGCAATGGGGTTTAGACTTCATTGGAGTCATTAATCCAAATTCAAGCCAAGGGCACAAATGGATTCTAACAGCAACAGATTACTTCACCAAGTGGATTGAAGTCATGGCACTCAAGGAAGTAAATGAATCTAGCATCCTGGACTTCTATGAGGGAATAATAACCAGATTTGGCATACTTGCTACAATAATATCAGATAATGTATTGACATTCATTAGGTCCAAGGTAATGAATGGGCTGTCAAGAATGGGATCTACCTAAGCACTTCATCAAATTATTACCCTCAGGGTAATGGCCAAGTTGAATCTACAAACAAGAACTTGTTAAGGATCATTAGGAGGACTCTTGATGAAAATCAGAGGTCTTGGCATACTAAGTTGAAATCAGCCTTATGGGCTGATAGGATAACTCCCAAGAGATCTACAAGTAACTCTCCATTCAAGATTTTTTATGGAAGAGAGGTAATTTTACCCATGTCACTTGAGTTACCAACATTGGAACTCATGAAACAGTTGGAGTTGTTGGAGTTTGGACCCATGGAGGTTAGATATGCAAAATTGATGGAGCTCCAAGAAATCAAAATCAAGGCATCCCAAGCAATGGAGAAGGATCAAGCTTTGATCAAGAAGACCTTTGATAGAAAGGCCAAGGCTAGATCTTTCCAAGTTGGAGATCTAGTGTTAAAATGGGATGCAAACAGAGAAAAACTGGGAGGCATTCAAAATTTGATGCCATTTGGAGTGGCCCATACATGGTCACAAAGTGTAAGGACAACAATGCCTTCCAATTATCTTCATTGGATGGTGAAGAATTGCAGATTCCAGTCAATGGAATCCATCTAAGCATTGCTACTAAAGGAAATTCTCCACCTTGTACATATTAGCTTAGGTTTTCATTCCTCCAAGTGCTTATGCACATTGTTTTGTTGTAGTTTAGCTTTTCTTTCCCTAAGTGCTTTGGCACAAGCTTGTTGTTCCAGGAAATGTGTTTTGCAGGCCTTACTCCAATCAGATGGTGTTCTACCCTCCATCTTCCTCCTTGCAGTGTTCTAATCAGTTGGGGTACCAAGCAAAGAATTTGATGACCCCATGCCCAATGGATTGCTTCAGGCAACTGGTAACTTCATCCAGTAGGCAGATGACCCCTCTGAGTCACCAAAATTGTTATCCAAAATGAGCCCCTTGCTCATTTTGTGGCTAACTCCCTTCATTCTTTCCTCTCTTGTGCCTCAGTCATAATTTTTTGCTTTTTAGGCACTCAAAACCTTCTAGAAATGGCACCATTGGATAGAGATTTTTCTCAACTTTCCAGAAAGGTAAAGTTTTCCTCCTAACTCCATGTATTTTTGAAGTTATGGCTCAACGGAGTTTTCGTGAAAATTTTCCCTAGAAAATCCCGAGCCAATAAGATGAGGCCACGTGTCCTCGGAAGGGGAGGAGGAGTGGAGGTAAATTGGAATTTTTATGTTTGCAAAGTTTGTTTTTTTTTCAGGGCCCAGGGAGAAATTTTGAATCTTGCCACGTGTCCAGGGGGGAGGAGTGGGGATCACACCACGTGTCTCGGGGGCATCGGAATCACTTATGCCACATGTGTCCTTAGGCCAAGGTGGCGGAGGGGAGAAGTTGGGAATTTTCCCAAAGGATAGGTGAGAGCAAAAAAATTTCGCCCCATGGCCCGTGAATGAATGGAAACCCGCCACGTGTCCCGAAGACTGCGGGGCATGGGGAAGAGTTGGGATTTTTCCCAAAGTAATTTTGAGGGAAAAGGTAAATTTTGGAAAACCCCCTTCCCAGGCTGAGCCAATAATAGGAGGCCACGTGTCCCAAGACCTGCGGAGCGCGGGGAAGAGTTGGGATTTTTTCCCAAAGCAATTTCAAGGGAAAAGAAAAAAAAGTGCAAAGGCCAACCGTGTCTAATGTCAGGGATTTGCCACATGTCCAAGTAAAAAAAATGGTCAAAATTAGTAAAGCAAAATATGGTCAAAGTGACGAAGAAAAAAAAATCCCACGCAAAATCACATCATGCCACGTGTCCTCGGGTCATCCAGTAGCGGAGAATTTTGGAAAATTTTCCAAAGGCCAAAATGATGGAAAATGAAGCAAGAAGAGTCCACGACCAATAGAATCATGCCATGTGCACTGGATCGATGGGGCACAGATATTTTGGGAAAATTTTCCCAAATGCAAAAAAGTGGGAAAATTTCAAATTTTCGGCCCGCCAACCCGTTTTGGCCCTGTTTTGCCCTAAATTTTCAAATGACCATAACTTTCGATCCAGAGCTCGGTTTTTCACATTCTTTATATCAACGAAAGCTGGTGAAATTATCTACATGATTCCGGGCTCAATTTTGTGTTTTGATGGAGGTTGAGAGATAAAATTGGAAAATGCCTCTGGCACGTGGAAATCAACAGAAATGACGTTTCAACCACCATTTTTAATGAAGAATGGCTCGCATTCTCTCCCAGCATGGTGAAAAATGTTAGGGAATGGACCTTTAAGGATGCCCATGTTGTTTTATTGCATTTTGGTTGGTGGTTGAAGCTCCTCTCACATTTTCCCATGTTTCTCTCTCCGGGCTCATTTTTTTGCATTGTAAAAACTAGAATGGGCTCATTTTTTAAAAGAAGGAGACACTCTTTTAGCTCTGCAACTTCCTTTTTCTTCCTTTTGGAAAAATTTGTGGAAATTTTTACCTTTCCATGCAAATACAACACCTCTTTTGCCTCTTGGTCATTGTAATGCACTGTGTTGGACCTAGAATGATAATATATGCTCTGTGATTAAAAGTTTTCTCAATCCTTTCATATGTTTATCATTGTTTTCCTAACCTCTCATTACATTTTGGCAAATTGTGCATGTTTTTGTGTTGTATTTCCTCCTGGAATGTGTATGTTTTGTAGTAGCAGGTGTCTACTACTCCTTGGTGCATCACCTTATCAGCATTAGTCTCATTTTTCTTGCATTCTCTATCTCTGTCCCCTTGGAATTTAGAGTAGGAATTAGGAATTTAAGCCTCTGCAAATTTCATGCATATACCTGATAAGAGGAGTTGAGGAACCAGCCTCTAATCTGAGATTCTTTTCCATTTTACAAGTCCCACACTTGGGGAAAAGATTCAATGTTGTGCAATCACACTGGATGCTAAAATGTCAAACTAGAAATCTGATAGAACATCCAGAGGGTGCTGTTGATTTACACTAACGAGTTTCAAAAAATATCAGCAACTATCAAAGCAAGTTGACAATATCAAACTTTCAAATCCTGTCCTAGTGATTGTTACATAAATGCTATCCTACAATTATCAAACAATCAACTTGCCCTAGCATGTATCCTTGTTTAGGGGCAAGTAATATCAAACCCCTACGTGTATCCTCTCTTGGGGAAAATCTCGACTCTCATGTTTTTCCTTACATGTCTCCTTTCTTGGAGGCACTGACCCATTCAATCTCATATTAATATTCAACATGGATCCAGCAAAGAGTTTCATGAGGATTTGCTTGACTCCACTATTCAATTTTATCCAATCTCCTTGCATGTATCCTTATTTGGTGGCATCTATATTTACTTAATCTTCACTTTAGATCACATTAGGGGTGTTGTTAAGTGTCTTTATTTAAATTTTGTTGTATTATTGTTTTTAATGACCAATTACAAGTATTTAGTTGTCATCTTGGTCTATTCATATCCATGGTGCATATTAATTATTGTGTATATTGGTTTGTTTTATGTTTAGTCTTATCTTTTTGACCAATTACAATTATTTTGTTATCATCTTGTATTATTCATAACTATGGTGCATATTAATTAATGTAACACCTGAATGTTATTTACTTCCTCCTGAGCATACAAGTGTTGATATGTGATTTCTTTGTAAAAAAAGGATGTGTTCCTTGATTGAGAAATCATGCTTGATATGTACTGTATCTTCTTTGCAGATTTCAGATCCTTGACTGAGTCAGAATATGATTGGACTCTTTTATTTCTTTCATTTTGTATCTGAGTTTAATCTGATCTCGGAATGAATTATAGAGTTATCCACCTATAATACCTAGCCTTGGATCAGTGGAATTGATCCAGGTATTGCTTTAAGTTTGTTCGTGATGAATTAAAATTTCAGACCTTGAACAGGTTGCAAGGTCTAGATGCATTGAATAAGCTAGTCCGGAAGATAACTCAGGTTGATCGTGTGAAAAGGATTGGTTCCCGATATCTAAATATATCTGGAAGGTCTTAATCGTGGACCAGGTAATAATTCAGTTACATATAATTCTGTAGCCTAAGGCAGAACAGGAGCTAACCCTGTTCAAGAATGCATGTTGTAGGTCTTTTTCTGAGCATACGGAATGTAGACCTAACTGGAATTATTAATGTTAGTAACCTAAAACTAAACTTAACCTAGGGGTTAGATTAGTGATGATCTAACCTAGACCTAGGCTAAGAGCTAATGTCCTAAGTTAGTATCTATGTTCTATGAAGTTAGACTAGGTATTATCCTAAATTCTAACCTAAGTTACTAACCTAACTATTGAGCAAGGATTATTGGGGACCTATGGAGGGGTGCGAACCATGGGCGGCAGTTTCTATGTTATTTAATGCGTGGATAAGCATGAGGGACAGGTAATTGGTGGAGGTTTTAAAACGGCTAACTTGAGCCGACGTGGCAGTTCGCCAAAATTGGAAATGGTCTTGGAATTTCTCTTGTCTATCGCCAACTATGGCGGTCGGTGGCAGTGGAGTTTGAGCGGGAAATTGGGAGTAAATGCAATTAATGAGCTCGGTAGTCGAGCTCGGAATTCATGAGAAGGCATGCAAAATGGAAAGTTAATGTTTTGTTTGGCTTATCACGAATTCCGGTTTTTCCTCTGCCTGTTCACTGGTTCTTCGCACCAGTCTTCTTTGTGTTGCATGGCGAGTATGAGCGTATCTAGCTCTTTCCTCTGGCAAGGAAAATATATATGTCATGGAGATAGAAAAATTTTGTTGGTAGCTCTAACTTGGAAAAGGAAAAGAAAGTCCGAGCTCTTTCAGTGGTCTGCTTCGAATTTTGAGCAAATATCCAGGCATGTTAGGCCCTAACCTTTAAAAATCTTGTTGTCTTTCAAGTGATTTCATTAGAACAACTCTGTTCAAATGATTTATGGAAATGGATGATTTTCTATGGTTGTCTTGTGTGATTTTGGTACTGTATCTTCATGCTGGTTCGATTTTTCATTTATCCCTTGATGGGTGTTTATTAAATTCGAACTGTTGCTATATTTCTTTGTGTTTTGCATTCCGGCTTTAATATGCGAAATTATTGCAAGTATATGTGATAGGCCTGCTCTGTGTGAGTCCATAAATTGTTCTCTCGATGGGTACAGACTATTGAGATGCTTGTTGATGGATACTTTTCGTTGATTCTTGTTGTGGAAACTGTCGGAAGGGATACTGAAGGACATTTGTTTGATTGTTCAGTTAATTGACCTTTTCTTTCGTAAGCTCTGTCGTGGTTGTTATTTAGTGGTGGTTATGGATTCTGGTTGGGTTTTGTTATGAAATTTTATAGTTATTTGTGAAAAGGTAACTCACAGTGTTACAGTATTCATTACGACCTTGCTGGAGTTGTTTTTCCCCTTGCGTGGAGGTTATGGGGGTTCAACCCATTGATAGTATTGATATATATATATATATATATATATATATATTATTGTATTGAAACGACTCTGTGGAGTCCTCTGAATGAATCGTATATTATGGTCCACTGTTGAGGATATAGATACATCTTTGAATATTGATAATTGAATTTCGTTGGAGTCTTGTAGAAGTAACAGGTCATACGACCTCTGTTATTTATGAATTTTGGTACAGACTCCCTGGGTATACTTTTACGTTTCCTTCTGTGTAAGCTTGTTCGAGAATTTTGAAGAGGTTCAGTTGAATTCCTTGTTATGAAATCAGTATTTTGATTTGCTTACACCTGATTTTTGAATGCTTACCATAGTTGGCATAGATAGAATCATTAACTATTTTTATCTTATATACTGTTGTTGGGACTCAGTTGAATTCTTGATAGATAAACAGTGTAACTGCTTCAAATTAAGACTGTTGGGTTTACTATTGTTTTCGACACCGTTGGGTTCCTTGAGTATGGGAAGATATCTTGTATATCGGTTTCTGGAAAAGCTAAACTGTGAATACTGTTTACGGATTTAGTTTTAAATCCTTGATTGGTAATCTGTGTCACTGTTTCTGTATAAGCCTGAGTATGAACATGTAATGTTTTTGGCTTTGTTGGATTTCTTTAAATAGCTTGACATCATGTATTATGGCTTTTATAAAGTAGGTCGTGAATAACATACTTTCAACTCTGGATGCGTTCAGAAGTGACTATGTTATGTTATGTTATGTTTTCTTTCTGATTACATTCCAGATAGATGTGGCTGTGCATGTTGCGTGGATTTCGTTTAAAAATCTCTCTGCATAGTCATAGGGAATTGTCATTGCTAAAATGATTTCGAGTCTCTTGTTGACTGCGATAACAGAAGAGATCCTTTGAATTCGACCTTGGGTCTAAAAGCCTTACAGTGTAGAAAGGACTTGAATGAGTTGAAGGTTGTCATAAGGTATTGTTGGCGTGTTACGTCTTCTGTGCATAGATATCCATTTCTGAGCTTGATTGAGTTTAGGAGTAGTCGATTTCACCTTAACAGGTAACGGCATTTAATATCTTCTTGTCTGTCGCTTCTTGCGTGAGGACATACTGAGTCTGCTTGTTGATAGACACCGTTGTTTGGCATGAGGGCTACTGTACTGTAGTTGCTTTCTTGTAAGCTTTAACAAAACAGTGGTGCTGTTGATGGTCTCGACTGATTTATTTGCATGTGTATTAAGTGAATGCCTTGCTCTTGAAAAGACGGTACAGTCATGAGCTAGATCTTAAGGAAATAAGTATTATTCGTTTATTTCTCTTCTGTTATAAAGTATAGGTTGATATAATTGTTTATCTAACTTTTGGAATTGTTCTATCATGCTGATGGAATCATGAAAGGTTATTTATTTATTATGTTGAATATATAATCCGTCTGATGTTGCTGTCCTTGGGATTCAGATGGATAGTTGGTTAGATGCATTTGTCTTCTTGGTCACTAACGTTTTAATGATTTGATCTCATTTAAACAGGGTGTTTAATGAAAACAATTGATGTATTGCAATTGTTTTAAAGGTTAGTGCTTATCATGCTCAGTTCATCGAACTGACCCATGTTGACAATTTTTGCAGATGGATGCCGTAAGTGGTAAAAGCAATGCAGATCTGACAGGATGATCAGATTGTTTAATTTGATTTATAATGAATTACATCTTGATTTTCTAAATGTACTATATGTGGAAAGATGTTCCTTTTTCGTTGAGCATTGTATCAAGTATGCTGAATGCATAAAATGTATCTGTATAGTTCAGAAAGGAATAGAAATAAGTATATGCTACTTATGTGTTGTATTCTTATTTTGATAGTTGACCTTCTTCGGTTTATATACCGGAGGGACAATGTTATCTTTGTATAGTTTGGAGACTTTTGTGATTGTCAATGAAAGCTTACAAGAAAATGTGATTGAATTCTTATGAGTGTTTAGTAGTTCTAATTTGTTCTATCGAAAGCAAAATTGAAATTTAAATCATTGTCTTTCTAAAGATAGGATTAAAATAAACCTAAGCAGAACGCTAATCAAGCTGAATTAAATTACTAATCCCTAGTCTTGATTATGACAGGACAACATTTAATTGGATTCTTAATCATTTATATCTTGATACTAATAGGTATGATATAAATTTAGTTAGGAGAACTGATATAAACCTAATGGGGTTCAGATGGCAATCTCATGTGAAGTTTATGAGTTATTGTCAAATTCCGTTGTCTTAGAATCATGTATATTCTAAGAACTCCATGATGAGACCTTGGCCTTAATATCTCCACCGTGTAATGGGTTTTATTGAGGAAGGTCATTCTAAGATGAAGAATCCAGGGATCGGGAAAGGCTAACCCTAGGGGAACGTCTTTAATGTAATTTAAACTCAACGTGCGTAACGCATATTAATAAGTAGATCTTTCCGAGGCGGATTTAAAGGTTGACGGCACAAGTCAACTGCAGGGTTGTACCTCCGAGAAGATTAGGATCTTCTCGAAGTTACAACAATGTAGGTGACTTATGACGACACCCTTTGCATTGATCGCTAAGATTTACACTTTGATCTCGAACGAGTTACTCAGGGACCGATTAGGAATGTGGTCACGTTATAAGGCTGCCTAGGAGATTCGGGGTATCTTGACACACTGGTTTAACTAGGGTTGAACCAATATGTCATTGTATCCCTAATCCTCGTGGGCATCCATATAACGTTATCACCTTGTTAGTCCGTTTCCGAGTGAATAAGTTGAGATAGGAGGAATGGACCGACGTAAGTCGGTATAAGACATTCTACATAACATAAGAATGGGGTGAAGGGCGTATTCAGTTGGCGAGTATGCCGTTAAGGAATACAAGACATAAACAGATGTTTCAAATCTTTGGCCAAAGTATCGCAAGCTGCTGATTGCGTTGTCCTAATTCACCTAGTCTAAGGGATGAGATGCCGATGAATAATGGTAACAATTATTCAGTTAGGTTCCTTGGACAGAGCATTCTGAATCCCAGAATAGGGAAGAGAACCGCAAGAGTGAAGTGTTAAATAAAAACGCCAACTCTTATTACTCATGAATAGATCGGTAGATTACCGAGTCATGGAATGAATAGATCGGAGGTACTCCGAGTCATTACAGTTGCATATGGTTGTCTATTATAAGAATGGTTATTTGATTGTGAGTTCTAAATTGGGTATTTAGAACTAGGATGCAATTATCAAAAAAAAAAATTGACTTGTTCTATTGTCTAAAATGAGGATGTTACAATTAATATGTATATTGGGTTTACATTACATTTTGTATTTTTGTTTCTATTGAACTAATTACAAGTATTTTTGTTAGCATCTTAGTTTATAAATAACCTTAGTGTAATCATCTTACTGTGTATATTGGATTTTTTTATGTGTGTGTATGTGTGTGTTTTTACACGTATATGGGTTACTCATCATGGTTTTTTAATAATTATAGTGCTAAATCTATTGTGCAACAACAAAATAGGTTGCTCAAAAAATAGAAAATCTAAATGGAAGCTCAACTACGAGCATAATAAATCATATCATATCTATCATATCATTCGATTTGACAAGGAAATGAAAATCAAAGCATCCATCGAAGATAATTATAAATGATTGATACCAAAACAATAATCATCCTCTATATGCATCCATACAAATTCCATATCATTGGTCCCACATAAGCATTCTTGCATCATAAGCATTTTCCTTCATATCAAGCGATTGTCCATCGCTTAGTTACGTTACCCACCCACTCGAGGGGAATTACCTCGGTATCATCTAGACTCATTGGGGAATCCAAATGTTTTGCTAGGGAAAATCAGGTAGTCCACCACACTTTTCTATCATTTATTCATTGATATGCATGTGTCTATTAGCTTTAAAGCACTATTATTTCATAATAACACTTTAAACAGGGAAAAATGTAGACACCCTAAAATATCACATTACGCATTGTAAACCTTTGAAATCATCTCATGTAATTACTTCACAGTACATTACAACCATTTTCAACCACTTTTGATCACTCTCATAATATTCCACTACATTACGACATTTTAAATACATTCTACAACATTTTCCAAAATAAGCTTTTATCATTTCTCAATTCCCCTAATCATTCTTATCATTCCCACATGGTCTCGAATTATTTAATACTCACACTATGGACCTTATTACACCCATATCCATTCCTAGGATTAGTTAATTAATATAATTAATTAATTATTCATCCCCTTTCCTATTAGTTAATTTTATTAGCTAATATTTAATATCAAAATAATTAAATAAATCCTACACATTATCCATTTACATCTCACCCCTTATCCAATTAATTAATATCACTTTACTCATCAACATCTCAAGTTAACTAGAGAAAAAGGAATTAACTTAAAGCTAAATCAATTAAATACATGTGCAAGAGACAAAATAGATAAAATAAACCATGCATCTCACAAAACATGGCATTCTAAAACTAAATTAAATCAATGCAAAAGATAAAAGTGATCTCAAACTACCTCTTTCCAACAATTAACATATCATGTTTAGTGATAATTGAATAGAAATTAAACAAGTTACTTTTAACTAATATAATGTGCATTAGTTATACTTTTAACCATCCCCATTGCTTTCTGCTCGCTCCTTTATTTGAATTTTGTTTCCTCCGCATTTGCGTCCATGTCGAACCCCTCTGGTCAGCCCTTAAGATTCTTCCCGACCATTTAGGTGGATTGTCACCTCACCCTCGGTAGGTGCCATGGAATAACGTGGTGGTTAGGTCCCCCTCTACTCCACTTTCAAGTGATTTTCATCCTTATGTTCTTGATGGGACATTTTCCTTCAAATTCCTTCCCACATCACTTTTGTTGATTTTGCCTCGAAGGATTTGTCCTTGATAGGAAAACTATTGGGCCCTAGACCTCCTCCGGAGGAGATAAAAAATGGGTGCATTTGAAGTGGGCTCCATGTGGCTCCCTTGAGGTTGTGGCCATGCCAAATGGATTTAATTATTTTACATTAAGCCTCAAGGATGACTTCGCTCATGCTCTTCTTGGAGGGCCATGGTTTTTTGGAAGGAGAGGCTTCTATCTACGTAAATTGTCTATGGGTTTCAACCCACACACTGTGAAAACGATAACACAAGCTCCAATCACGGGTTCACTTGTCGGTTCTTCTATTGGATTTCTAGGATCCTGCAGTCATTGAAGATATTTCTCTCTATGGGTTCTCTTATTGCCATCGACCAAGCTACAAAAGCTAAAACCAAATTTATTCATGCTCTTTTGTGTTAATGTTGATATGAGTGGCCTTCGCCAAAATCAATAGACCTTCTATCAGATTTTGGAGTATGGTCACAGCCTATTAAGTATGAATATATCCCCCAAGCTTGCTCTATCTACAAAATCATCGGTCATAGGGCCCCAACCTGCCCATCCAAGCCTCCTAAGCAAAATAGTTCGAACTCGTCTCCTAAAAAGAAGGGAAAGTTTATCCCCAAATTTTTCCCTAAGGTTGTTCCCGATGTTAGAACCTCTAACCCATTTACCATTCTTAAGGATGGTAAGATTCCCTTTCTAAGCTTGTTTCCATTCGTCAACCTCTTGTTCTCCTTATGTCTCGATCATTCTCCCATTTCTCTTTCTATGCCCGCTCATGATCCCTCGGCTCCCTCGGTTGATGCCCCTTCCTCTTTTCCCCTCTCCTTTCCCTCTCCTACTCTCAAGCTAGAGGAGCCTCTCTCTCCATCTTCAAGTGCCCCCAGGGGATACCTACCATCCTAGAGTCTCTAAAAGCATTGATGAGAAGGCTGTAGATGTGGGATATAATAATAAAAGGTAGACCCCTACTCATGTGAAGCTTCAACATGAAACAACACTAAATGTGACACATGGAACTCAAGGTAGCCTTACTTTCAAGGTTGGAAACAATCCCAAATCTAAAAAAGTGAATATAATCTCTTAGAATATTAGAGGACTCAACTCTCTGTAAAAGAAAAGGGTCCTTAAGGATATCATACTGAAGTACTCTCTAGACATCATCATTTTTCAAGAAACTAAATTAAAGGACAAATGCAACCTCCCCTATGTTGTGGCATTCTTCCTCCTTTTCCCCTCGGGAATATTCTAGGAATACTTTGGAGGTCTTTGCACTTTTTGGAATCCTAACATCTTGTATAGGGATTGTATCATCAAAACTCCACACTTCCTAGGTATGTTCTTCCAAGAGATTGGTTCTGATACAGGTTGGATTTCTATCAACCTCTATGCGCCCAATCTAGACACCCAAAGGGATAAGATTTGGAGAGACATTTTTGAATTTAGAAATAGTTTTAATCATCTTCCTTGGCTCACTTTGCAAGATACTTCAACACTACATCTACCCATCTTAAAAGCAAGGTGACTCACCTACTAACACCAAGCACATGGAAGCCTTGGAATATTTTATTAGACAAGGTGAGTTCTTTTATATTGACTTATAAGGATCCTCTTTCACCTGGTCAAATCGCAGACTTGGACATAATCACATCCAACATAGATTAGGCGGGCCTTAGGATCTATGGATTGGATATTTCATTTTTCATATTTTTAACTAAGTGCTCTCCCAAAAGTTGCTTCACCACCACAACTGTTATTATTAAGTGTTGACTCTTTACACAAGAACAAAAATATTCCCTTCGAGTTTGAATTTTCTTGGTTTGAATCACAACTTGGATGGCCTTATTAAGAGCTGATGGAAAATAGACATTCAGGGCATGGTAATGTTCGATTTTCTAATAAGCTAAAATAAGTAAAGAAACATATTAAAGCTTGGAAGGTCAAATTATTTGGGGACATTCACCTTCAAAAGTAATAATTATCTTAAAATATTCTTGTCACAGATAGGTGATATTGAAAAGTATGGTAGAACAAACCCACTTCACCAATAAGAGGTTTCCCTCTTGAATAATTATCATGACACTCTAGTTGAAGAGGATACCTATTGGAGACAAAGATCTAGGGAACTTTGGCTTCAAAGGGAGAATCATAACAAAAAAATTCATGCTACAAATTCTAAGCATAAAATAATAGATAAAATAAAGGAACTACTCTCCTAGCAGGTAAGTTATTGACTCTCAAGATGAAATTTAAAATTAACTTATTTCATTTTGTTCTAATCTACTTAAAGAAGAGGATCCCCAAGACAGAATGATATAGCGAGAGATGTTACAAACACATTTCAAAATTGATTAATGATGAGATGAATGAAAGAATGATGCAACCCTTCTCGATGGAGGAACTTCATAAATCCATATTCATAATGAAGGGAGATAAGTCACCTAGTCTTGATGGCTTCCCTACCGCATTCTATCAAATTTATTAGGAAATTATCAAGGATGATCTTGTTGATGTAGTGAATTAATTATAGAGAAATAAAACCCTCTTGAGAGAATGGAACACGGCCTTCATTGCTTTGGCCCCAAAATATCTTTGTTCCAAATCGATTATCAACTTTAGGTCAATAATTCTTTGCACATGACTTATAAAGTTATCACAAAAATGCTAGCCACAAGACTTAATTTGTTGATGAATAGATTGGTTTTGAAGCGAGAAAAATGGATTTATTGGAGGTTTTTTGAGACAACAAGGTGTAATTACCATCCATGAGGCCATCCACTCAATAAAACACACCAATTCATCTAGGATGATTCTCAAATTGGATATGTAAAAATCATTTGATTAGGTTAGCTATCCTTTTCTCCCCGGGAGTACTCAAAAATATGGATTCAATGATAAGTGGTGCAGTTAGATCTTCATCTATATTTGTTTCCCTCATTTCTTGATCTTGGTCAATGACATCCCACTTGGTTTATTCAATAGCAGTCAAGGGATTAGGCAAGGTGACCCCCTTTCACCCTTCCTCTTTATCTTAATGGTGACACCTTAAGTAGGGATCTGGAAGTGACCAGACAATCTGCTACTATCTCTAGTATCAAAATCAAGTCTAGAATGCCTTCAGCTACCTACATTCAATTCATGAATGATACAGTCTTATTGGATGTTACTTCGGTTTTGGAGGTCAAGGACTTGAAATTAATTCTTGATAGATACCAACTTGCCTCGTAGGAGCTCATCAACTTCTCTAAAAGTTGTATTACTTTGATAAATATGCCTCTCGGCAGGAAAAAGGAGATAATGGATATCTTTAGATGTAGCATTATGGACCTTTTGTCTTCTTAACTTGGCATTCCCCTCTTCAAAGGGAAATAGCTTTAAAAACCTATGGATGTCATTCATAGATCATTTCCAAAAGAAGTTGGCAAGCTATAAGGGCTCTCTCCTCATTCGGGTAGGTAAGTGTCACTTGTTAAAGCTACCCTTCATATCATGCCCATATATTTTATGTCCTTGCTCAAAATTCCCGCTTATGTTATTTCTACAATTGAGAAAATTCAAAAACATTTTCTCTGCGGTGGCACTAAAGAGAGGATAAGAGTTTATTTGGTTTCCTATAATATTGCTTGTACTCCTACTCTATCGGGTGGGCTAGGGATTCACAGGGATTACTTAGATGAATGAAGTTATGCTCACTAAACTTGGTTGGGTGATTTCTTCTAATAATAAGGCCCCCTAGATCTAGCTCCAAAGACCAAATACCTAAATCCTTCGATAATTTTCTTCAATCTAAACCTCCTCAAGGATCTGCTATTTGGAACTCAATTGTGATTTCTCTTCCTTTGTTGCATACTAGAACTAAATAGCACTTGGGAAATGGTTCCCAAATTGATTTATGTGATGACTGGTGGGTGGGAGATAAGCCTCTTACACATAACTCTTTACGGGATCCAATAGAAATGTTCCTAATCTCCATTTGTGGCATAAGGGTTAATGGGTATATTAGCATTCTGAACAATAAGCCATGTTGGAACTTTCATACCTAGCTTTGGATGTAGTAGTATCCAATTTCGGTGCTTAAATTGCCTCGAGTTTCTTTGTCTACACAATATATCTCCTTCTCTCTGCCTCATAATGAACTCATCTAGCCTCTCTCACCTTCTAGGAACTTCTTTGTTAAGGCATCTTATTTTTCAAAACCCCATCCCCACTTGTGGACCCCCACTCCATCATGTTTGGCCCCATGTTTTCATCCCCGTGGGTTGCTTCTTAGCCTAGATATCCTTCAAAGATACTTTCCTTTCTATGGAAAATATTAAGAGATGGGGCTTTTCCCTTCCCTCCCATTGCATCATATACCTCTCGAGTTGGAATCTTCTGCCCATATCCTTCTTCATTTTCCTTTCTCTCACTCTCTTTGGGGTCTTCTTTTTGGACATCTATGGGTGGCCTAGGTATTCCCCTCCTCTCTTTGAGCCCTTCAATCAATGGTTCTCTCCTTTCTCTCATCACTTTCTATCCCTCATCTAAAAACTTATGCTTCCTCATGGTCTCTGGGGTATCTGGAAGGAAAGAAATAGATGAATTTTTAAATACCAAGCCATGGATCCCATACAGGTTTTTAAAGGTATTGCAATTATCTTCTAAGAGAATCTAAATAGTTGTATCTCGGGAGAAGCATAAGAAGAAGTTTAATTTATGTGGTACTAAAAACTAGTGTCAAGAACTTGTTTTTCTCGGTGGTTTGTCACCCCTCTACTGCAAAGCGTGATAGCTAAGGTGGTTTTGACCCCTCCTCCTCATGGTTGGTTGAAACTAAACACATATGGTGCTTTCAAAGGTGATCCGGATCATACCATTATATCCTCCCCCTTGGCCATTTGTCATTTGTTATATTTGGTGTCGGAACCAATTACCACATTGAATCTGTGGCAATCCTCAAAGGTCTAGAGCTTGTGCTAAATTTTAGACAAGGGTGATTCCTTGTTGAGAATGACTCCCTAAACCTTATTAGAATCTTGAATTCTAATGAATTGACTTAATGGACTATCAAAATAATTATTAAGGACATCAAAATTGTGTTGTCTAGCTTCCAAGAGATCAAGTTTTAGCACGTTTACTAGGAAGGAAATAAGTGGCTGACCTCTTAAAAAATATGGGAATTCTGGTTGATGAGAAAAAATTAGATCAATAACTTTCCAAGTGACATTCTAAACAAGATGTCTCATAATGATCATCCCACTAATCATTAGGATCTTTATGGGGTTGTTTATATTTTATGACATCAAGGATAGTGTTGACTTTAATGTTAGTAGGGCTAGCTATCCCCCTTTTGTGGTGGCGAATGCTTTAATTATGATCTGAGGTCATCATTGCGAATAGCAATTCAAAATTTGAGAACACATGTGACAGAGTTTTCGATGAAATGGTAGCTTTTTGGGAAAAAAATTTATATTATAGTAACTATATTCCTACCTAGCAAACATGTTTGAGATTCCTTTTGAAAGCCTCGCTCTCCCATTATTTATTCGGGGCTCAATTATCATATTTTTCTTTCTCTGTCACTTTCAGAAACATGGGTGGGAAAATTAAGAGAATTGAACTAATTTATTGTGATGAATCTAAGGGAGATGGTGACATTTGGGACATCCTACGAAAGCTAGGATTACCACTTTCATGGATCATCTCTCGGGACATTCTTTTCAAGTCTCCTACATTGTTCTTGCATCCTAGAAGAAGGGTAAGTTCAAGGTCGGCAACACCAAATCTACTATGTCCATGAACTCCATCACCACACCCACAAGTCTAACTTTAGCGGGTGATGTTTATTTTAAGAGGTCCCTCAAGGTAGTGATGTCATATTTCCTTGGCTCTAGTAAAAATCACGAAATACCTCTCATGTTATGAGCGAGCTACTTTGGCTCTTCCTTGGGATAAAGTGGTGAGGTGATCATGTGTTTCTTCACACTTGAAATTCATTACAATCTTATCTATGGGTCATAGCTCTTCATATTATCCTAAATAAGGTAAACTTGGTTGCATTCTTGTTTGATCTCTCGAACTTTCCATTAGGGAGGGAGAGGGTCCTCTCCTTCACTATGGTCTCTTGTACTTAATGTTTGAGACGATTGCTTCCCATGTGGATCTTCTACATTTTATGTTGAAATCTAGCGAGTTTTTTTCATTCTTCTTTTGCTTCCCCACTCCCTTCACCCACTCCCCCATCCTCCTCTTCCACCACCCTAGTAGTAAACTGCCATCATCGTCGAATTCATTTCTTTTGATTTTGACTTTGATTTTTAGTCATCAACCGTCCCTCTCCCTTTCGGGCTCCCCTTCTAGTCGTGCCACTTCCCCACCTCCCATGTCTTTTCGGCCACTTCCCCTGCCCCCACCTTCTCCCGGGCTTCTCGATCATGTCATCTCAAATCCCTTCGAAGAGAAACTCATCCCTAAGGTGATTCTTGGTCTCTCATTTGTGTACTTGGAGTCCCCTATTCTTGATCTTGAAGAATCTCCTCAAGTTTTTATGGAGAATATTTTTATGGATATCGATGAAAATCAGCAATATAAGGATGCTACCAAAGAATAAGGGGACAACGACATTGTGGCTTCCATCCTTGTTAAACTTCAATGTGCCTTTCTTATGATCAAAGATTAGAAAGACTTCACTATCATCACCCAGATCCATTATGGACAAAGACTACATTGAACCCCTTAATCTAGTTGATTCCTTGGTGGATAAAAATGTGTCGGTAGCTATAAAGAATTTTTTTCAAGACCTTAAGAAAATTTATGCTAAGTAATTATACTATTGTATCTAGATACTACTTTTTTGCTTCACCTTTTGGCTTTCCTTATGTAATTCTCACTATTCTATCTAGCCAGATGAGATTTTTGTATAAAGGATGAGGGTCCTTCCAAAACGCCATTTTTACCCTAATCCAAATAATATAATGTGCATTAAGTAATCACAACTATACTGTAAATTTAGAAATATAATGCAAAGGAGACACAAGAACTTACACTTGAGAAACCCAAGGTGGGAAAAACTCCAATGGGTAAGAAAATTGCTTCCCTCTCATTATGTAATTCTCCAAAAGAAAAATTACTTTGCTAGCGAATTGGCCTTTGAGAAGGATTCACACTCCTAATTATATTTGCTTTCTCACAACTTCTCAACAATGAAAAACTCACTCTCAATGAACAAAACAAGAAAGAACTCCAACTCCTCCTCTTTTCTCACACTTGAATTCACTCAAAATCACTTACTAAAATGAAGAATCAAACTTGTATTTATAGTTTATCTACCCAAGGATGGATGGAAAGATGAACTAAACTATTTATAAGCCCAAACATTTGTAATATGGAGTTTCCAAAATTCTAAAATCGTAAGGGATAAGACCTCCGGTGAAGACAAACTTGTGGTTGTGCAAATTTCGGTACCTATTATTGGTGGTTGTGTAACGACCGAGGCGGTTGTGTAACCATGACCTAGAAAAATTCCCAAGAAGAACAATGATGTCATGTAGAATTCATTTGAAGGTGTCCATATCACCTTCATCCCGACTAGACCATCTCTTAAAGGAATATTATGCAAAGAATTTATACTGCAAGTATCAAATATGGAGAATACATACAATTGAGTATTTTTCATATCCACTTTGGGATCATACCTCCCCAATTTTAGGATTTTAAGTCCCTAAAAGCTTCAAGGATTGATGAGGTGGGTAAATCTTGACCCCACATCTTCTTTAGAATACCACTTGACCTTGGTAGGAAACTAGCCTTTCAACCCAATCAACCACCTATCATGCACTCCTCTATGTGTTGTCCTCTCTTTCCATTGCAATACCACATCTTCCACCAATTTTAGCTGATTTTCAAGAGTAAGGTTTCAATAGACGGTAGCAACACTCCCCCTTCTTCCTCATCCAACATGGAGGGCTCAAAGTGACGTAAATTTTAAACATTCGAACTAAACAGATCCTCATATAAGGAGGAAAATCTAAACAAAATACATTATTACCCACTTGTTCTAGAATCTTAAATGGGCCATATTGAAGAGGTTTGAGTTTCTTATCTTTCCCTTATATCCTTTCTTTTCTCAAGTACAACCATACCTTATCTCCAATAAGGAAGGAATGCTCAATCTTATCTTGATCATGTCATGTTTTGTACTTGGCCTATGACTCTGTCAACCTCTCCTATACCTAGAGGTGTATCTACTAAATTTTCTCAATGAATTTCTCATCTTTATGGACTTCTAGTTCCAATTTTTTGTTGTCTCTGCATGGTAATCTCAAAACAACATCAAAATCACTTTTAGGAAAATAACCAAAACATGTTTTAAAAGGAGTCTTCTTGGCGAAGCGTGAACTTTCCTATTATAATAATGATGGATATATACCAAGTTCTCATCCCAAGTCCTCGAATGTTTCCTATTGTACCCTCTCAAGAGTTAGACCAAGGTACGATTTACCACTTCTATTTTCCCATTTATCTATGGATGAAAAGTGGTAGACCTCTTCAACTTTATATCCATCTTCTCCCACAAAGTAGACCAAAAATTTCCTATGAACCATGAGTCCCTATTTGACACAATAGAATTAGAAAAACCAAAATGAACCCACACATTAGAAAAAAATAACTCAGTTGCATCATTATCCTTGATGGTCTTCCTGTAAGGAATTAGAATACACATTTTACTAAATCATTCTACTACCACAAAAATGTAATCATGACCTTTCTTGGAAGTAGGAAAACCACCCAAAAAATCCATGGATGTGTTTTCCTATGGTCGAGAAGGTACTGGAAATGACATATATAACCCCAAATTTCTGTTATTAGGCATGTTTGTACTGCACAAAACACAACCCCTGATGAGTTTAGAAACTTTTGCTTGCATGTTAGGCCAATAAACATACCTTTATAAGTGTGCTACAATATTTTTACACCAAAGTGACCAGCTACCTTGGAATTTTGTGCTTCCATAATCAACTGAACTCTCTCCCCCTTCGACACACAAAGTTTCTCATTCTTGTAGAGTAGCCATCCTAGAAGTAGTATTCTCCCCTAGGTGCAAATCTCTCACTTGGAGGTTTTTGCTGAAATATCTGTGCAAAATTTGGATCCTACTCATAACCTTCCTAATATTCTTCACTCAAAAAATTCTCAAGAAGAGTTAAGTTTCCCATAGGTGAAAGAAAATGAGGCCTAGATAATATATCAGCTAACTTGTTAGTCACACCTTTCTTATATTTGATAATCAAATATTTTGTTTGTAAAAACCCATCCATTTATAGTGTCTATCATGTTGTTATGAGGTTGTAGATATTGGAGAGTTTGGTGATCTGTGTGAATGATAGTTTCTTTTCCCATCAAGTAATGTTTCCATTTCATGACTTCTTGTACAAGAGCATAGAACTACACCATGAAACAATTCGAGTGATAACATACATGCATACTTCCTGAAGTAGAACATCCCCCATAGCATAGTCATTGCCATCGGTTTCGAATTCAAAAGGCAATTGTAAGTTAGGTAATGTCAAAAATGGAGCATGAATAATCTTATATTTAAATGTCTCAAAAGCAATATGTTGTTTCTTACCCCAATCAAAAGCCTTACCCTTGTTGTCACTGAATGTAGCGAAGTTGCTATGGATGAGAATTTCTTGATGAAATTCCTCAAATCTAAAGTGCACCAACGAATCTCCTACTCTCAGTCAAAATTTATGGTGTAAGATAATTCAAAATGGCCTCTATCTTAGCTGGATCAATCCTCAACTCTTCACCTCCAACCACATGTCCAAAAAATATAATCGACTATTAAACAAACTCACACTTCTTCCCATTCAACACTAGTTGGTTCTCCTTAATAACATGAAAAATTTGATGTAAATGGTTAATATGTTCCTTAAAATTTCTAATAAAAACTAGAATGTCATCCAAGTACACGATAACAAAGGAAACAATAAACGGCTTCATTACCTCATTCATCAACCTCATGAAGGTAATTGGTACATTACATAGCCCGAAACATAATACCAACCATTCATATAACTCTTTCCCGGTCTTGAATATTGTTTTCCGGATGTCCTCTTCCTTTATCTCGCACTTGGTGATACCCAATTTTCAAATGAAGATTAGTACAATATTTAGTATGTTGTAACTAGCCTAATAAATCATCGATGCGAGGAAGAGTGTACCTATTCTTGATAGTAATCTTATTCAGATCTCTATAATCAACACACATTCTCTATGAACCATATTTCTTAGGTACTAAAACAATAAAAGAACGACATGGAGAACTTTCAGGATGAATTATACCTTGTTTAATCAAACACTACAACTTTTTTTACTTCATTAACATCTTTCCAAAAATGCTTTTACAATCCCTAGTTTGGAAGCGTCTTTGTCGGGTAACAAGTGTATCTCATGCTCAATTGTCCTGACCGAAGGCATCCCCATAGGCTCTTGGAAAACTTCTCTAAACTATTGAACTAAATATTATATCCATGTCTACTCTTTTTTTAGAAAACATGCTACAAGTGGTTTTAGATGCAACAATCTCATCTTCTGGAATATCCCTCAAAAGAAGTAATACAAATTTACCACTAGCATTAATAAGCTTTGGAGCTTCATTCACACTTACCAAAGAGATCTTTGAGTCTCTTATAAAGGCTGATATGGTGTATCTCTTACCATTCTTCACCAAATGGTACTGGTTGGCTCTCCTCATGAAGATAACATCCCTGATATACAAATAAAAGCTTCCATTCACTACACTAGCCATATCAAGGGGAATAACATCTATTATAACTTCTTCAATAAATGTCTTATCAATGCCAAAAGTGATTTTACATTGCTTGGCAACCTTGATCTCTACACCTTTCTGGAGACACGTGTATTTTGGTCAAAGCACTATTATTCCTAATATTGCACTAACTATTCTCACTCCTCACAAATTGACGACATACCGTTAGTTAGACCTATCTAACTCCCTCTTACAACACTCTTTTGGTCGTATTCCTCTTGTAAATCAATTAAACAGCTAATATAGCCTCTTATTGACTAAACCATCTTCTCATTCCCTTCTAGACTACTTCTACTAGCTTCCTAGACTATCAATCCATTTCATTGGATTGATTAGACCTCTCAAAACTCTCTCAAAACCCTAATTCCTCTCTAAACATGATTAACTAGCCTAACCTAGTTTAACTAGTCCTAACCATGATTAACCTCTTCTAAACCTAGTCAAAACTTACTTTGACTCACTAATCAACTTGTTGAATCCCTTTTAGTCCCACATGCACCAAAATTCCTCCACTTTCCCAAATGGAAAACTATAAATAGCCCACTACCCCTCTCATTTCTAAGAACTCTCCTTCTTCCTAACATAAACTATAACATTTTTCTTAGGGTTTAGAGTTTATTTCATTTCTTTGAGTTATTGCTTTGTCATTGCACTACACACACAAGCATTGAGTAAATGGGAAGAACCATTTGCCTTGAAGCCATTAATGGTGATCTCCCATTCTCATAATCACAAACTAATTGCTTATAATCCTTACTAGGTTCATTTGTTAAAGCTTTCAAGAATAGAGGATTACTAAATATGTTAGGTTGTTTATTTCTTTCAATTTTAATGCATGAAAAAGTGATGAATCCTTTTTTATTTCTTATCTAATGGTTCATTGAATATTTTGTTAAAATCTTTTGGGGTTTCTATAGATATTCTTACCCCATTTCCATAGCTTTTGCAACTTTTCAATGAACACATTTTCTTTACCCAACCCAATGAATATGGACTTGGGTGATTGTAAGTTTCCAACTTTAGCATGTCCACTAACTCTTTACTAATCAAATTATCTTGAGAACATGTATCAAAAAGAGCATCCACCTTAGTTTTCTTCACTTGAATTTTTATATGAAAAATCTTAGTTAGTTCCTTTTCCTGAACAACATTGTTACTACCCAAACATACCTCTCTACGAGACAGAGGTACAACACATAGTCTCATCCACCTCTTTATTAAAAATACTTCCTCTCCCTGGAGGGAAGCCATGGCCTTCTTCTTATTTTTCTTATTCTTGAAGGGATGTAATTCTGGGTGGAGCTTCCAACATTTTTCCTCAGAATGAGTGTCAACATCACAATGCCCACAATGAATTTTAGTATCCTTCTTAGAAATGGAAGTATCATTTTTCTTACCTTTCCCTTTTCCTTTATCCTTTTTCTTGGTGTCACCTTGTTTACTCGAAGCATGTTGAGAGGTAGATGAAATTTTCTTCTTATCCATCTCTAAATAGTGGGCTTGAGAATAAGCCTCGTCTACATCCACCAGTTTGGCCAAGAGAACTAATCTCCTCAAGTGGTTATGGATTCCACCAATGTACTTCATTAGAAGGTCCTAGTCCACTACATATTTTCCCATATGAACAAAATTCTTCCAAAACTCACTAGTGTACTCTTACACACTATGGTCTTGTTTCTTCTGAGATATTGCCAATACATGGACCTCTCTTCCTCATAACAAATAGGATAGAATTTTTTTCACTTCCTTTTATAACCCAAAATTTGGTTACAAAGTAGTTAGGGTTTTACATGATCATTAAATAAGGAACTTAAGTGACCTTTGACTTTTCAACAACTTTATTAAAGACAACCCAAAAATAGAAATTACTAAAAATATCCATAGTTTCTGAAAAACAAATAACAACACCTTTTAAAATATACAATAATAACTAGTGCCTTATCCATTGAAATGGGGTCCGTCTATCTCAAGTGTATGAGAAATGGAATCTCCCATTGTGTTAGATACCAAAAAAATTAACTCCTGATCCGCCGATGAAATTAGGATCTTTCGCTTTTTCCAATTGAAAGGATCTAAACCTTCCCAAAGTTTCAAACATCTTTTCTTCTTACGAAGGTTCACTTGGTCAAGAATAGCCTCACAAAATACCTGCAATTCAAGAATTCTACTTAGCATATCATTTAAATTAACAATTTTGGATTGAGCATTCTCAAATAAGTTCTTTAATTTGATGCACCGCTCCATCAAAACTGACGAGAAATTATTGGCGGGAGTGTAGATGTCCTTAAACAATTGTGAAAATTGCTCTTTCACCTGCTCCGATGAACACCTTTGATTATGCTCATTTACGAGGTTATAAGGAATCTCAGCCATGAATTCTTGAATCAAGGAGAGTGAAGTGAAGGCTTCATTGCACATGCTTTCATAATGGATCATAGAATCCTTGAGAAGCGTCTTTCTTGATTTGAGATGCAGACACCAAAGAAAACATGTCCCTCGATGTTCAAATTCGAGAATTCCTTCAATAGCTAAAACTAAAGATTCCATACTTGTCATCTCCTGTAAACTGGGCAATATCTCATCCAAATTTGATATAGTAGAAACAAAAGTTTCTTTGAAAGAAAAATTGGATCAAGATACGCACCGAAATCTTCATGAAGCTTAACCACAATCTTGATCGTCCCTGTTCTAAAACAAGAATCTCTGAAAGCCAAGTTTTAGTGATATGGCCCAATGTGTTTATTTCTTTTGAAAAATTGAGAGTATCTTCATCTGGGGCAGCCACTGCATCAGGTACGGGGAAAGTGGATGACATGGGGTGTATCAAATGTTGAACATATTCCACCAATTGATTCTTTTCGGCCTTGAGCTGAGAGTTTTGAGACTTGTATTTCTCAAATCTCTTTAGCACGATATCAATTGAATCTCGAGCCATCGCCATGTCACTTTCTAATGTAGATCTTCCAAGTCCAAGTCTGGAAACTTCATAATCAGTAGGTGTCATGGCATCACGCTCCTTATCAACTTGAGGGATGGCGATGTCTGCAAATCTATTTCCGTCACTATCCACCATTATTTGAGAAAGCACCTTAGGCTTCTTTGGAATGACATCGTTTGAAAGTTTGAAAAGGGCATCAAAATCAATGGAAATTGCCTTGACAACCCTCTTCCTTTTCTTAACCTCGAAATCCACCCGGAAGGAGTATCATGCACTATTTCAAAGCATACAAAATCCTAGAGCTTGAAACAACATTCTCATTGTCCTCGACATCATGAGATCCTTCTTGAATCCTATTTATGACCTTGATTTGAGGAGACACAACCTCAATATTCACTTCTGATTATTCGAGAGATTTTGGAAATCCCTTCATGAAATACATGCTCCGAAGTGTTTGATATTTGAATTACCTGCACCTAAGTGGATGCTTGTTTGAAGCAAGGCTGAGGATTGTTTGCCACTAGCTTCTGAGCACTATTAATGATGTGGGTAGAAGAATCTCTACTCAAGGTAGAAAATCCAGACACATGCTCTCTTCCTTCTTCGGGGTTGGGATCTTTAGATCTTTCTCCTTGTGACACGTTACTTGGCAAAGTGGATTTTGGCAACCACTCCTTTCTTGCTTGTTGTGTATGATTGGATGGTACAGAGGTTGATCGAGAAGAGACTTTGGTTAAATGGAGGCCTCCTCATGTTGGCAATTTTTGTGATCCTAAAGCATGATCTAGAATTGATTGCAACTTGGCAAGCTCTCTATCTTACCAAGATATGCTTCTTTCAATAATTGGTTGATTCTTGTAATCAAGAGAAAATTCATCTCTTTTGGTCCAATCAATTCAAGGCAATGGGGTAAAAGCAACTGCATCATATGAGGGATCAATGACATCCTCATCATCATTTATGAATGAATCGGGAGGGCTCTTGATGTGGATGACCTTGATCTGGGCAAGTGTTAGGTGAGAGTATTCTCGTCTTCTTACCTCATGTTCGTCCAAACAAGTAGCCCAGAAATCTTCCATGGAAGGATTATGTTGATACTTTGCTCCCAAAATAATTTGCATATATCCATTGATATCAAACTAGGCTCTCTTGACATATGGATGGATGGTTATGAGAGAGAACTCTTTTCCATGAGTCGTGCCTTTGAAAAGATTTGGACATTGGTGTTCCCGATTTGGATTGGGAAATGAATTCCTGAATGGTGCTTGTCACTAAGAATGCAGTGAACTTGGAATAATTATCACGCCAGCTCCATTAATGCCCATCCGTCACTGACGTACTTAGGAATTTTCCACGGGGTACCAACAAAGCCACTCACGTGAATGTAGGAAAAAGATGAAAATTGAATAAACCAGGTTCCCCATTGGGAAATAACACTCATGGCTTCTTTAGAAAACCTTTCCTCAGTATTCTGATTCAAGTTCTGAATCACGTGGAAGGTGAATGCATCATTGACTCTTCTAAAATGGTGAGAACTATTTTTGAAACTGAGTTGAGGGTAATAATGAAAAACACTATTTGTGCCCCATGACTCCTCTCGTTTCAAGTCTCGAAAATAGCTTTCTTCTTGCTACCGCATAAGTCAAATACGATGTCATGTAGAAGCATCCAGTCATCTTAACTTCTATCAATTGTTTGTGAAGGGTGTTACTGATGATGGTGGCCCAATCCACAAACTCTTTCTTGGCTAGGATGATACAGATAAACTGATACATCCATGGGTGGAAAATCCTAGCAGAAGGTAGACCAAAACTCGACTTAGGAGAGTAATCATGTCCCCGATTTCTTCCACAAACTCAACGTGGTACAATTCTTTGGGAATCCTATCAATTCGAGGTCTCATGGTCATTAACCAATTGTTGTTAACCATATTGCTCCATCTTAGGGGTTCTTCATCCCAGAATTTTTGTCTTTGTTGATCGAGTGATATCCACATTCTCGAGAAATTGGGTATGCGAAGCAATTCCTCAATGTGCTTTGGTGTGATTAAGAGGAAAGGCTCACGATTATCTTTAAAAATTCCTTATCTGATCTCGTGTGATTGTATTTTTTCACTTTTAAAAGTTTCCAAAGATCGTGATTTTCTTAACCAATTTTAAGTATTCTAAACTCCACAAATTGATTAAATTCTGATTATTATGCATCCATAGAAGTGTGGAAAACTTGTGTAGCAAATAAATAATCAGAAAACTGAAACATTCAGATAACAAAAGAGATTGTTTACGGGGTTCGGAAATTCCTACGTCCCCGGGTTCAGATTGAACCGATCCATTAATAATATTGAAATGCAAGTACAATAAATCTTACAAACAACCAATAATGAATCACAACCTGCAAATGAGCTGATCAATGTCCCAAGAATGATTTGTGGCTCCTACAGTGTTTTCACAATGTGATCTCCCTGCAACTGTGTTAGAAAAACACCTAAAAATGGAGATTTAAAAACATTCTATGAAAAAAAATCATATTTCTGAGATCAGATCTGAATTCTGAACACTTTTCATGTTTACACCAAGTCACAATTCGGACCAGAAGTGCATTGAAATTCATGTTTTCCAACTAGCTGTCTTGAAGATCCCTATTAAAATCTGCATTCAAAGCTTCCAAAAACAGGATAAAACTCAACAAAAAACATCAAATATTATATGGTTGGAATTGTCTCAAAATTCTCTACATTTCATCTTTTTTCTGAGGTCCCAATCTGAGTGCAAGGCCTTCAAAAATGGCGTTCTCTGAGACTGCCTCCTCTTCTGGCTTTTACACAGACCTGCACCAATGCCATTCAAATACAATAAAGCTCCTTTTATATTGTTTCTAAACAAGTGGCGCAATGGTTAGGCGCCTAAAATTTTGCTTGGGAGGTCAGCTGTTCCAATCCCCTCCACTTCTCCTCCTTCTCCTTAGGCGGTTTTGAAGTGTTTTATGAGCCATTTTGCATTTTTTTATGGGATTATATCCCAAAGTGGTGGATTTGATGAAGTGGGATTAAATCCCAAAAGAGGCGGCTTAGGGTGAAAGTTTGTTTTAAGGCTTTAAAATCCTTTTCCACGCATGAGAAGTGGTCAAAGACCACGTTAGACTTATCCGCCCCCATCTCCACCGCTTCACCTCCCTCTCCTCACGTGGAATCTTCCACGCATGACATTGCATGCCTTTACCACGTGGACATAACCTAACATGTTGGCTGTTATGTGTGGTCGGTTGGTGAGCTTTAATACTAATGTATAAACATTAATATATAGCGGTTTGGCATATACATGTGTGGCATTTGGAAAGTGGACTTACCAAGTAAATATAATTTCGACCCCTATAATGTGGTATGGAAATAATTAACTCGGTAAATAGCATATAGCCCACTTGTCGTCTCCCGATAGGCAAATCGAGAAAATTCGACGAGTGGTGGCAAGCCACGTGTCACAGTGCGATTGGTCCAATATTGACCAGAGTTGACTTTCCCGCTTGTCTGAACTTTGACCGAACATATCTAGAGCTCCCAATGTCCGTTTGTCGCATTCTTACAGTCATTGGAAAGCTCTCGAGATGATCTTCTGCACGACACCATTTAGGGATGTTTAGGGAAATTTTTCAAAAATGATCCCTTGATCATTGTCTCTCTGGATCATAATGCTCTGCGATAGCGATTCGGACACTACACTTTGAGACAGAAATGTTGCTGCTTGGGGTAGACCACTATGGTAAAGTCTATATAGAAAATGGTTTTGCCTTCGCCACTCGCTCGTAGAATTTTTGCACATTGATGTGACCCATTTTTATCGGTGATGTTGTCATATCTTTGACTTAATGGGCCGGAGGGATAATTCCTTCAAATTCATACTTCAGGGGGATTTGTTTGATTTCTCCACTGGCTTCCTCGATCTCCCTGTAGATTTGTTAGATTTTTTGGCCATTATGAATTTCACAGAAGAATGACTCAGGCATGCAAAACAACGCAAGCGGGGTCGGGTCTCAGTCTCCGAAACCTCCGTCAATGCAAGAAAAATATGATCCGTTTTAATATTATTATTATTATTTTAAAATAATAATAATAATAATAACAATAACAATAATAACAATAACTTGATCAGGTTACAATTTTCGATTCCGGTGATGATTATTTATTTATTTTTAATTTAAAATAAACAAAATCACCCAATTTTAATATCCCGATTTTTTATTAAATTTGCTTTGGAATCAAATTTCTCCTTGGTATGTGAAAATCACCCGATTCTAATAATCCCGCAATTTGATATTTACTTCTTCGGTGTGATCTTCTGGTCAATGCGTGACTGAATCTTCTTGTAAATGCGTGGATACACCTGAAGAACGCGTGATTTCTTGTGTCGGAAATAGAAAATATTTAATCTTTGCTTAGCTGGGAAAATGTGTTCTTCTCTACAAAGTTTATTATTTTCTTTTGGCTCTATGTAGTCCCAATGCGTGGGATTTGCAAACTGCTCCTTCTTTCTTCCCTAGGTGAGTGCGTAGAGATCTTCTTTGGTGTTTTGCTTTCCACCAATGTGCGGATTTGTGTAAGAAACTTTATTGGATTGCATAAGCTTGTCTTATGCCTGCGTGGTGATCTCCCCTTTGAAACCTACGTGGAAACTTTTTGGCTTTCCTTTTATTTTATTTTTATTTGGCTGAGCCGTTGGAACATTGTTCTTTCTGGTTGTGCATGGTGTTTTGCTCAGCCCATGCGTGGGTATTCTCTCTAACCTGCAGTTTTTCCCTTGTCTCATGTGTGAGAATCTCCTGTTTCTTGGCACGTGGAAACCCTCCTGCAGCTACGTGGTCTTTGGTTTTGGCTTGGATTTGCTCAAACTTCTTGTTGTCTCCTTGGCGGCTTCCCACGCTTGGTTGTGGCTTATTCTTGGTTAGCTGGGCATGGTGATTCCTTGCTTTCTCCCCCACGTGGTCTCCTCTGCTCCTTGCATGAGACTGTTCTTCTAGAATGCGTGATGTTTTGTTGTCTTCCTTTATGCGTTTGGACTATATTTTAACTGATTTTCTTATCTCCTTTTCCTCACGCGTGGCTCTTTTTTTTGTTTTCAATTTTGTTGTCTTCCTTTTACCTCACGTGGTGGCTTTTCTTTTTATTTTTGGATTGTTCTCCTCCTTAGCACGTGGAAAACCTCCTTTGAATTTGTTTTAATTTTTGATTTCTTTCTTCTTTGAAAAATTGTCCTCCTTCTCCAATGCGTACGGCTTTGGCTTTTAGATCCTGCCTGAAGCTTTAGGAAATAATATTCTTGTTTCTTACACTGCCTGGTGAATGCATTGATTTTTATGGCTGTGTTTTATCCTTTGCAATGGTCTCGCAATATTGTGGGATGTGATAAAATATTATGTTCTTAGAAGAAGAAGTGAGAAGCTTCGTACGACTCTTTCCACCGAGTCCGACGGAGGAAGTTATGAGGATTAATCCAACTTCCTCTCTTCCCGGGTAGTGGAATTAATTGCCAGAGGGAAATGGGGAAAGCAACGGCCAATTGCCAACGGGAATGGCAAAGTGGGTTGGCAATCTCCGTTCAATTTCCCCATGTGGGAAATTGGGAGATTTCTTTCCCGTTTGCCAATCCATGATTTGACAATTGGTGGAGAAAACCCAACAAGCAAGAAATTAAAATAAAATTGCTAGGAAAAGGGAAATCCAGGCTTGGGAAGTCAAATTGGCATTCCTGGCAGTTAGAAGCACAAAGCTTACTTCCCCGGCAATAAAATAAAAAAATTTGTCAAATGAATTTTAATTAATATTTATTTAATTAAATACTCCCAAGTTATTTAAAAATTAATTTTATCAATCAAAGAGCAATTAATTAATTAAATATTAATTAATTAATTTTAATGTATTTTAATGCAATTTAAAGCTCATGGAGGAGTTCTTACCCAAATGGGCGAAACGAAGACCGAACGATCACAAAAATGAGACGATCGCGATGAGGGCAATGAATCACGCAAAGTAACACTTTTGAAAAATTTCAAAATTTCCATTTTTTTAATTAATTTTGCGAAGTCAAAATTGGTGATATGAGAACCAATCACAATTATCATGTAAATTGAGAAATAGAATGCAAAGGAGACACAATAATTTATATTGGAGAAAACCAAGGTGGGAAAAATACAATGGGTAAGAAAATTGCTTCCCTCTCACTATGTAATTCTCCAAAATACAAAGTTTTGCCAACAAATGGAAACTTATACAATATATCAAATGGTAGAGTGGGTAATTAAAATCATGATTACAACCATTTAAACAACTAATTTGAAAAAAAAAATGTTCCCTCCTCTATTGTGACTCCCACAAATGAACTACAAGATGAAGTGTCTCTCCATCACTTCCATTGCAAATAGATAAAAGTGATTAACTAAATGTAGGATAAACTAAATGTATGCTAATATAGTTAATCTAATCTAAGAGGACATAAACAATGTAAATAAATGTGCTAAAATAGAGATAAAACAACTATGTAATGTAATTGATGAAAATAAAACCCTAATGTGCAAGAATAAAGTGAAGAAAAAACTCAGTTGGTTGTAGATGATTGTCGTAGGGTGTCGTTGGTATGATAGGAAATTCCAAAAATAGGAATGACAGCATAGAGGTCCCGAAAAGGGTGGATCTGGAATATCTAAGTAGACTAGAGCACTCAGAGGTACTAAGGCACCTGGGTGCCTTGGTATGCGTAAGTAGGTGCCTGGTCTTTGAAAAAACACAAAATTACATTATTTTAGGGTCGAAGATGACCTGTGAACTTCGTTGTCTATCACATTGGATTTTTTGAACTGTGCCAAATGTATTGAATAATGTAATGATAACCTACAAGAGACAAAAGGAGTATCAAATCCTAAAAATAGAAAAATGCAAATGAATGGGTCAAACTAACCTTAGCTACCACAACAGTGTGCTTACTTACTTTGAGTGTTGCACTACATTTTGGACCCAAATGTAGTTATGGTGTGTGTGTGTGTGCATGTCGTGCCCTAGGTGCTCTTATGTCAGTTGTACTATGTGAAGTAGCAAGCAATAACTAAATGTAGAAAGTGTAATAGCATATGTGCATGGAATATAATAAAATCCCCCTATGAAGTGTGTGTGTCGATTCACATCTCCTAGCCTTGATGCATGGAACTATGTGGATGCAAGTGATGCAATGGATGTAACTCTAGATGGAGTGATAGTAGTAAATGACGTTAGGACCCTCATTATGGTCTCATAACTTTATATTTATAGGGTTCTCTTGATCTAATTTTGTAATTAACCTTGACATGGCCAACTAGGAAAAGATAAGGATGAAAAATGGCTAGAAAGAGCCCAAAAAGTGGTGGGAAGATTTGAAAAGGATCGGGGTGCCCTGGTGGACCAGGCACCTGGGGCCCCAAGATATGGCTTTAGGCACCCTAGTTTAGGCTAAAATGATGAGAAAGTGCTAAAACAAATTGGGAATGTATATAAAAATGTGTGGGAATGATGAAATAAAAGTAAAATAAGATGGCCAAAAGATGGGATTAATTAGTACTTTCTTCACTCAAGAACCTTCTAAATAGTAGTATGAGACCAGGCTAAATAATGTCTAAAGTGCATGATTTTGTGACTACATTTTCCCCCACTTTATGTTGGTGAGCTAAAAGCTCGGTAACATAAAGTAGATAGAAGTGCATACCTGATATCCATGGAGAGTGTAGTAGAAATGCACCAAGGACTAGACTCAAGTGTGGAATGACAAAAAAAAAGATGGAGGAGCATGGAATCTAAAGATGAAAAATGCATGCATAGAAAAAGTGATGAGAGTGAACCTAGGGCGAAATGCTTGTGTGTGTAGTTTTTGCGGTGTGTAGTGTACCTGCATGGTTAGTAAAGCATGTGTTGTCGTAGAATGTTTGTTGTTTGATGTTTTTTGTTTTTCCCAATTTTTTGATGATTGTTTCTCATACACGGCCAACTTGCAAGGAGAAAATGATCAAGTAGTCAAATATGTATGTATGTAAAAATGCTATGTAAAATACGCATGTGCATAGAAATGTGTAAAATATGCAAATGTAAAATACGCTAAATGAAAATGTAAATGGAACATGTGCACCTGATCCATGTCGAGAGAAAGGGTGTAGAAGGATATCTTATACTGCTGCAATTTTTTTGGGTGATCTCACGCCACCCTGGCTAAAGAAGTGTAGGGAGGAAATGCTCTATGTCCTCCAAGCTCTAACCACTTCTGTTGAAATGTGTGTGAAGAGATCTTTGTAGCGTCCTAGTTTTTGGGTGATTTGACGCCACTGGCCGAAGTAGTGTAGAGAGGCACACCCATTGTAACCCCTAAGCTTGTAAATGCTTCCTAGAAATGCTAAGGACACCATGTCCTATAAAATCCACTGTATGGGGTTCATAGACTAGTCTGAACCCACTCGTTGTATGTAAACCCAAAATGCCAAGGGTGGAAAGTGCATTGTATTGAACCGAATGTAAATGTGTTGTGTTAGTATGTAAAACCCCAAATGATGCCCCCTCTTTGGGGGCGCATGTGATATCACTGATAGGAGAATGTGGCCCCAAAAGAGGACCAACCACACTCTAAATGTGTACCCTAGAAAGTTCTTGGTAGAAACCAAGGCACACAAAAACAAGAAGGCTAGCCAAAGATAAGTGTAAAAAAACAATGCATGCATATAGAAAACATGTGTAAGCTACGCAGAAAATGTAGTAAATGTAAACACACAAGAAAACAAGTAAGCCACACAAAGTGGGTTGTAAACATGGGACATCACTCACAATGTCACAAGACATGCAAGGCCATCATGGCCACAAAAAAAAGCAAGTGTGCACACACAAACATAGGGAAAATCCCGCATACAATGGAAAAATAATAGCAGATAAGTACAAATAAACAAAAAGTAGTCATGGAAACATGTAATCCTAAAAACAAGTGTTGCACATGGAACACCCATTAGCATGTTAGAGAAATAACCAATATGTCAAAAGTGTATGATCAAGTAATGTAAGATGCTAAGTACAAAATGAAACAATAACACTTAGATGAGAGGATGAATGTGATGCCCCAACGACCAATATAGGAAGGGTAGAAGGTGAGCATCCATGCCACATGTAAGAGTTCATGTATCTACGATCACACTAAACAAAATGCGTGAATGCACATGTGTGTATGATATATATAATGACATATAAGAAATAATCTAACATGTGTAATAAAGTGATCATGCAAAACACTAGTAAATAAGAGTAAATGCCCCAAGACAATGCAATATGTTGTGGATGGATGGAATGGAATGCAAGATGGAATGATAGGAGCCACATGCCCCTTGAGTGGATGGAAGTGTATGTAATGAGGTTCATTTTTTTTCCCCCTCAACAATCAAGAATGAACCATAAACAAGAGTGCGTCATCGGGAAATGGTCGAGTAGTATTTGTTGTTTGTCTAACATGTTGTGATGAATACATATGTGTAGTGATGAAATGCGACAATGGAAAATATGTGTGTGAACCCTATAGCAAAGTGTATATCACGACTTGATGAATGGAGGAATGATGATTTAGCCTAAGCGTATATCACTATATGATGAAAGGATGAGTGATGATTTATCCCTAAGCGTATATCACTAGAAGATGAAAAGATGAGTGATGATTTAGCCCTAAGCATATATCACTATAAGATGAAAAGATGAGTGATGATTTAACCTAAGAGTTATATCACTATATAATGAATGGTAAAGAGTGGTGATGTAACCTAAGGTGTATACCACTACAAGATGATATAATGAGGGTGGTGATCTAGCCTAAATGTATACCACTACTAGATATAAAGAGTGAGTGACGATTTAGCCTAAAGCATATGTCACTAGCCTATGAATGTCGTAGGATGAAATGTCGCATTGTGAATGTAAGGTCCATTTGATTTGTAAACCCTCGGCAATCGAGTATGGACCGAGGAACTAAAGTGCGTCATAGGGTGGTGAGTGAATGCATGCAATGAAAATAAAGAAAATGTTAGTATAAATGACCAAGAAATGAATAGGGTATGTAAATGTGCGTGTATGTATAATGAAATGTAGGAGATGTATGGTTTGTAGGATGTGTATAATGTGTAAATGTATGTGAAAATGTAATAGGTAGTAGGTAGATAGGAATGTAAATGTAAATAATGATGAAATGTAAAGCTAGACTCATATGGGATGATGACTAGCGTAGTATGTAGAATATATATGATGTATAAATGTGTCATGTAAAATGTAAATGAATGGCGTATGTAATGCGTAAAGTGACTAATATGTGCATGATGAGAATGAAGTATAATGTAGAATGTGTAGACTACTAGTAGAATGGGTGGTGTATGATGTGTGATGTGTGTGATGACATATAAATGTGTAATGCATATAGTGCGGTGTGTGGGATTCAGTGTAATGGTAATCCATCAACAATCAAGTGTGAACCAAAGCACAAGAGTGTGTCATCGGGTAATGATGGTGTTAGGACATGAAACGTGATTAATGCCTATGTGAGAATGCAAAGATGATAGATGTGTGAGTAAGTTGGGGGTATTAGGTGTTATGCCCCCAAGATTATGTCAATGAGTAAACTAAACCAATGATAGTGAAGGATGAAGGTCCTCCACCAATATGTCTATGGGGATGAAAGTGTAGGGCCATGTCTAATAGTGGTGGTATGGTAGACAAATGTTGTGTTGGTGAATGAAGTCTATGTGCATGTGATGGATGAATATATGATGAATATTGAGGTGTAGTAAAATGTGTCGGTGATGGAGATCTATGTGATTTGGAACATGAAGGTGATGAGAAACCATGTGGAATAAATGGTGGTGATCGACATCAAGATGAAAATTATCTATCCTAGAATAGGCCTATGCTGATGTGTAGGACTAGTGGAATGATTTGGTCATGTAGATGGTACTCGAGTAGGTGAACTAGGAGTAGACTATGCTTTTAATAACATAGAATGAGACGTGTTAGAAGAGTGGATGACACATGAGCAATTGTATGAGGAGATGATGATAGTGGAGGAGATGGAGGAACACCATTAATAGAAATGACTTGGGATTTGTGAATGAATTTAAGTCACAAGTGATTCATAGATATGATAGATTGAGAGTGATGAATCCAATTAAGGCCTAGAAGTAGGTCACATCCCTCAACTATGTTTCCAACAAGGAAAGGGACAAGCATAGTAAGAGGGCCAACTGTGACATGTAGCTTAACAACACCAAAGGGTTTGTGGAAGGGATACTCAATTTGTAATGGAGGGTAACCGATGGCCCTAAGGAGGGACATAGAACATGCACTAATGGGCCATGATGGGTCAACCTTAGTATTGTTGATGGAGGTTGAGCCAATAGATGCATGGATGTGTAAATGATTAGATGTAAAAGTAGCATGATAATCGGCATTGGAAAAAGAAATGATTGGTGGTGAAGCTTCGATGTGAGTGACTAAGAAATCGAGAGCTCCTGATTCTAGAGGTGATACCACATGATATGCATGATTAGCAAAAGAGATGCGGTATTTTTATCATGTTGAGATTCATTAAATAAAGCTTGAGTTTACCCTTGTCATTGGTTGGAGCAGAGAGATAGTAGATTATGGGAATTCAAGCTTATTGTTATCAAGTAGATCTTGGATAATTGTTCGGAGTTTTAGGCATCTATTTGTAGAATGTCCCACACAACGATGATAATCACAATGGAAGTTTTCATTGTAGTTCCTACCTTTGGGTTGTGATGGGTCTAACTTCGAGTGGTGGAGGAAGGGTAATAAGGTTTCTATCGAGAAGTTTGCTTTAATATAAGATGTGGAGCCATTGGAAGGTTGTTAAATGTGCATCTAGGTTGTTGTGACTAAACTTATTTAGAGGGAGTAACTGTGTTAACGATGATTTTAGCATCGATTGGTTGGCTTAGATGTAGATGGTTTGAATGGTGCCTTATTTTGAAAATGGGTGGAGGGTGAAGTTTTTTCTTGATACTTAAGCTTTCCGATGGATAAAAGTTTAGACTCACGAAGCTTAAGAGTATGGAAAAGCTGATCAAATGAAGGAGAGGTCTCAAAGAGAACACTTTCTTGGAGAGGTGGTAAAAGACTCTGGATAAATAGGTCCTGAAGCTTAGAGTTAGCAAGTACATTTGTCATTTTAGCGAGATTATTCTTATACCGTAAAACATAGTTAGCGAATTGTTCATTGGATCCTTGTTTAAGTTGTGCTAGTTGAGCATAAGAAATCTTAGAGCCAATGTTGATGGAGAAATGTGTAAGGAAGGCATCAACTAGATGTGTGAATGAAGTAATTGAGTGGACAAGTAAGTCATAGAACCAATGCATGGCATAGTCATGGAGACTACGAGGAAATATTTTAGCTAAGAGAATATGATCATTAGTGAAATCTAGACAAGCAACATGAAAGGCTCGAAGATGCTCCTGTGGTCACCATGCCCATTGAAAATGGGAAGCTTAGGGGTAACAAAATAGGAGGAAGCGAATAAGTAGAGATGGTAGGTGTAAATGGAGTATGTAATAACAAGGTAGAATCTAAAGATGGAGATGCGGTTGAAGTAGCTTGTTGTAACTTACAAATTTGAGCTTGAAGATCATGATAAAGAGAGGTTAAGTCTTGATTGCCAATAGAGGAGACTTTCCTTTCATGAGAAACTAAGGGTGGCGTAAAATGATTGGTAGGAGTAGGGAAAAAACTGAATAATAGAGATAGGTGGAAGAGTGGAAGCAAGTGGTTGAGTGGCCAAAGATAGTTGTTATAGCCACAAAGGATTGAGTTCTACCAAATTAGTAGCTTCTTCACGAGCCACATGCAAAAGTAAGTCTAGATCTTGAGGGTGCATAGTAAGGTGATCATTGATGGCCTTAAGGTGAGCTTCAGTAAATTCCTCATGAGATTGAGCCATAGGAAAGGAAAAAGAAACCCTAGCTAAGTAAGAAAGAGGAGTCTAGAAGCGTATATGATCGAATCGGGTTCACCAAAATGATTAACTAAAATTAGAATAAACTAAGTGTATGATAATATAGTTAATCTAATCTAGGAGGACATAAACATTGTAAATAAATGTCTAAAGCAGTATAAAATGACTAAATAATTAAAAATAATGGAAATAAAACCCTAATGTGTAAGAATAAAGTAAGGAAAGAACTCAGCTGATTGTAGATGATTGTCGCAGAGTGTCGCATGTCGACAGAAATTCGAAGTAGGAACGGCTTCACAACAGAGGTCCCAAAAAGGGTGGATGTAGAAGATCTAAGTAGACTGGAGTGCCCAGGAGGGTACTAGGGTACCTCGGGGTGCCTTAGTATGTAGAAGTAGGTGCCTTGGTCTCTGAAAAGACTCAAAATATGATTCTTTTAGGGTCGGAAGATGACTTGTGACCTTCACTATCTATCACACTAGATTTCTGAACTACGTCGAATGTACTGAATAATGTAATGATGACATGCAAGAGACAAAAAGGAGTATCAAACCCTAAAAATAAAAAATGTAAATGAATGGGTCAAACTACCTCAACTTCCTGACAATAGTGGGCTTACTTACTCTAACTGAGCACCACACTACATTTCAAACCCAAATGTAGTTCTGTGTGTGTGTGTGCATGTCGTGCCCTAGGTGCTCTTGTGCCAGTCACACTATGTGAAGTAGAGAGCAATAACTAAATGTAGAAAATATAATAGCATGTGTGCATGGAATAGAATAGAATCCCTCCCCCTATGAAGTGTGTGTTGATGTAGATCTCCTAGCCTTGATGCATGAAACTATGTGGATGCAAGTGATGCTGGATAGATGGAGTGATAGTAGTAAATGACACTAAGACCCTCATTATGGTCTCATAACTTTATATTTATAGGGTTCTCTTGATCTAATTTTGTAATTAACCCGACATGGCCAACTAGGAAAAAGATAAAGATGAAAACGGTTAGAAAAGGCCCAAAAAGTGGCGGGAAGATTTGAAAAGGATCGGGGCACCCCAGGTGGGACCGAGGCACCCCAAGTATAGTCCTCAACGCCCCCAGTTTAGGCTAAAATGATGGGAAAGTTCCGAAACATACTGGGCATGTATATAAAAATGTGTGGGAATGACAAAATAAAAGTAAAATAATATGGCCAAAAGATGGGATTAATTAATACTTTCTTCACTCAAGAACTTTCTAAATAGTAGTATGAGACTGGGCTAGATAATGTCTAAAGTGTATGATTTTGTGACTACAAAAAGATATATCATCCATCCCTGTAGGTTTGATAGTGGACTTGATTGGTGTTGTTATGGCCATTTCACCTTGCTCGATCGTTCGCCACAGTCGAGAGGTTGTAAAGAGAACATTATAAATGTGAGACATGTCCGGATTCAATATCTCCGTCACCTTATGGGGCCAACATTTAGATGATCTTTGCAAAGAGTTGTCAGAGATACTCTCAGTTCCAGATATGCCAGTCTTGGCAATAAAATCTAGTCGTGTTTCAGATTTCAATGGCACCATAGTTGACACCATTTCCAATTCAAAATGCTTTGTCAACCCTCGATTTTAGAGACACGTGTTCTCCATAAATGGATATCTTCGCCACATTCACATGTTCCATGTCACATCGAGTCCACCAACAAGTAAGTTGGGCCTCCACAATCTATGGTTATTGTCACTACTTTATCGAGTGGGTGACTATCGGGTCGGCTGAAGTGTCAAACATTAACATGGATAATTTCTTTTACATGGCTTGTCCAAGAATGGTAGGTGACAAACAATGTAGAAAAAAGGTTCAAGAGAAACCAAATGATGAATGGTTTTGCAAAAATGCAATATTCATGTTCAAAACATTGATTACAGACATGTTCTACGTATGGATTTGAAATATGCTACATGGGAGCTTAAAGGAGTTACTACATTTGATGACACTACAAAAATGATAATGGGAATTACAGTTGTAGACTTGCAATTCCTCTCGATTGATAGTGACGCCACATAGGAGATTGTTGATCACGTCATTGGACATGTGTTCCTTTTCACTCTTTCACTTAAAAAAGAAACATACAAGGGGAAAACCCAATTGAAATGTGTTATTCTTAAGTCGAAGAAAACATGATATGCCCTACAAACTCCAGGATATGGATGTTCTATATTTTTGATGCACAAATGTTCCTTTCACAGCTACTCCCTTTTCGTATTTGTTTTTGCACATTACCTTTTACAACTTTATCTTTTTGTGAGAATATTGTAACGTGCTCGCTACATGTATTCCAACAATATAAAAAACAAATATTCTTTACATAAACCAACTATGGTCCTCCACTAAGTTCTAATTCCTCTACAATTTTTTTATATCCCCCTCATATATGATTATGAATGAAAATATTTCATGTTGATTTTGTAAAAGATGTCTCACTTGTTGTTTCTCATGTGTACAATTGCATTTATTGCTGCCTTTTCAAGGAAAATATAATGTTTATATCTTTTCATGTGCGCACCTTGATATTTATGCTTGTATAATTAACAAAATAATAATTACTTGTTGTTCGTTGGTTTTCTTGCAGAAAGCTCAAACATACGACTTGTTGACTTCCAAATGTCTCCTCTTGAAGCAAGGGCACGTAGACATGAGTATTATGCAAGAAATATATTGTGCATCAATGACCAACAATGTCACAGATACCATGCTCATAAGTTAGCGGGCGTGCCTCAGAGTGGGCTTCCTTTGCACCAACCACAAATTCGAGCACCCTTATCAACTACTTCCACTTCCACTTCTTGCTCCATGCTGCCTTGTGCCGATATGCATCACACAAATGTTACGGACTCTTGGTGTAGTTTCATGTCCACAATGTTCCCTGTGCGGTGCCTCGAATTCCACTTTAGTCAACAACATTTACGAATACACCATACATCCAACACATGTTACCTTTGAATTTCCCCAAATACTCAACTCCAACTTCCTCTCTCATTCCCTGCTCTTGGTTTACACCAAACCTCCCTCTTTCAATCATTCAACAATGTTCCCTTCCCTTCTCTTACCCCAAAAATACCCCTGTCACTTCCATCCTTTATTTAAGCACAATGTCGTTTTCCATAAAATAATAGATTCCTTTGCAAAGAGGATGGATACTTGCTTTGTCTATATGGAAAGCTACCCAGGAATGATGGGGAAAATGAGTAAAGACAATTACGTATGCAATAGATGCTTGGCCGAGAAAAATGGTCACCGCTTCTCTGCATGGAACAACATGAATCCAAGCCATCAACCTGAAGTTCTTAAATGCCTTACACAGGTAGAGGAAATGCTTATCGCAAGATTCAATCTAATCTTGCAAGTTAGCTAGGCATGTGATGAAAAAAATACACACGCCACACTATCAGTTTCCCAAAAAACATTGAATCTATTGTTAAATTCCTTTCGTGGCGTCTTGGAGAACTAGACATCTTGCTTCTACAAAGAAAAGGGAAGAACCAAACAAAGTATGATTTTATGTCAGCAGGTCGTGTGTGTGGATGCACTCCAATTCAAAATAGCTAACAATCCATATTACAAATATTTCTCATCGACTACGATGCCTTGTCCTCCTTACCAACTGAACTAACCAATGTTTCTTCCATCTTGTAAATTGTTCAAATAGATATCCCCCTACCAAGAAGATATTCCCATAGTATCTGATGTTGAGGAATTTACATCACCCAATATAAAACCCTTCCATCATCCTTTGTCCATGTTTTCCCTAATTTAGGTACTGAACAAGAGGAGATTCAACGCTTCTTGTTTGCTTCAAATAGATATAGTCTACCATTGTGGTTGTCTTGGCTAAATTGGTCTTTCATCAATTAATGAATACAACATGAAAGGCTTGTTTTCAATGGATTTTCTAACTTTGTTTCCCATAGGTTTAGCCATGTTCAAACAACCTTGCATGAAAGAGGTCAACTTCATGAATATGCATTGCACCTAATCCGTTACTTTGACAACCACTTTGGTGGCCACCCTAGGTTCAAGTATTTTTTATCAACCTCATCATGTATCATCTCATCAAGCTACAATTTCTGTTTTCATGAGACAAGATATCATTCAAAACATTCCAAAAATATAGGTGCACTGCAAATGCCTTCAAGATAATCCAAATGATTCCCTCCCACAAAATCTAATGCGGTTTAGAACAACACTTCACGGAACAAGGTCTTTCTGGTCAAAAGTAGAGGCGAAGTTTCCGATATGATTGAACAACTAGGAACACCAACTTTGTTCTTCACTTTAAGTGTTGTAGACACTAAATGGACGAACTGCATAATGTGATGCCTGACACTAGCCCTGTAGATCCTCATGAATCACAAATATGGAGGAACCATAACATTGTCTCCAACCCTCATCGTGTTTCTGCATACTTACACCAAAGATTCACAGTATTCCAAAGAAGTCTTGCAAAAATACTTGGGAAACAAACTATTGGTATAGGTAAGACTTGTCTCTTTCTTTCTTTCCTCTTCCACAAACCTTCCTCATACTTATTCATCTCTTTCCAGTACGAATGGAAACATAGAGGATCCACGCATGTACATGGATTCCTTTGGCTTCCAGAGGCCCCAAATGTGGAGATGTCATGTCTACTATCAACCAAGTTAGAGAGTACTTCGACAAATTTGTTTCCATGGAACCCTCGTGTCATTTCCTTGGTCGAATACATTCACCATCCACTAGATGATCCATGCTTATTAAACACATCACAAATATTGGCGACCAACCCTCTTTTAGACTTGGAAGAAATTTTGAATCGTGTGCAAAGACACACAAAATGCACTGAACATACGTGCTTGTGAAAGAAATAAAGTGGGATGGAATGCAGGTACAAAGAACCTTGGGAACTACTTGAACAGTCATCACTAGGCCTCAACGATGCACAAAAATTCTAGTACATGCAACTAGAAATGATGATAGATTAAACATCCACAACCCCGCCATGTTGTCCATCTGGAGAGCCAATGTTGATTGTCAACTCATACTCTCTAAGCATGCAGTCCTAAAATATATTGTTAAATATGCTTCCAGGAAAAACAATGTTCTGAATCATACCACCAAATTCTCTCAAGGATATCTTCAACGAACAATCTCAAACAGCCAACCAAGGTAGCCTTATGAAAAATGCTTACAAATAGTGTTGTCGATCATGACATGAGTGCACAAGAAACATGTCACATGTTGTAGAAGTTGCCTCTTGTTCTTTGTAGCTGGTCCTTTGTTTCCTTAAATGTTGGAAATAAAATTTTATGTCGCATCTTTGACACAAATGATCCAGACTCCGAGCCAACAATTTTTTTCGACGCGTACATGAAGCGCACTCCAAATATGGAATTTGTTACACTTATTGAAGCCACTCAGAGCTGGTCTTACAACAAGCTGTGAGTTGGTGTCAAATGGAAGCAACACTCAACATATGTTATTGTACGCGTCTCCCCTAGATTTTATTCCATCCCCAAGGATCATTCCCCTTCCTTTGAACTTTTCTGTTGGAGTGAACTCATCCTCTACAAACCTTTTCGCAACATTCCAACAAACATTGGAAGCACAAAAAAACAAGTCATTTCCAATGGCTATTGCTGAGAGACATTTATCATCCTTGGCATGTCAAACATGTCTCTGTAATAAATGATTCATCTTCCTCCAATGACTCTCCTTCTGAAGATCAAATCTTAGGGCCCACTCCATTGCAAGTTGAATGGGAGATTTTATCCCAACTACATCCTACTAATTCCATGTGCCTTGACAACTTCAACATGCTAGGCCTTCGAGACTTCAACCTACATCACAATTGGGTCCATAATGATGTTCCTCTTTCTTTGCATGAAATTGGCCCATCTTTCATTGATATGTGCAAGACCACTACAACTATCCCTTTCCAGATGCATAATTCCACATCCAACCACTACACCTTTCTCTGTAGAACAACATGATTTTGCTACAATTCTCAATCATTACAAGCAAGGAATGCTTTCAACCCCTCTAAAATTGATTATCCAAGGTACTAAAGCACATGTAAATCTTACCTCATAAACAATATCGCTCCGCATTGTCCTCAACATACCCCGAACAACCATCTCCCCTCCTGGTTCTTGCTCCTATAAGAGTTGCACGCATTCAACATTTCTGCATCAACTATACATGCCGCATTACGCATTCCAGTAAAGGAAATCAAACCACTTGAAGGTTTCTTTCTTTCTCTCTTCAACAATCCCTAGAACATGTTCATTACATTCTCATTGACGAGATGAGCTTCATAGGTCCCAAACTCCTTGCCAAAATCGACTACCGTCTTCGTGAGGCCTTCCCTCACTTCAAATATTTCGCTTTTGGTAACAGATCCATCATTCTCGTTGGTGACCTTGGCCAACTCCCTCCTGTCAAGGACGTTCCACTCTATGTCAACCACTCTTATGGAACAAACTTGTGGTTTAGCTTCACAACATGTATCACGCTTACTACAATCTTTAGGAAGCAAGGTTTAGATGAGACCTAAATTTCTTTTCGATGACTATTCTGAATATCGAGAGATGGAATCCTACTGGTCAAGACTGAAAACACTTATCCAACGAAAAGACTCCCAGATTATCTGGCGTTGACATTGCACCTTTCCTTCTAGCTCCACATTTGTTCGCAAGAAATGAACTTGTCGATCACATAATCTCAGCATGTTGAAATACCTCAACGCTCCAATAGTGCACTCCAATGCTTTGAGGTCACTAGGCTCAACATTACGAGGAACACGATGAAGAACAACTAACACAAATAATTCTCCTATGTAAGCAACAAAAGGTTATGCTCACCGCAAATTTATGGGTTGAATCGGACTTGTGAATGGCTCCATTGGCACTGTTTTCATCGACATCGTCTACACCCCTTCTTCGTCTCCTCCAGCTCTTCCACTTTTTGTTGTCATCGACTTCGACATATACAATGGCCCTCCCTGGAATCCACATAGCCCCACCCATGTTCCCGTACCCCCAATCTCTAGAGGGAACCACAAACAACTTCCTTTAAAAATGGCCTGGGCACTTATAATCCACAAATATCAAGGCCTTACTTTACATAAGGCAACTGTGGATATATGTTCTTCTGAAGGACCTAGCCTTACAACCACTAGAATGTCCAGAGTTCCTTCCATTAAAGCCCTACACATTTCACTTCCCTTCTCTTTCAAACATTACTCTAGAATGTCCCTCTCCGTCACCTCCTCAAAAGAAAGGAAGAGGAATCTCGATTAAGAAGTCTTTAGTTCTCTGATCTGTAATATTAGGTGGCGCAATCCTTCTTCCCACTCAAACTGCGCCAACATATATATTCATGATGTCATTCCCGTTCACTTCCTCTTGTACTTGCAATTTTTTCATACTTTATAAATATATACACAGACTTTCAATTCTGCTCTATTGTCGCTTTATTAATTTTCACTCTACTCATACTTTACATTTAAAGGTTTTCTTATTTCCCATGTCATCCCTTTCGACATCCACATGAGAAGATGTTGCATGCAATTTGCTAGAATAGACTGTAGTGATCAAGTATGGACTATTGTTTGATCACTATATAGTGGAAATAGTGCCTTGATTGATTGGTAATGATACGTCCGATTTGAAAAGGTGAGCCGGGCCGAAAGCAGGATCGAAATCGTCAACATTTTTTTAAATGGTTGAGTCTGCAACGAGCTGTGGCCCCACCACTAACATGCTCCAGCTTCACAATTTCACTATTCAATTAAATCCACAATTGGCGCCCACGCAAATGCAAACATGTCTCCTTGGTACCATTGAATATTTGGAAATCTAGGTATGGAGATAAAGAATCAATAAATACCCTTACTGTCCGTGGTGGGCCCACTGCTCCCGTACCATTTGACTTGAGCGCAGCGTGAGACTACACTCCCACCGATAAATTCACACGTGGATCTGTCGCGAGTCATGCGCGCGCGCGTGATCTACCAACGGATTATTTTTCTTATGTTTTCACGCTCCCAAAACGACATGGAAGCGAGCGAGCGAATTACATGATTCAAAACAATAATAACTAAGTACTCGCCGGGAAATTTGCATTTCACCGTAGTCCAATCACCTCGGAGTAAAATATGACCGTCGATGAGATGCATTTCGGCAAATCCTCACCGTTTTACATTTGAGACGGAACTGGAGAAACAAAACAAAAAAGTAATTTGTTCGAGGCAGAGAAATGCAGCGCACGTATGAATTTAGTATTGATTTTAGTATTGAGTTTTGCAGAGATAGCGATACAAAATCTGTCTTCATATGCGCCTTCTTGTGATTCCTGGTGTGTGCATTCAGTCAGGAAATTGTTTGACCCCAGAAACAGAAACTTCCAGATCTAGTTCACATGTTGTTGTTGATGGCGGTATCCTCATGTGACCCGGGAATTCGTTGATCATAGTTTTGCAAAGCAGAAAAAGGGTGCTGGCCATGGCGGCAGCATTAGGAGGGTTAGCAATAGCGCTGAGTATTATTTTCGGGGCACTGGTGCTGGTGTTGTTCGCGGAGGTTTATTATGTTTTCTACTGGAAGAGGAACAGGGTTTGGAACAGGAGAAGCAGAATCATTAATGTTAATGTAGATGCAGAAAGAGGGTTCGATTTCTCCAGGGAGACTGGTTTGGTGGGTTATTCAGCATCGGCAGCGGCGGCAGACCCGGAGCTGGTAACGAAGCTGTGCTCAGGCGTTGTGGGAAGCAACAGCAACCTGTATATGCAGGGTGTGCTTGGCGGGCCGAGGCTGCTCTTCACTATTAAGGAAGAAACCATGGAGGATATGGAGCACGAAGAAGATACTTTGGAGGATAAACATCGTCGCAAGTATGCCTATTCGATCGGACTCATTCATAAGCAGAAAAGGCCGCAGGAAACATCCACATATTATTACAACTCACTGCGGGCTATTTCCCCCTGTTTGCAGCCAATGACGGCTTACTCGGAATTGCCCAAGAGCGTATTTTTCAGCCCCTCTGGTTTGGAGTCGGCATCGTCATCATCCCCTGTAAGCGACTGCGCATTTCGTAGCATGCCTTCCTCGCCGCCGCCTCGTTATCACCGCTCCAGCTTGTTATCTTCTCCTTCCTGGCGCTCTTCTTCTTGTTCCTCTTCGCCCTCGCTCTCCCACCGCAGGTTCGAATCTCCGTCTCCCTCTACTTTGTATGGCGAACAGCAGCAAAATTTTTACATCTCCAATCCAATTTATGAGGGGGACAACTTGTCTGCCAGTTCCCGCAAAGCAAGATTTTCTTCGCAGGGTACGACTCCATTTGGCACCCCGCTTTCGTCCCCGTCATGGCTCTTACAGCCTTCCGATTCAGACACGCCTCCTGTGACGCCGCCATTGACGCCCATGAGGGCTCCTCTTGCGCCCTTTTCTGTTCCGCTCTTCAGCGGCACCTTCCTGCTCAGAAATCTCTCGGGAGCACTAATTCCTCGCACTCGCCCCCTTCTCTTTCCCATTCTCCTTGACAATTAAATCTTCATCCTTCTCTTCTTTAATCGCAGGATTCAAACGGCGCAAATGCATAGATTTATGGTAATTTCGTGTCTAACGGCAAAATTGGAACCGGGGAAAATGAGCTTAATGTAAATCTATTTAGATATCTTTGATGTGCAGAGCACAATCTGGACATCTATATGAATGTATTTCGCGTATCTTTATTGCGCAAAGCGCAATCTGTAAAGGTTTCTGAAAGTATTAGCTTACGACTGCTGACATCTGTAAGTTTATTTAATATAATATGGCAAGAGGATTTGATATCTCAGGTGTCCCGTGGAGAGCACTTTTTATTTTCTGGTCATCTGTTAGGATTACGTTCTATTCTGATAGAAACCTTTGTCCTATCTATTAATACAAATATGTGGCCAGGAAACTGTATTACAGGGAAATCGAATTTTACACTAAACATGCAAACAAATACAAATACAAATATAGTATGTATATTAGTAGCTGTACCCGTTGTTACAAAAAATATTCGGATATAAGATTTTTTTGTTTTAAAGAAAAATTGAACCAGTAAAGTTTACGTAAACATTCAGAAATTTTAAAATTTAAATGAAATAAATGATTATATTTTATATATGTAAATATTTAAAAATTAGAATCTATCTATTTAATTGGTAGTTTTTAAACATAAATTCATTAATTAGATTTTTCTCCAATCTAAAATGAGAAGTAAATCACTACTACAAATATCAAGTAAGTTCAAATCATTATTTGTAATTGTCTATACATACGAAACCAAGTAAATTCAAATGATTGTTTTTAAATATAATTTTATTTTTACACAAGTATTTCTCAAGAACGTAGTTCTAAATATTATTGTTTATAAAACATAAAATCAATAAAACAAATTATATTTTATTATAAATTAATCCAATATTAAATTTTAAGGCAAAACAATAAAAAAAAATTTATATCGCAAAATGAACAAACCAATTTTTTAAATTAAAATTCCCCTAAATAGTGGTATTGAAGAAAAAAATTAAATTAAAATTTTAATAAATTGAAAAATAGTTTTTCAACTAATACTTTGTTATTATCATCAAATATATTTATTGTAATATTCAATAACTAATATTGAAATTTTGTTGGTAAAATATTTGGTTGGAAAAGTAATTTGGTCCTCGAAAATAATTGGCTGGGAAAGTAATCGGAAATACAATCTGAAATGGTCGTGGTACACACATGTGGCAATTAAACATTCACAATAATTTTAAGGGTAGAGAGAACCCCAAAAATCACAATGGATAGAATATTTCATCAAGCTATAGTGGATGAGAAGTGCACACTTTAAACTATGAATATGAAAGTTTAAACAAGTTACTCCAAAATCAAATTTTCTTTGACATGTAGGTTTGTATACTTTTATCTTTCGAAAATTTAGATTCAAAATTTTATTTTTATGATGGATCGGTGAGAAATTAGATTTCTTCTTCCAAATCTTAATTGTGCATTTGATTTTTATTGAAACTTGTTGCATAAGGATAACATAACACATATTGAGATTTGTGTTACATCAAAGAATAGTTGAACTATCTTCATAATTGTTAGACACCTAATGTAGTACAATATCAAAAATAGCACATCGATTAATTGCAATTAACTTATTAGCTAGACAAACTAACTTGCATATAATAAGGTGTGTCTATAATGAATTTTAGTGCTATAGTGAGTGCTAATATGATAACTTATATCTAGGATGTTTGTAAATGCTCAATAATTGACGTCTTTAATTTAATGCTTCTTGAATACCTTAAGATAAAAATAGGTCACTTTGTTAGTGCAAAATCACAGCACCCCAAATGACTTCTCAGATTTGGTGTTTAAAACCTATCATTTGATGTGATTCGCATAACATTGAGTTTTCCCCAAAAGTGTGGGACTTTGCAAATGGGAAAACTCTCCAGATTAAGGTTGGTTCCTATTCCTTTGTCTAGGTGCATACGTGAAATTTGCAAAGGATTTTTTCCTAAACCTAATCTAATATTGCCAAGGAGACAAGGATAGAAGGAATACAAAAATTAAAACTAAGCTAACCAGGTGATACAGAAGGAATGATGAACGTTTGTTTTCTTTGATAGGCACAAACCAAAAAAATGCATCTGATAATCAAGCACATATACCCAGTTTTGCAATGAAAGACCGGATGAGAGTAATGAAGACAAGAAAGGGTTGAAAATCAACCACAAACATGTATTATTGCTCTGTAGATTTGATCTGATGCATTTGCAAAAATAGCCAAAAGGTAGGAAACGTGTTGCGATCTAATAGAAGGTCGAAACTCCACGAATTCGTTTGCAGGAGGAAAAGGGGAGCTGCAAACAAAAAAGAATGTCCAACCCTTTACAATGAGTCCCGACCTTGCATTTATAGATTCAATCAGAGAGAAGAAAGAGAGAGAAGTGGGAAAACTAGTTTGGAGCTCGATCACCGGGCCATCAATGTCTCTTGACCACAAATGCCCCCAAATCGCCTTGATTGCATCGATCACTGGTTTGGTGCCTCGAAGGAGGAGGAAATGACGGATTAGATCAAATCTGATTTGGTTGTTGAGGCAAATAGATCCCGTATTAAAGGCCCGAAGATGTTTTTCCATTTTCTCCCCACCTAACTACCCCAAACTTAAAGTTTTAGATCTCCATGGCGTAGACTAGGCCGAGATCTTTCCAACGGTGTTAGATTTGTTGGATTTCGAGCCCTGAGTCGAAAGATATGGCCATTTGAAATTTGGGTTGGGTCCGTACAAAATAGCAGGAAAACAATTTGAAAACGGGTCCCCTTTTGAAACTGGACACGTGGAGGGTTAGCACATGTCCGAGGGTGGCCTCTACATTTTGCTTTTGGAGTGGCGTGGGGTGACACGTGGCTTCTTCCGCGACCTGCTCGATTTCCTTATTTTTGGCTAAGTCCCTTGCTCGGCGGAGTCATATATCTTGACCAGGGACACGCGCGACTGACACTTGTCTCGAAAACCCTTCCCTTATCCTGCTCCCCGAGTTAGCGCCGTGCTTAACACTTGGCACCCTCTCTTTGTCTCTCTCAGGCTTTGACTATTCAATCTGACCCTGTCCCTTTTTGAAATGGGACGCGTGGAGGCTCCGTGCTCACTTAGAAACCCGCTTAGGATTTTGCCTATGAAGAAGTGTTGGGTTGATACATGGAAGCCTACCCAAGTCTTTGGAATTTTCAATGGCCTCCCTTACCCTTCGGACCACTAGGCAACGTGGTGAGCCCGCGCTCATTTGGGTCTCCGCTTTTTTATTAACTTTTGGAGATGCGCGGCCGATGCGTGGTGACTTCCACTAACACTTCAATACTTAGCCCTTTTGAGGCCCGCCTATCCACCTTTTGACTTTTAGCTTTGACTCTGCCTCTGTTTTGGGCCTAGGACACGTGGGGGCTTGGCGCTTGTTCAAGTCTCCCTTTTTGGATTCAACTTTGGAGGTGCACCACTTGGACACTTGGCGCGTCCGCTGTCTCCTCCATACTTAGTCGATTTTTGGACTCGTTTTGAACCATTTCAAAACCCGAAGACTTCGAACCTTCATCGTTCCTTCTATTTTGGGCTTCTGGATTCTTTGACACTGTCTCCTCCTTCCTCGACCATGCTATTCCATTTCCGATCCTACCTGTAATCTATTTAATGGATTTAAGGCACGGATTCAGCTCGAAAGAGCCATTTTTTGAATTTCTCCTACACATGATCATTTGATCTTTCGTAAGCCCCACCACTCCATTATAGAGTCCTTTTGCGGCTGTTTACGGGACTCGAACGTGATTTCATTGGTTCTTTCTGTATGGGTTGTGGCTGATCCAATATTTTGTCCGGGGTGAAATATGAATAAAAATTTGGCGAATCACGGGGTATCTCGCTGCATAGAGGGAAACAACTAGCTACCTTATCATATCCATTGGGCATGGAGTCAGAATGATGGTTTGATATTGATCCTACCTTTGATCCATGAGCACATTGTTTCACTCTCAATTTTCATAAGAAATCTCGAAACGATGGTTTCTGAGAGTAGAAAATTACTTTGACCCGAGGCTTTCATTTGTCCCTGAATGGACTATGCAAGAGCAACAAAACAACACCACACAACTATGTACAAAATTTGAAATCATACATGTTCCAAGTAGAACATGCAGAGCATGCAAAGCACTTAGGAAGAAAGCAACCTAAACTACAACAAGGCAATGTGCACAAGCACTTAGAGGAATGAGAAATTAAACTAATATGTACAAGGTGAGAACTTTCCTTCTAGTAGCAGTGTTTAAGATAAATTCCATTCACTGGAATCTACAACTCTTCACCATCCAATGTAGACAATTGGAAAGCATTGCTACTTTTACATCTTGTGACCATGTAGGGGCCACTCCAAATGGCATCAAACTTGGAATGCCTTCCTAGTTTTGCCCGATCTGCATCCCATTTCAAAACTAGGTCTCCTTCCTGGAAGGTCCTTGTTCTTGCCTTCTTGTCGAAGCATCTCTTGATTGAGACTTGATCCTTCTCCATTATTTGAAGTGCATGTTCTCTGGTTTCTTCCAATTCCATCAGCTCTGCATACCTGGCCTCCATTGGTTCAAACTCAGACATCTCTAGCTGCTTCATGAGTTCCAATGTTGGCAACTCAAGTGATATAGGCAACACTACCTCTTTCCCATAGACAAGTTTGAATGGAGAGCTGCATGTAGACCTCTTGGGTGTTGTCCTATTAGCCCATAAGGTTGATTTGAGTTTTGTGTGCCAAGTTCTCTGATTTTCATCCAGATTTCTTCGATAATATCTTTAGTAGGTTCTTGTTTGTGGACTCTGCTTGGCCATTACCTTGAGGGTAATAATTTGATGAAGTGCTCAAGTAAATCCCATTCCTAACAACCCATTCTATGATTTTGGAACCTATAAATGCTAATGCATTTTCTGATATAATGGTGGTGACACTCCAAATATGGTCACTATGCCTTTGTAGAAATCTAGTATGCTAGACTCATTAGCTTCTTTGAGTGCCACTACCTCGGTCCACTTGGTGATATAGTATGTTGCTGTCAAAATCCATTTGTGGCCTTGGCTCAAATTTGGATTGATGAATCCAATGAAGTCCAATCCCCATTGCATGAATGGTGGTCAACTAAAATTGGGTGCAATAGGGTCTTTCTTAGCCTTTCTTTTCCTTTGAAGAATGCACAATTCTTGCACCTTTTGATCCATGCAAAGCAGTCAATAAACACCACAGGGAAATTAATAACCCTTTATGATCTTGAGTGTTGTCACCCGTGGAGCAAAATGGCCTCCACTGCTCAACATGGAACTCTTATAATACTCTCTCAACTTTGATCCGTCCCGATGCACCTTAACGAGAATGTCATTGATGTCTCTTTTAAACAAGACACCATCAATAAGCACATATGGGATGGATTGTAGTCACAAGTGTCTCCTTTTTGCTTTACTCAATTCATGAGGACATAGGCCTGTTTGAAATAAGTACATAATATTTTGAGTCCAACAAGGAGTGGGCACCTCATCATTTTCTTTCTCTTGACTATTTTGTAGGACAAAAATAGCTTCCTTTTCACTGCTTGCTTCATCTTGTTGACTTGAGGCCAATTGTTCACACAATCCCTTCCCACGGACCAGCTTAGTAACCTTGATCTCAATGTCATACTCCATGACACGAGTGATCCATCCTGTCACGTTTTCATTCAGATCCTTGTTGAGAAGGAAGTCTTTAACTCTTGCATGGGAGACTAACAATTGGATTTTATTGTTTGAAACTAGATGTTTAAATTTCTTTAACCCTCTGATCATTACAAGGACATGTTTTTCGATGAAGGAGTATCTCACTTCATAATCTTCCAGACCTTGGTTGAAGAAGGCAATTGGATGTTATGTACCTTCTTTGTTCTATTGTACTAAGATTGTAAAAATTGTGTCACTGCCACCAAAGGCATATAATATGAAGTCCTTAGAGAAATCTGGATTCACGAGAGTTGGGGCTTGTGATATAGCTTCTTTGATGGCCTCAAAAATTTCTCTTCCTTCAGCTGTCCACCTAAATGCCAAGCTCTTCTTTAACATCAACGTTATTGGCTTGACAGGGCAACAAATTTTGGTACAAACTTGCGGACAAAATTGATCTTTCCTAAGAAGCTTTGAAGAGCTTTCTTATGGCTTGGCAATGGCAATGCTCTTATTACTTCAACTCTCTCTGGGTCAATTACCAAACCTTCCTTTGACAATATGGCCCAGAAGCCTGCCCTTATGGACCAAGAATATGCATTTTTAGGGTTTAATGATACCCCAAATCTCCTACACCTTTGAAACACCTGTCTTAGGTGAAAAGGTGATTTCTTTGCATTTTTGGAGAACACAATAATGTCATCTAGATAGATCAGTACTATTTTTTTGATCAGCCCTTTGAATGCCATATCCATTCCCTTTGGAAAGTGGCTCCAGCATTAGACAATCCAAATGGCATTTTTCTATAGGCATAGGTGCCCCATTTGGTGGTGAAAGCCATTTTGAACTGATCATATTCTTTCACCATTATCTAGTTGTACCCTGAGTAGCCATCTAGGAGAGAGAATCTCTCTGATCTAGACACCACTTGTAAGATCTACTCCATTGAGGGGAGTGGGTAGTGGTCCTTAAGTGATGCTCTATTCAAGTCTCGAAAGTCTACACACAACCTAATCTCTCCATTCTTCTTCTTGACTGGGACCAAGTTTGCAACCTAGCTTGAGTGTTTGATTGGAAATATAATACTTGCCTCTATTAGCTTGTTTAGCTCTTTCTTCATCAGAGGTTCAATGTGTGGATTGATTGGTCTCTGCTTTTTCCTGATGGGCTTAGCATCTGGATCTAGTTCAATTGTGTGTTGTGCTAGCTTCGGATTGAACCCTCTTAGGTCTTCATAGCTCCAAGAAAATACATCTGAAACTCTTGGAAAAGTTGCATGAATTCATACCTTTCTTACTTAGTGGCCACTTTTCCAATTTGAAGTGTTTTGCCTTCTCCAACCAGAATTGACTCTAAATCTTCTCCTTTGATTTGTATGTTAGCCTTCTCTTTTCAAAACTGATCATTAGGATTGAATATAGACTCCAATGTCACCAAACCTTTGGGAAGCTTGTTTGTATGCAACTGCACTATTTGGTATCCATAATACTGCTCTAATTTGTCTTGATTCCTAGCTGAGAATTCAACTTCCTCTTGCAAGAAATTGATGATCTGCTGATCATTTTCAAACACCTGCCAGCATGTGTTGTTATCTAGCACTTCTGGTCTCACAATCACATGGATATGTGGCTGTCCTTTGTCTCTCTTGATGCTGTCAACCACATCAAATATTGCTCCAACTGCTGCAAGCCTATCAGCAGCTTCATTCTCCTTCCTGGGTATGGACACAATGTTGAAGGCTTTGAAATCCTTAATGAGATCCCATACCCTATTCTTGTAGCTCTTGAGCAGGTCGTTCTTGACAATATTTTGTCCTTTGACTTGATTGGAAACCAGTTCACTTTGTCACCAAACACTTATAGGCTCTTGATTCTTTTCTTCTTACGCAATGCAATCCATGAACCAAAGCCTCATATTCTGTTGTATTGTTTGAACAGGTAAATTGGAAACAGAAATCTGAGTAGTATTTCATACCTTGGGGTGACAAAATCATAACTCCTCCTTTGGCTCCTTGCCTACTTCTTGAGCCATCAAAGAACAATTTCCATACTTTATTGTCATCTTTGTGTTTCGGCTTAATGATGTTAGGAAGAGGATGATTCTTTTCATGCAGGTAGTAGACACCTAGCTCAGATTATTCCATCTCCTTATAGGGGTCAAAAGCATGTCTTTTGTTTGCCCATTCGTCGAGAGTCAAGTCCAGGATACACCCCACCTTGGTATCTACTTCACAAGTGTTTAGGAGGTCCTCTTGATCAAAAGTTTGAACAATTTGCATTGATTGACTAGGCACATAAGACTCAATGTGGTAATCCACTATGGGCTCATATCTGATTGTGGCCTTAGCACCATACCTTGTTCTAAAAGCATATGTGACCAGTCAGTAGACAAATAGCCTCCAATTTTAGTAGTGAAGTCCCTGGACAAACACAATGCAAAATGTGGTGGAAAGTCTATGACTAATACGTTATGTAATATAGTCACATTGGGGCAGGCATGCAGTGTGAGGCTTAAATCCTTGATGACTCCAATAGTTGTCACTGTTGTCCCATCCAATTGTACTACCCCTCTAGAGATGACTTCATACTAGAGACCCAATTGATCAGCTATTTGTTTGGGCATTACAAAACTACTTGCCCCGAATCAATCATGCAATTATGCACCAATTTGTCCCCAATGATTAATGAAACATAGAATGGAGGAGGCTTCAGATTCTTACCTTGTTTTCCTCCATGGTTTCCCTCAGGTTGAGTTTGTAGACATCCATAATTACTCCCAAGCAATTTAAATACTTAAATTGCACTAATTATCTCCTTTCCATAAATTGGCGACATATCATTAAAAGAACTCATCTTCTCTCTATCGCCGCTAATTAATTACACTACGCTAATTAATTAAGTCGCCTATCCAAAAATACCTAATTAACGATATTCCGTTAATAAATCCCCCTTCTATCTAGACTAATTAATTATTATTAATTAATTAGCCTCCCCTTTCATTTAACCAATAAATTAATATTTAATTGATTTAATCCCCTTCTATAGTCTAAATCATGCTAATATTCCTCTAAAAGCTTTTATAAGCTTACACATCTATTAATTAATCATCTTGATCAATTAATAAACCCCTTTATCCACATGAGTCACTAAAGGACAAGCTAAACTCTCCTAAAGTTAACTCAACCCTATCTAAACCCCCCTTATCCACAACTAACTCAACATCTCTATTATCCCACATGCAAAGGGATGTAGAGATTGCTTTATCCATTGGGCTATATAAAGAGCCCTCCTCCTACCTTTACACTTACACCTAAATTCCTTGAGAAGACAAAAGCAAAGCACATAGCAAATAGACTATAAGCTTCTTTGTTATTCTTGAAGAATCCACCATTTGAAGAGCTAAGCCTCCTTTCTTGCATTGCATTCATCCAAGTTCTTAGGTCATATGGGAATAATCAAAGTGGTCTTGTAGCCATGCTTTGATGAGCTCCCATTCCTAATTTCTTGAGGATCAAACAATCAACTATCATTGATTGAAAGTTACATAGGTTCATTTGATTTTGTTGGTAATCTAAGAGTAGAGGTTCTTGATAATTAGCATGTTAGTTTGATTTATGCTTCAAAGTTCTAATGCAATAATGTTGTTGTCTAACCTTGCTTAGCTCTTATCTTGATGGTGTTTTAGATTTTGATTTAGCTTTGTTATAGAACTATTTAGGTGTTAGTTCTCTTTTTAACTTAGCTAAACAAAACACACACATATGCACACGCCTTGGTGGGACGATCCTTTGTCCCTTAGAAATTTTTAGCTTGAATTCTATTGTTTTTGGCTAACCCTTTGATATGCACATATAGTAATTAATGTTCAATTTCTTGGGATTTTTGCTAGCATTATATGTGTAGGTTCTCACTTATAGCTATCATTTTAATGGGTTGTTGCTAATTTCAAGCTAACTTGTTAAAATTTGAAGTATTGTGAGCTTTTTGTGTTTTTTTGCCATACTTTGGTTGCAGGAGTGGCACAAGCACACTAACAGGGGTGCACATACACACTTATCCTAGCACAGGCACCTCTCGGGTGGCGCAGGCATACTATCGAGGCTTGAATTTCTATTTGTCGACCCTAGCGCACATACACTAACCCCTACGCACATACCCTAACCAGGCATGCACACTAACTAACCTGAGGCACGCAGATGCCATTTCATACTATACCTTCACTACAACGTAAAACCTATCAGACCAGCACATACACACTAACCTAGGCATAGGCATCCCTCTGGTGGCGCAGGCACTTTTCTCAGGGTGTGCAAGTGTTCTCATCGAAATCTGATACTATTTTAATCTTTGGTGGAACACATGCTTTTATGGTGGCACAAGAACTTTCTAGTGGCAAGCACTCTATTAGAATCTGATATTGTTTTAATCTTCGGTGGCGCACCTCTTTCCTAGGCGCACACACTTTCTGGTGGTGCATGTGCACTTTGTAAGTCAAAAAACATAGGTGGCATCCACTTTAACCCACGAGCACAACCACTTAAACAGGGCACATGTCTTTTTATTTTCTTGAGATTAATATGTTAAGGTGTTAAATTTCTTGCAGGTTTTATCTAATTAAATACTTGTTTTTTAGGGTGTTTTTACATGCTTTTACTAGATTAGATAAAATTTACATGCTTTCTTATAAGAATAAGATCATGTATGCTCTTCCCTTGCGTCCCTTGGGGCGATCTTGGGAATTAGAAATGATTCTTAGGTCTTTTTGATGCTTTGAAATTGTTAAGAATATCTGAATTGGAATGGGTTAACTTGGTGTGTTTGAATTAAAGTGTTTTTCCATTTGATATCTTCTTGGATTTTGGAAACATCACGTATGCTCTTCTCTTGCATCCTTGGACGATCTTGAGAATCAAAAATGATGTTTACTCTTTTTATGGAAAACTACTAAACTCATTGTGCAGGACCAAAACACATGCTTGTCAAAGAAAGGTGGAATCGAAATGAAGTCAAAAACTACTAATACAGTTGTCGTACAGGTTTCCAAAAGGTGTTCAAGCAAACCACATCTAATTAAACAAGATAAAAAGAACAACATATTCAAAACATTGTATTACAGGTTTTAGAAAAGGGTACGTCCCTATCCACTCAACTGGAACATAACCCCTTTGGCATAACACCTTAAGCTACAACAATGGGGGTGGTTCTAGGAACCCCAAAGTAGTCCACGTGCAGAGGAATACTTGTGGATGAAACAAGGAAGTGTCCACACTACCTACTTGACTAGTGATTCCTTGTGAGATAGCGTTATCGGTTGTCATATGGTGACCCTAGGATAGTACACATGTGATGCACTAGTTGCCTAATGTTCTTGAAGGGGGTAAAGTAAAGCCGAGATACTCCCAAGATAGTTAGAAATATTTGGGTAAATCACACTTGCTTAAGAAATTTGTAACACTAGGACAGAGAACCACCTAGAAAGATATTCTTTGGCTAGGATCCCACTTTGACCATTTCAAAATAGTGTTGAGTTGTGAGCCATCTTTTCATCACGAAACGTGTGGACGTTACTTTTGCTTAGTTTTCACTTGCCTTAAGGTGAGGTGAAACTCTTCCAAGTAAAGCCAACATTTTTCATCCCATTTTTGATCTACTTCCTTCACATTCTTTTGACACTTTGTTGATCAAAATAAGGGTGACTACCTTTGTGTTACCAATCGATTGTTTTTGCCACTTTTTTGTCTGTTTACGCCCATCCATGTTTGCAGCTGGGTAAGTTAAACATCTAAAGTGTGTAGAGCGTATTCATATCATTGGTGGCCTTTGTGATCTTGATACCCATGTCAAGATCGTCATTATAGTTAGGCATGGTTCATCATCTTGAACTTCCTTAGAAAGGTTACCTTGTTTATATCGTATCACTACAATTTTGGTATTTATGTCTTGTTTCTTGTAAACTTGACCTAAATATCCATATTGTAAGGTTACACTATACACATTTTAACAATTCTTAGTTATACTTTAAGATTTTAGTTCGACTCTATTATTACCTCGATTTTGAAGAGTGCTATGTGTTACCACTTGTGCGTGTTATATCAATATCATCTTGATATCAATACCTTACTTTCTCACAAAGTTTGGTTAACATATCTTGGTGACATTGTTGTGTCACTCACAAATTGATAACTGACACTTTTTGGGATATAGGTATTAATTGAATTTGAGCTCACTTCTAGTATACCTTGTTAGGAGGTCACATTAACTTCTTGTATTTACTTATGTCTTGTTCATTCCTCTTGAACTTGGCATAAGTGAGAACATCTTGTTAATTATCTTGTGACACCAAACTACTTTTTGAAACACAATCTAGGAAGTACTTCATTCATTTGATAGGCTTAGATACCAAACATTGTGTCACTGTTGATTTATCACTCTATCACATTGGTATTCTAACATTTATACTCATTCATATTCTTGACATTCATCTTGCATTTCACTTAGGTGTGGTCACAAAGTTTTGAACACATTTACAACTTACCTTAGTGAAACTATTGCAAATCATGGCTCCCAAAACATGATTAGGGCTCAAGAAACAAACATATGAGGAACAACAAGTGCAAAGCTTGGGAAGCCTCAAACAAACAAGGGTCAAACCCTTTTATTGGACATGATCTAGGGCCTCTATTTTCCGTAGAAAAAGAGATAGAAGACATGGTCGATCATAGTGGTGATGAATTAGAGTCCCCACATGTGGAATTTGACTTTGACCCCACCTTATTAGATGAGTTCCTTTTTAGAAACAAGGATAGGGTGCTAGCATGGGTTGTAGAATTGGGGCCAAAATTCCCACTACAAATGAAACAATCCCACCTACAAATAACACCAATGAGGAGGAGTAACCTCTTATCAACATGGAGGATATTTTAACACACGGACATGCTTCTACCTCCAATGTAGGAAATGATAATGTAGTGGGACATAGAATACCCTTTATCAAAGTGCCACGTAAAATCAGGTCAGGACACGAGAATGTTGAAGAACCTCCACAATATGAGGAAGAAGAGGAACCTTTGGGAGAAGAGATCACCATTCAACAACAAATTAGTAACCTTAGCCAAAATTAGCCTTGCTAACCTCTCATGTACAAAAGGAAGTAAGAAAGAATGTCCAAAAACCAAGGCCTAAGGTCAAAATCAGTGAACTCCATAGAGAAAATCAAGGAGAAGACAATACGGAGTATCATCGTGTATATATCCCTGCTTCTCCTACTAAAGAACAATTTCTCACACAAAGTAAAATCCATGAAGGCTTCAAGAAGAGAGCAATGTGGGGAGCATTAGAAAGTATCAATATGAAGAACTATGTCCCCATCCTTTTGACAAAGCTATGACACTTCAACCTTTCCCTAAAAAATTTGACATGCCAAAATTCAAAAATATAGAGGAAAGGGAGACCCACAAGATCATGTCAAGGATTTCTATATGGCATGTCAAGAGGTGTCCTATAGTGATAATTATCTCATACGAATTTTTCCCAAGAGTCTAGGAGGTCAAGCCTTGGAGTGGTTTACTTGTTTACCTCACGGGTCTATTTTTACCTAGCCAGAATTGGCGAGAGGGTTTGTGTCACTTCTCATATAATATAGAAAGTGATATCACCATGGCAGATTTATGTGGCACCAAACAACGCCCTAATGAGACTTTCTCCAGCTTCCTACAATGGTGGAGAGGGATAGCAGCCACTTCCCTTGTGCTTTCCTAAAAAAACTGGTAAGTATCTTTGTGCCCAACCTAAATCCAGACATTGCTTTCCACCTTCAAATGCATTGTGTTCACACTTTTGAGGAGGTCATTGAAAAGGGTGTTCAAATAGAGAAATCCCTTATTGCTAAAGGAACTCTTAAGTCACAATCTAAGGATAATCAAAATGTTAAACCTACAGAGAATCAAGATATTTAACAAAAACAAAAACATGGTGGGAGACAGGATCACAGATTCCAAATGCATCAAAATGGTTCAAACCAACCAAACCTTTTAAACCGACCAAAGGACCTTTCAAACCACCAAAAAAAATTTTCACTCCTCTCAATGAGTAATCTTTGAGTTATATTAAAATGAATTACTTATATATGTACCAATAACACAACCCATTATGATTGCTCCATTGGACCATCATGGTATAAGGAGCATGACTATTGTGAATTATCATCATGTCAAGGGACATAAAATTACAAACAAATGTAACAAGACTTCATCACTATATCCAAGACCTCATCAACAATGAGGAGATTCTGGATAACCCCACAAAATGGTAGGTATGAACTCTTAGAGAAATTGAGAAATATAAGATTTCAATCTTGGATCTTCTTATTATCAAACATGGTAAATCGACATTTTGTAAAGCCCAAATTCGGGGGAGATTCATCCTACACATCTTGAAGCAACAAATTAACATCATCCCAAAGAACAACAATCATTATGATTCACTTATTAGATGTATCCCTCTCCTAAATCCATGTAATCTTCCATTTGTATCAAGGGAATTTGATTGCCCACAGGAAGATCAAACGGTGTGCTTTGTGATTCCCAGACCCTCTCCATCAAGGTTGAACATCTACAAATAATGGTTGGTTAAGAAATCTTAGATAACTTGAAAACATCTTGAGTCAAATTTCATCACTATCTTCTTAAGATATCAAATGTAAAGGGAGTTTTGTACCAAAATCTTTACCCATAGAAGTGGGTCCCACTTGTCATCAAACAAAGTTCCATCCTACACATCTTGGAGCTTGTAGTGGTAAATAATATGCTTCTAAACACATTGCCTTCATCATGCAGTCGTGCCATCATAATCTTCCTTTGTACATCAATGCATTAAATCAAGTATGATCAAATGGGTACTTGTACAACAATCAAGGAGATTTAAAATTCACTCACGTTGAGAGTTCTTAATAGTTTTTCACATAAGGGTACATATGCGTGTCCCTCCGCCGACATCATTACTCTCACCACTTACGAAACATGGAAAATCTTGGGTAGATTCGCATTCTCTAGTTCACGTGCGCCCATGGAAGTTGTCCTCTTGTCATCAACCTCTCCTTTTTGATTCCATGGGAGATGAAGGTTCTAGAATATGGTCTTGGAGAATATAACATGCAACAATCCTCTCTTGGTTTCGTACCTCTTGTTGTCACCAAAACTAGAGGTCTAAAACTATCTATATTTAGAGACCTGAAATGAGCAAACTATTGGGTCATTCTTGCATGGGGGCTTCTTCGAAGAAATTATTGGATCCACCATAAAACTTGGGTCCTAAGATACTCACCCAACCTACTTTGGTCAAACCCTTGAATATGGTCGAAAAACTAGTGAAAAAGCGATGTACTCCATGGGCTAAAGCAAGGGCCTTAGCATGCGAAAAAATGAGCAAAAAACAAGAACCATTACCTCTCCCACATTTTAAAATAAGAAGATACAAAATTGGAATTTGACCTTATGGAGTGACACACCAAATGATCAAATATTTCTCTGTGTGAGACATCTTTGGACTATCTGAAGATCTCACATATTCCCATTGTAGACAATATGAGGATCTTGCCTCAAATGAACCTATTCATGAAACTATCGATGTCCTAACCATAACCCCTACCCAAAACTTAGTCAAATTGGGAGCATTCCTTGTTGAATGGGACCATAGAAAATCATATACCACTATGAAGATCTATGGGAGACCACAAAAAGGGATAGATGTATTTGCATGGTCAAATTCAGGAATTGTTAGGCTTAGATCTAACTTTGGTCTTTGCGAGACCACTAAGCCTATTAAACCAAAGCTCAAAAATATGCACCCAAGGGGATAGCCCTACTAGTTAAAGAGTAATTAGAAATATTTCTTTTGGTAAAATTCATTTGGCCTATTGATTACTCGAGCAATGGATATCCAAGTTGTCCCTATCCGAGGAAAACCTCTTTCGGGATCGGAATTTGCCAACAATTTTAAAGAGACATTAATAAGGCTTTCCCTAAGGATGATTTTCCACTACCAAATATTGATATGATTGTGGATTCAACAACATGATATGAGATGCTATCTCTTATGGATGGATTTAGGATTACAACCAAATTAAGATAATGTGAAGATCAACACAAAACAACTTTTACAACTCCTTTGAGGTACCTTTTTTATCGAGGTAATGTCATTTGGTCTTAAAAATGTAGGAGCTACTTATCAGAGGGAAATGATAGTAATTTTCCATGATATGATCCATGATATCATGGAAGACTATGTGGATGACATCCTCAAAAAATATAAAACAAGGAAGATCACCCTACTATTTTGTGGTGTATCTTTGAGCACTTATGAGAGTACAAGGTCCAGCTAAACCCAAAGAAATGTGTGTTCGGTGTGCTATCAGGAAAATTGTTGGGTTTCATTATATCAAGAAGGGGAATTGAGGTAGACCCTACTAAAGTGTTTCTTATTATTACTGAAATGCCTCCTCCTAAAAACATTAAGAAATTACATAGCAGCTTGTAGGGAAAAATACAGGCTATTCACCGCTTCATCTCCCAGCTTGCTGATAAGTGTCATTCATTCACCCACCTGCTTAAAAATGATGTTGCCTTCATCTGGGGACTAGAGAAACAACAAGCCTTCACCTTGCTTAAAAATACTTGGCCAATCCACCTGTCCTCATGCCTCCAACTCCTGGTGAGCCACTCCTGCTTTATATCTCTACTACTGTAATTTTCTATTGGTGCGCTGCTCACCCAATACGACCTTGGTCATAAAGAAAAAGTGGTGTACTACCTCAGTCACACTCTCATCGCTTATGAGCTCAACTATCCCCAAATTGAAAAATCTTGTTTGGCTATATTTTTACTTTTCAAAAACTTTGCCATTATCTATTGAATACCAAAACCAAGCTTATATCCAAAGTTGACCCACTCAAGTACTTGTTGTCTAAACCCGCCCTCACAGGTAGAATGGCTAATTGGATCATTCTACTAAGTGAATTTGACATCGAGTTTGTGCATCAAAATTTGGTTAAGGGACAAGTACTCGCTGATCAATTAGTAGAAGCACCTTTGCAAGGCATTAACCTTTGAATCTGGATCTTCCAGATGCCTCATTGCTATACATTGAAGAATCATTGTGTGGCAGATACACTTTGATGGGTCCTTTACTTTTCATGGTTCAGGTGCATAGGTGTGGTCCTCATTACTCCTTTGGCGACCCCATACCTCGCATTCTTTTTTTTTGGGTTTTCCTTACACAACAATATCACAAAATATGAGGCACTTATCATAGGGATGAAGCTCACCATCAAATGGGACATTCATCATGTTAAGGTTGTGGGTGATTCTCAGTTAATTATCAAGCAAGTTAATGATGAATACAAGGTTAAGGATGAAAAACTCATACCTTACAAGAAGCTGGTAGAAACTCTAAAAGAGTATTTTATGCGCATCACATTTGAACAAATTCCAAGAGCAAAAACATATCTGTAGATGCTATGGCAATAGTGGGTTCTATGCTCCGCATTCCACCAGAAATAATGACATGCCATTCTTTGTGGAAAATCTATGCCAACCTGCGTATGACATGCAAATCCTATGTCTAGCTTGTGATGTTGTTGGTCCCAATTCCCCATGGTATGAGCCCATCTTTACCTATCTCAAGGAAAACACATTCCCTCTTGACATCTCTCATTCTAAGAAACAAAGCCTAATTCACCAAATAGCCCGTTATACCCTTTTAGGAGGTATGCTTTATCATCATGGCTACGATGGGAATTTGTTACATTGTCTCGATATGATAGAGTCGGTCCAAGTGATCAAAGAAGTACATGAAGGGGTGTGTGGAGCACATACTAATGAAATGGTTTTGGCCAAGAAAATATTGTTAGAGTAGGCTACTATTGGCCTACCATGGAAACCAACTATTGCAACTATGTAAGAAAATGTGTACTTTGTCAAAAGAAGTATGGAAATTTCATCCATGCTCCATCACAACCGTTGCAACCCATCACCACCCCATGGCCATTTTCTAAATGGGGACTTGATTTAATAGGGAAGCTTACCCCTACTTCATCTGATGGCCATACCCACATCATCATGGCTACTAAATACTTTACCAAGTGGGTGGAGGCCATGTCCCTTTAACCTATGTAACAGAGCTCATATTTCCAAATTCATCATGAATCATATCATTTTCTAGTATGACATTCCTGCAGCCATTATTATTGATAATGGAAAGTCATTCAAGAATAAAACGGTAAAGGATCTCTGTCATCAGTTCCAAATCAGGTTAAAATGGTCTACACCATATTATCCCCAAGGTAATGGACATGTCGAGGCCACTAATAAGACTTTGGTGCGAATAATGGAGAAAATGGTAAGTAAGACAGGTCATAATTGGCATTTACAAATCCACCCAGCTCTTTGGGCTTACAGACCTCTATTCACACTCCTACGGGTGTGATGCCATATTCTCTAGTATTTGGGATGGAATCTATCATCCCATTAGAAATTGAACTTCCTTCCCTAAGAATCTCTCTTAGGGATTATCTAGATAAAGATGAAGATTACCGGGTGGCTAGACTGGATGAGTTAGAAATCCTAGATGAGAAGTGCATCCATGCCTTAATCACCTCAAAGTGTATCAAAACAAAGTCTCTAGAAATTACAACAAAATAATCATACCTTGTCAGTTTGAGGTTGGTGATTTGGTCATGAAGGAGAATCAATTCAACACAAGGGTAGAATGAGAAAAGAAAGGAAAGTTTGAACCGCATTGGTTAGGACCTTATGTTATAGTGGCCAAGTACGGCACATGAGCATACAAACTCACTCACCCCAATGGTGATGAGCTCCGTGAGCCCATGAATGCCATGCACCTTAAGTGGTTCTATGCTTAAACATGGTGCAAAATTAGAAAAGCAAAAATAAAAACATATAAAATAATCAAAATACAAAAAAATCAAAAAGAAAAAAAGAAAAAAAAAACATGTCATCCATAAGTGAAAACCACGCAATTGTGGCACTTTGGATAAGTCCTTGGGTGAAAACCGGTTTCCAACGCCTTGGGAGGATTCATTGTTCACAAGCATCTTGCATCTGGGGGTACTTTTACTTAGCCTAGGGCTAGTTCCACCTTCCGAGATTCCTGTGAGCCCAATCTTATCAAGCCTTGATCCGGATTTGTCTCCTTTTATTTGTATGTGAAGGGCATGGTCTTTGTCTATTCCCCATCTTACACTGGGGGCATTTCTGTGACTTCACCTTCTTGTTTATAAGCATGTGGCATTTGCCCTTGTATATTCCCCATCTAACGTTGGGGGCATCCACGCTTTCTTGGTTACTGTGCATAGATCTCTAGAAAACTATTAGAAAAACACAAAAAAATTCAAAAAATATCAAAACCCAAAAAAAGCAATTCAAAATTGTTTCAGAAAACACCAAAACAATAGAAAATTGTTTCACAAAATAAATCTTGCAAAACATTTTACTTTAGTTTACTTGCATTGTCTTGTTTAGTTTATTTTTTGTTTCTTTGCTTTTGGGTTTTGCTTGTATAGTTGCTTCATGTTTGTACATTTGTATTATTTGTTGCTTGGGCATACTTTGTTAGGATTCATCTTTTCTTGATTAGATTAGATTTATTCTTACTTGTGCATATTGAAGTGTGTTTTTGCATGCTAGTGAGTCATGATACATTGTTGTATTGGTTCATTATGTTCTTTGTTAGCATTTGATTGTGTTTGTTTGTTGCATGTGCATCATTTTTTTATCACATCATCATATTTCCATCAATATCATCACATCTAACATCATCTATACATCATATATCAAGAAAAATCTAAGTATACATCATACATGAATGCTAAGCTAATCATCACATATCGTATCATCAAATGGGGGCAAGAGGGATCACAAATATCAAAATCTATCCCCCCACACCCATATCATCATATCATCCCATCCACTAAGTATGGCACATCACATGAGCAAATACATTTGATATACTCTATAAGATCTATCATCTAGAAATCAAAACACATGCGATACATCAATAAATCATGATACATATATACATGTGAAATCAAATCAGCTAACATCATAAACACATCTATCTATCCATGTACTCCATAAAAATAACCAACAATGTCCATCTCTCATAAACACATATGTCATGTCAAAAATGTCCATATAATACATATGTGTGGTATATCTATATCAAAAATGGATATACATCACTGCTATACATCAAAAATGCCTTCATTTGAGGCATACAAAAAGATGATACATATATCAAAATACAATAATTGCCTTCATTAGAGGCATGTGTCAAAACTGCTATGCAAATAAAGAATGGTGTACATCAAAAATTTGACTTCATCAAGAGGCATATATGTGTCAATATAATCATCAAGGCTGACTCGAGCCCTCGGATGGGGTGGTTGGTCTGTCTCATGGTGGTGGCATAGCGAGAGCATCGCTCGGTCTCCCTTGACTATCCTGTGGCTGCTCCACTAAGGCCTAGGCCTCTCTGACCTGGTCCCTCTACTCGATTGCTAGCTATAGGAAGGTGCCCATTGTTCAGCTCAGAACTACCTCAAAGTATAAAGATCTATAGTAGGATGCTCTCCCTCTACTGTAGCTAATCTTTGTGTGTTTGGGCCATCACTATGGTGCCATATGTGTGCATCGGAAAGACACTTATCTCTGCTGAAGCTTAGGAAAGCTCGACCTAGCCCACTACATGCTCTGCTCTCAGCCTATCTCACTCTAATATCATGGGCTACAGTTGGGCCTGTGTATGCTGATATAGGCTCATCACTGAGCCATCTGTGTGGCCATCTTTCATATTTTCTAAAAGTGAATAACATTATCACCTCCTAGCCAGCCCGGGCCCAAGCTGATCCCACTTGTCTACCAATACTATCAAATCTTAAGTCCAAGCTCTAGTCTCTCTCTATCGCACTCAGGGCTCTGGCCTAGTCTCTCTCTACTTTGGCCTGGTCTCTCTCTACTAGATCCTGTTGTAATTCACTTTATAGGGTGGTTGTTTGTGCCATCGTTGTACCACTTGGGCTGTCCTGTCCTGTGCTCTCTAGATGACTATCCCTACTCTGTAATCTAAGATAGGGAAACTATGTAGGTGCATGTCCTGTCCCTACGGCCTCGGTCCTTGTACCTGTGTGACACCCTGCTCATCATGTGGTAACCCATCAAATGGATCCTCTGGGTCACACTGCTACTGCACCTTTCTCTCTCATCACCACCATGAAAAAGCTCTCATAGTGGTCTAGCCCTGCTGCCCAGGCCTCCTCTGGAATAGTCAGTGTCAGGGTAAAATGGTAAAGTACCAAGTCCAATAATCTACGGTAGTGCCTGGATCTTCTAACCTGTCGCGCTAGATCCCATACCTATGGAACCACCTGTAAAAAACTAGCCCTAGCTCGGGTCACCTGTATGTGCAGCCCCATGGTTGGCCTCTCGAATCTCGAGGGCATACCATATGTCTAGGCTATAGGAACCCCCTGCACCATGCCTAGCTATCGCTGACATCTGTCTACCTATATAACTCAATGATGTAACTATGACTGCCAAGAAGGAAATGCTCCACTATACAAACATTGAGCTCTACTACATCCTCTAGCCACTTTGTATCTACCTGTAGGGTCTCCATATGATATCCCTGTCTAATAACTCATCAAACTCTCGCGATATCTGTATAAACTACCTAGGTGACCTCGTACGTCACCACCTACTGAAACCCACACCATGTAAGATGGATCCTCTAGAGCTTGAACATGTAGAGTGCCCATGGGGCACCCGATGGCTATGTGGTCCCATGACCAAATCTGCAAAGTGAGGAGAAAAGCCCCACCATCTTTTGATGGTGGTAGGTAATAAGATGTAAGTCCCAGTAAAGGTGTGCTAGTATACACTGGCCCCAACAATAGTGCTCACCACTGAAGATCCCATGTACTAGTGTCATCAACCCTCTCGGAAAATATGTCCCAGTCTTATCAGTGAGAAAAACCCACTGATAAGTGCCATAACATATAAGGGCCCTCGGTGCGTGTCGTCGGTCGGCGATGGACTCGTGAAACACAACAGTCATACCGTGTCATGCGGTATATCATCTCGATCAAACAAATCACTTGATAACCGCTTGATCTACCCAACATCGCGAGGTATACTCGATCAGTGAACCCAAGATGGGCATGCGGAGAATCTACCACACATCCTCTAAAGTCACGATCATCTCTCTAGTAGGGATTCGAAAACACTGGCTCTCACTTTGTGCCACCACTCAGCTAGTGCAGTAAGTAGCCCATGATCTAAAGTGATAGATGGCATCCGAGACACGGGGCCTAGGCCCACTGCCTCTAGAAGAATGGCTATCACACACCGGTCTCACCATGCATGCTCCCCTCTAGCTCTAAAATGTGAATGATGCTCCCACGTCTGAAGCATTGGTAGTCATCTCTGTAAAATCATTCCATTTGTCAGTTACTAACATTTCCTCTAAATTCTACCTATCATTTTTAGGGTTAACCCAAAAATCCTAAATTTTCTTCTAAGTGCCATCATTTTTGGCATTTTCCTATCTATCCTTTGTCTACCTAGTGCACCTGCGCACCCTTTGGGGCATGTGCACCACCCTTTCGGGCATGTTCACATAACCATCTAAGGCACTTGCGCCACCATCATTTGGGTACTTGTGCGTGCGTATGCATGCGTAGACCCTCGCAGTGCGCTAATGTGAGGTGTGTGTGTGGATGCGCATATGTGTGGCATGTACGTGTGCATGTGGGCATGTTTGAGTGTGCCTGTGTGTACACGCATTCACCTGCTTAGGTGCACTTTTGCGCCACCATTTGGATGCACACCAAGTGCCACCTTTAGTGCACTTGTGCGCCCCACGCACGCACACCTGACGCAACCCCTAACCTAATTCCTAATTCTAGGGCATTAATTATGAAATTGACAAGGAGGGTTCAAATACTCACAAATATGCCATCGTCGGCATGCCACTGGTACCCTCGGACTGTGTCTACCTGTCTCAATCGGTCTCGTGCTATCACCATCATCCTCATTGCTGTCAAAGCCTCGTGGTAAAAACTCAACAGTGGTCGTAACAAATGAATTGGTCATGGTGATTTACCCCCTAGGTGGGGTATATCAAGATGTTTTCACATCGTGTAAGTGCTGAGGCTCATTTTGACCACCGTTTTCTCCTCTGTTCACCATTGAATAATTATTTTAATTAAATAATTATTTTTCTTTTATTTTTCACCGTGTTGGGGCATTTTTTTGCATCTAGTACCCCTTTCTTCTCACTAGGACAATTTTTATTTCTCCTAGGTGATTTTTCTTCTTATCCACACTCTCGTAAATAATTTTTTTTTAAATAATAAAATAATTATTTTATTAATTTTTCCACTATATAGGGACATTATTTGTCACTTGTTTCTTCTTTCTTCCCCTGGGGCATTTTCTTTTGCATCTAGGCACTTCCTTCTATTTCTTCTATTTTCTTCTACTATCCACCACATTTTAGAAAATAGAAATACTATATATAACACACAATATATATATATATATATATATATATATATATATCACTTCAAAATTCCAAAAATAGGGCAAAATTTTTTCACAAAATCCTAAAAAGTAAAAAAACCTACAAAAATAGGTAACTCTTATTATGGCTAAATCTTGTGTCTTGTGCATGGTATTCTCTCCATATCCTACTAATTTGTTTCACATCTTCCCCGATTAATACGACTCACAGATCACCAGATTCACACCCATTCACAAACATAGCTGCTTACTTCGTCTATACTCTGGGGCACATCTTGTTGCTGGTGTTGTTTCATTGCACACAAAGCTTTTTACTTGGACCCAATGTCCATTATCATTTCCCTTGCATATATCCTTGCTTGGGGCATCATTTTTAACCCTTGTCGTCAATCATGAACATGTGGATTTCTTTAGCTTGATAACAAAACATTTGTACAACTATCTTGACCATTGTTGGGTTGGATATGTGCATTCGTACTTGTTTTCCCTATTAAATGAGATTGTTTCCTTCTCATATTGCATTACATTTTGTATGTTGCATGGAGTTGGTGTTTTCAGCAATGGACAATTGTTCATAGTATGGCTTTTCATGTCATTCTAATTTTTTCGTATGCTTATATTTTTAATAAGGACCGATGATGTAGATATTTTGGCAATATGATGACATTGAAGTTGTTCCAATGTAAAGGCTAGAGGCTAGTTCTTCTCTCCACTTCTCCATATTTCTTCTACATCACTTTCCTCTCACCACTATTCTTCCATTTCACCTAGGGCATTCTACCCTTGCCCATTCTTCTATCTATTTCTCACCTTTTCGATCATCGATCGTCTTCCTTCATCACCCCATCGACACTCGAGGGGGCATCTCTCCCTTCTACTAATTTTTCTTCTATCCCTTCAAAATTTCATCCATCTACTATCTTTGAAGTGGCGTCACTTACGCCACCCCAAAGAGGGGCAAATGTAGACACCCATAATTACACCCGAGCAATTTAAATACTTAAATTGCGCTAATTATCTCCTTTCCCACAAATTGGTGACATATCATCAAAAGAACTCATCTTCTCTCTTATCGTTATTAATTAATTACACTACACTAATTAATTAAGTCACCTATCAAAAAAATACCCTAATTAACGACCTTCCATTAATAAATCCCCCTTCTATCTAGACTAATTAATTATTATTAATTAATTAGCTTCCCCTTTCATTTAACCAATAAATCAATATTTAATTGATTTAATCCCCTTCTATAGTCTAAATCATGCTAATATTCCTCTAAAAGCTTTTATAAGCTTACACATCTATTAATTAATCATCTTGATCAATTAATAAACCCCCTTTATCCACATGAGTCACTAAAGGACAAGCTAAACTCTCCTAAAGTTAACTCAACCCTATCTAAACCCCCTTATCCACAACTAACTCAACATCTCTATTATCCCACATGCAAATGGATGTAGAGATTGCTTTATCCATTGGGCTATATAAATAGCCCTCCTCCTACCTTTACACTTACACCTAAATTCCTTGAGAAGACCAAAGCAAAGCACATAGAAAATAGACTATAAGATTCTTTGTTATTCTTGAAGAATCCACCATTTGAAGAGCTAAGCCTCATTTCTTGCATTGCATTCATCCAAGTTCTTAGGTCATATGGGAATAATCAAAGTGGTCTTGTAGCCATGCTTTGATGAGCTCCCATTCCTAATTTCTTGAAGATCAAACAATCAACTATTGATTGCCATTGAATTTACATAGGTTCATTTGATTTTGTTGGTAATCTAAAGAGTAGAGGTTCTTGATAATTAACATGTTAGTTTGATTTATGCTTCAAAGTTCTAATGCAATAATGTTGTTGTCTAACCTTGCTTAGCTCTTATCTTGATGGTGTTTTAGATTTTGATTTAGCTTTGTTATAGAACTATTTAGGTGTTAGTTCTCATTTTTCTAACTTAGCTAAACAAAACCATGCACACGGAGTTGCATTGGCAAACACTTTCTCTTGCTGGCTAGAGGGGTGATTTGATCTTGACCAATTGGCCATAGTAGTTTGTAATAGATCCCTTTGTCCTGGGATGGCTAATGACTCCCATAGTGAAATGTTCACACTTGTATTTTTCATTTGCTCAACGATATTAAATGAGCTATTTTTTTGCTTCCCCTTCCCTGACACACTTTTCTCTTGCACATGGGTTGTTACAACCGGTGCTTGAGTAGATTTGGAAGGTGGTTTGGATTGACTCTACATATTGGGAGTTGTATTTTGAATGCCAATACCTTATGGAGCAATGGAGGATTGAGGATTACCTGAGTTTGGTGACTGTCCTCCAATATTTCTCTTCTTGGACTATGTATTGGTAGCTATACTTTGAGAAGGATCTGATTCATTCCACGAAGTCTTCAGCTTGCCAATTGACAAGCATAGTTTCAATTGGAGGTCCTTCTTGCTGAGATCCTTGCTTGTGACTTTCTTCTTGGCTAGATTCTTGTGACACACCAGTGGTCTGTACCATCAAGGCCTGGTTTAGTGCACCATTGAAGCACATTGATTGATTATGTGGCTGATTGCATGGGAAACACCAATCATATTCTTATGCCATGTTATTTTGTGCTAGAACCAATGCCCTTGATGTTGAAGTTGTGTTTGGATCATATGACCTGAAAGGTCTAGTAGCTTGAGGTTGTCCTTGGTTTTGACTCTAATTTACAACCTGAGCTGGTGGTCTATTTTGCTGATATGGGGTCTAGCCTGATATTGAGCTTGAGGTTGATATGGCCTAGAACTCTGAGCATGTTGTCTCTTGATAGTTACTAACTCATTCCCTAGGTTCTGAAGTTGTTTCATAACTTCCTGAATCTCTTTTGAGGTGTTAGAGGATGAGGTGGAGGCTTCAGCTTGAACTTTGATTCCTAAGAGTAGGTATAGGAGCTAATGTGGGTGTCGCTAGTACTTGGGTTTCCTAATTCGGGTTATAGAGGCATGGAGGGCCTAGGAGCAAGCTTGCCAGCCTAGATTAAATGATTTTCAGCTCCTATGGATATGCTATAAGCTGTAGGTAAGGTTGTGCCCCCATTGATTGAATCATTAAAGCAATATCAGAATTTAAAGCTCTAAGGAAGTATAAGAAGGCACCTTCTTCGTGGGCTTTATTACTATGCTGGGATCCTATCCTAGGTCCTTTGGAATCTGAGGTTAAAATCTATCAATTGCTCATGAGGAGCTCTTTTGATTGTTGTCAGCTGCTCCAACAAGGACAGGTTAGATCCCTTTTCTCCAAACTGATCATGAAGAGCTCTGTATAGATGGTCCCAAGTTTGAATAGAGCCTACTTTGCTAGGTTCTTGAACCATTGTGAAGCTTTACCCTTGAGTTAAGAGGCTAGCAACTTGACTGCAATGTCCATCTCGCTTTTCTCATGGATTGTCTGAGACATTTTCAATATCTTGGATGTGGTTGCCGGAGAAGTTTGGTTTTCTCCAGTGAAATATGGGATGCTCTTTAATGCTGCCACTGGGACTGGATTTTGTGCATTAAGAGTGAGTGGGCTGCTACCAGTGAAATTGACATAAGGATTTGGCTATGCCATCCTGATTGGCCTGAGCACCCTTCTTGATTGAAAGAACGACCTACTAGGAGGAGGTGTTGATAAGGCTCTGTTTGGTGGAGATGAGACCTCTGGGCTCTTCTTCCTCTTCTCCTTTTGTCTAGAGACAAATGCAGATGCACAAACTATCCCTCCTCTCTGGTTCTTGACCTTGTTTGTATTCTTCTCATGAACTTGGCAAGCTTGGGTTCTTTGAAACCAAAGGGATTTTATCTCTTTTGGAGTCACCAGACGCACAATTTTAAAACTTCTTAAAAGTTAGAATCACAACAAGTGCACATCAATCTTACTGTAATAAAGATGGAGACTTCTCTCTCCCACCAGGCGTGCCAAAACTACTAGCACAAAATCATAGCACCCCAAAATGACCTGTCGATTTGGTGTTTAAAACTCATGTCATTTGATGTGATTTGCATAACATTGAGTTTTCCCTAAAAGTGTGGGACTTTGCAAATGGGAAAACTCTCTAGATTAAGGCTAGTTCCTATTCCTTTGTCTAAATACATACGTGAAATTTGCAAAGGATTTTTCCCTTAACCTAATCTAGTATTGCTAAGGAGACATGGATATAAGGAATACAATAATTAAAACTAAGCTAACTAGGTGATACACCAAGGAATAATGAACATTTGTTTTACTAATAGGTACAAACCAAAAAAATGCATACAATAATCAAGCACAAATAATCAATTTTTCAATGAAAGAATAGATGAGAGCACCGAAGACAAGAAAGGGTCAAAAATAAGCCACAAACATGTATTATTCCTCTGTAGATTTGATACAATGCATTTACAAAATAGCCAAAAGGCAGGAAATGTGTTACAATCTAATGGAAGGTCTAAAACTCCATGAATTCATTTGCCAAAGGAAAAGGGGAGCCTCGCAAAACAAAAGAATGTCTAACCCTTTACAATAAGTCCCGACCCTACATTTATAGATTCAATCAGAGAGAAGAAAGAGAGAGAAGAAATAAAACCAATTTGGAGCTCAACCACTACCATCAATGTCTCTTGCCCACAAATATACACCAAATATTCCTTGATTGCATCAATCACTGGTTCGGTACCTCGAAGGAGGAGGAAACGACAGATTAGATGGAATCTAATCTAGTTACTTGAGGCGAGATAGATCCTATATTAAAGGCCCGAAGATGTTTTTCTATTTTCTCCCCACCTAACTACCCCAAACTTAAAGGTTTAGATCTCCATGGCATAGAATAGGCCGAGATATTTCCAACGGTGTCATATTTGCTTTGCATTTCAAGCCCCGAGTCAAAAGATATGGCCATTTGAAATTTGGGTCGGGTCCGTATAAAATAGCGGGAAATTTTTTTGAAAATAATGAACAAGTGGAGGGTTGGTGCATGTCCGAGGGTGGCCTCTGCATTTTTCTTTTGGAGTGGCATGGGGATGACATGGCTTATTCCTATGTTTCCTTATGTTTTTAGCTAAGTCCCTTGCTCAACTGGAGTCATATATCTTGACCGGGGACACATGACGGCCTCGACACTTGTCTCAAAACCCTTCCTTATCCTGCTCCTAAGTTAGCATCATGCCGACACTTAGAACCCTCCACTAGTCTGCCCTCGGTGTTTTGACTATTCAACCTAACCCTATCCCTTTTTTAAATGAGACACGTGGAGGCTCCGCACTCACTTAGAAACCCGCTTAGGATTTTTCCTCTAAAGAAGCATCAGGTTGACATGTGGAAGCCTCTGTAGGTCTTTGGAATTTTCAACGGACTCTTGTACCCTTTCGAACCCTAGGTAATGTGGCAAGCCCATGCTCATTTGGGTTTGCATTTTTTTGATTAAATTTTGGAGATGCGCCTATGACACGTGGCAGCTTCCGCTAACACTTCAATACTTAGCCCTTTTTTAGGCCGCTCTGTCTCAGCCTTTTGACTTTTAGATTTGACTCTACCTCCATTTTGGGCCTAGGGAAACATGGGGGCTTGGTGCTTATTCAAGTCTCCTTTTTGGATTCAACTTTGGAGGTGTGCCGCTTGGACACTTGGTAGCGTCCACTATCTCCTCCATACTTAGTCAATTTTTGACTCATTCTGAACCGTTTCAGAACCCAAAGACTTTGAACCTTCACCATTCCTTCTGTTTTGGGCTTCTAGATTCTTTGACACTATCTTCCCCTTCCTCGACCCTACTATTTCATTTTCGAGCCTTCCTGCAATCTATTTAATGGATTTAAGGCATGGATTCGCTTGATAGAGCCCTTTTTTGAATTTCTCCTACGCAGGTTATTTGATCTTCCACAGGCCCCACCACTCCATTGTAGAGTCCTTCTGTAACTTTGTTTGTAGGATTTGAACGTGATTTCACTGGTTCTTTTTGTGCAGGTTCGTGGCTGATCCAATATTTTTCTCGGGGGTGAAATATGGATACTGATTACTCCTTATATTCTAAATGCCTAAATGAACTAACACACTTATGTACGTATAAGATACTTGAATTTAATTAAGACCCTTTTAGCACACAAACTACCATCCACCAATAGAAAAATACAACATGAGCTTTGAATGGTAGAAGGGCCTAGAAAAAGTGTTCATGATAGTACACTTAATGTTCTTGGCATCCTATGAACAACAATGCAAATTTTAGGCATGGAGAACTAAACATAAATGGAATTAAGGGAGTGGGGTGATATAGTTGAAGGGTGGATCAAGATGAGCCACAACCACTTAAATTTAGTAATTTTGACACTAACGCTTAACTTAGACTAAGAATCGAAAAATACACAAACTTGACATAAAGCAACATGAAATTTAATGAGAAATAATTGCCAAAGGGTTGTTTGAAATTGTTTACAATTGGGTTCTTATTGGTGTGTGTGCATACATATATCAAAGTAAATGACATTATATGGATACACAATATGGTGTGTTGAAATCCTTTTAAATAAACTTCAATGTATTTGTAAGAACATTTACACATGGATAAATTTTGATATTAATAATTATATACTACTATCTAGAAAAGAACTGAAAAGAATACATTTGATTCAAATTAAAAGGCAATCATGATGCTCATGTGAAGCTAAATTAAGTTAAGAGCCTCCAAATTTGTGTTAAATTCTAAATACATTTCTAAATACAATTTTTTTGATAAAAATTAAGTTGAACCAAAATTCGAGTGTTATTTTCCTCAATAATATGGTAAGTTTATCTGTATCTACAAAGGGAAAGGTTATCGTAGACACCAAAATTTTATTATTTGGCATTGAGCACTGCATGGATTTTGGCTTATATCCCTTATACATGATTTGTGGGCATAAATTTATCTTAAACTCACTATCATGTATGTTGATAAGAGTTGTATTCTCATAGGGCTCGTGGACATAAACCAAACACCAAAGAATAAATGGGTTGTTAACCTTTTCATTTTAGTTTCACCTAAGGGTGAACCAAGGCATCCGTTGCGGTATTTAACTCTCCTACATAGTCTATTGAAAGAAGCATATGTAAAGCAATGTGAAAGTTACCACAATAGAAAGAAATATTTGTATTTAGCCAACCATTTCGAGATGGTTGCATTAATTGAATTAGTTGTGTATTTCAGTTAAACTACCCAAAAATGAAAACATGATCACTAACAAAATAAACTAAAAATGGAAAGAGGGTAGGGCGAGAAAAGAAAATTTTAAAATTTATTACAATGCTTTACTGATGAATCATCTCTCATGGACTTTGTTTGTTATTTTTCCGTTATCCAAAACACTCTAGCATGCACTCGGACTATAATAGATAAGGCGGGATTCTGAGAAATAATTATTTGTGAATCTTAAACTTATATAAAAATTTATTTTTTTAATGTATCATTGTAGGAGATGAATAACACACTTTATCCACAAAAATTAAATTAGCTACAAAGACTTATGACAATCAATCATGATTGCATATGATCAATTTGATGCGATTCACTAAAACAAAAAAAAAAACATTAATAGATTTGTTGAAAACACAAGGAAATAAATTAGACATGAACTTTATTTTACATAAAAATCTTTTCATTCACTATTATTTCCACCCTCTTTACAAATTGTTCATGATTCAAGATATTCACAACAATGTTTTGCTCCCACTCACTTTGAGAAGGTCAAAAGTGTGACATAGGAAACTAGGGAATAGAAAATTTCCAAAATATTGCTACAAAAATGCCACATGATAGGTAGGCATTTGTATCTCATAGTTATCTCGATTGATTATGGTATTTTCCTTACTTTCTATGTTCTCCATGAGCTATGGAACCTCAAAGAAATGAAACATGTTTCCCCACTACGAGTTGGCTCCAACATTTATTTTTATTAGGTGGCGTCTATTTGGATACCAAAATTAACCTTTTCCACAATAATCGTGTCTCATTGTTCACTTAGCAACATCCCGTGGAAGATGGAATTTAAGGCTATTTTGCGATGAAGAATTCAAACCATAAATCTTGGTCAAAACTCCACTAGAGGATGCTACTTGTTGAAAATTCACGAGTTGGAATTTGAGATAACTTATAAAACTCCACGGTAATACAAATTTCATGGAAATACAAGATGATGACACACTTCTATCATCCACATATCCACCTTATGAGTTCCCGAACACCATAGCTCAACTTTCTTACATATGTGTTAACATAGAATGCGACATTCCATAAAGCCAATGTCCACCAACAAAGGGAAATTTATTTCCTTTTATTTTCCTTCCGAGCCACAAGAATATGGGATGATGACAAGTGTCAACAATCCGCGAAATAGGCCCACGGGTATTTATCAAGTTCTACAAACTTTTTCATCCTTCTTGAGGCCACAAGTCCACGAGATTGTAACACATGACATAATCTAGTGGTTTTGCGCTAATTTTTTTGAACATTTGGGAAAAATCTTAAACCCTTCTACACAATCTCGATGAATTGTGCCAATAATAATGATGTATAAATTTCTAACTAATTGACACTTCACTTAAAATTTACTTTTCTTGGTCACTGTCTGTATGGCCCTTTCACTTTCTCCACTACAGTTCATAAAATAACTTCTATATATAAACCCTCATATTACTTTATTTATGACATGGTCCAAGTATACAATGTGCTCCGAAATGTTATGTCATGTGGTCAATGTATCACTATTTGCAATAACCCACATCATGTGCATCATTGTTTATAATGAATCATGACCCACATACCATTGTTTGTAATGATCCATCACCCATGTACCCCTATTTTTAATGACTTGAGGCATGCATACCACTTTGAATCCTTTGTTTAACCTTTCATGGTGCATCTCATGGAAAACCTCAATCCATTACATGTTGTGAGGTCCGAGGGTTAGCCAAACTATTAATAATTAAATAATAGAACAAACCATACACAAAACATTATAACATATGTATGTAAATTTAAAAACACAAACAAAATTTTTAATGTGAAAAAAACCCCAAGGGGTTAAAAACCACAAAGCATAAATTTCCATTAACTGAGAAACACAATCAAGAATTCTCCTCCCCTAACTTCTCTCCTCTAGTGATTAGTCTTCGTAAAATCACAATACATTTCATATGTTTTGAAATCAATTAACCCCACATGTCAATACAAATAATTCTAAAGGGTGTCACTTATCACAAAGTACCCCTAACCATTAATTGATTTTTAAATAACAAATTAACATAATAAACATGTAGTTTATATTAAATAATTTAAAATATTTAATATTCTAAATTATTTAATTATAAACTATAGTTTATCTATAAGAACACTTAATATTAAATGTTCTAATACTCCCTTTAATATTAAGTAGCTTAAACATATGTCGACGTTACATGTTTATACAACATTATTTACAAATCCATAAACCATAATTAAGGTTTAGGCTAACATATCACTTTCTTTACCTTTTCAAAATGACGAAATAGATAAGGGTAAGGGCCAAGAGGAATACCTAAAAGATAGTTAAATGATATATGACAATGGACTACCTAGCGTATGCTAGTTCGAGAAGTGTGATACTTCCTAGATGGTTGTCAATCCACTATTTAAAACAAGTTAATGTGAGAAATAAACAAATTCCTACTTGTAGTTGATATGATTTAGGTATCTCATTCAAGTACAATAAGCAAATCCAATCACAACAGGCTAGGCTATAGTTGGATCTGAGAGGTGAGGTGTCTGTCAAGGTACTGGGACTAGTCAGGGTCTAATTCTTGGGTTATTTAGGTCAACTGGTAGGGTGATTGTTGGGTCTATTCTTGGTCAAGGTGTAAAACACAGAGACCGACATGTTGGCTAAATGTGACCGATGCGGTTTAGGTAGAACCGATGGTGGTTGTGGATAACCGACGCATCGGTATGGTCGAGGTAAAAGAAACTCAAATAGATTAAATGGCAGGGGTGATCTGAGGTCAAATAAAGTTTGGGAGAGTGAATGGGAGGTCTTGTAGAGGTCTTAGGTATGCTCAAAATATATAGTAGGTGAGGATAGGTGATTTGGTGATATGGGTAAGGGAAGGGTGGGATTTGAGTTCAAGAAAGTGGGTGATGAAGCAATAAACATGCAAAGAATAGATTAATAATAGGAGTAATAAAGATTACTAACTGAAATAAACCCTACTGGTTAGGGCCATACTTACTGTGTTAAGGATCTTGATGGCTGAGTGGTGGAGGTGGTTGATCGATAGAATACGTATATCATGCAGTGGTGATTTCCCGAGTGCTCCCATGAATGCAATGGCTCTATGATTGATCTGGTGATGGCTCTGGATGTCTGGATGCGTAAAGGATGCTTGTTTTGCTTGCATGCAGCTCTGATCTCCTTTTTGCTCTCAAAATGTGCCAACCCAAAAAAAGGTTGTTTTTGGGTGAATAAATGGTAACCGATGATGGTTCCAGGTTGACTAGATGTTAGGTTTAGGGGTGACCGGCGTTGGTTAAGGTGGGATTCCCTAGGTTTACTAAAATGGGTAGATCTTTCTAATTTCTTGGGCCCAGTTAGTTTATTCTCATGGATTAGAATGGAAACTTCCCTTCTAATGAGTGGGAATGTGGTTAGAGAGATTTTAGGGATTGATTTTAGGGTTAGACCAAATCTTAGCTCATTAAGGCAAGTAAGACTTAGTTATTGTTAGTTATGGAAACATGCCAAGAATAGGTCTAGGGTGAGGTGGTAGGTGAGGTGTCTAGGTGAGGTGGAAATTAGCTTAATTAAAATAATTAAGTAATGAATATTGTGAGGATGGGTATTAATTTAATTAATTAATTAAATTAATATTAATGTGGGGTGGAAGGGGCCATGGTTAGATGAGTATGCTTGAGTTGGTTATTTGACAAGGGACCAAGGGGAGTGTGACCCAATTTTGGTGTCTACATTTTGCCCCTTTTTGTTGCATAGCTTGTATTGGTAAGTGATGCTTGACAAAAAAATAAGATGTGGTTGCCCCATGTGTGGGTGAAGGTGATCCCCCTCAAACTAGGAATTGATGTGGTAGAAGACAAGAATCGGTGAGTGGTTTGATAAAAGGTGAATGTGATGAAGAGGAAGGTGGACAACGGGGGTAATGGGGTAAAGGTCCAATTGGGTAATCTAGGTAATGGGCCAGGGTCAAAGGTAGTAATCAAATGCACACACATGTATAAACTACAGCACATGGTACTAGGTTGAAGAGCATGCAAACTCTACATTGTCTAAGGTTGATAGGTTTATCCAAACAAGGTTGAGGTGATTCTGGTATCCAAGGTATAGGATATGGTGTGGAAGCACTTCACGTAGGTCAGGTGCAGGAACATTTAGGTATGTTCCGGTACACCAAAGGTTGGGTCAGGATAAATGGTCATGGAAATAGGAAAAGTAAGGTCATTAGGTCAAACAACACGGTAATAGTGTCACAAGGTATAATGAGCACATGAGTTCATAGGTCACTAACAATGTTCCGGGTCCAGGTAGCTAGGTCACGACATGGGTAGGGCCGAGGTATGGGTAAAATAACAAGTCCCTAAATGCAATTAAAGACAAGTATAGGTAATGTAGGCTTGGAGGTAGGTTGTGATAAGGGTGGGTAAGGCCAAACGGTGGCTGGGTTGGTTAAGTTGGGTCAAAATGGGGAAAGGGTAGTTGGAAAGAGCATGATGGGTAACTATGTCGGTCATACGAACGGTGATGGTCTAGGTAAGATGATCATGGTTTATTAGGGTAAATGATGATGTCGGTTTGGGTATAACCGAACCATGGTGTGCTAGGGCACATGACGATGTCGGTTTAGGTATAACCAACGTCGGTCAAGTCGATGTGGGTATATAAAAATAAAAAATCCATATAATATGGATTCATTTGTATGTTTTGGATTTTGTGAAAATGAAGAGTCCTTGAATGAGTTGTGCTTTTTTGGGAGGAAAGGATGAGGGATGATATCCTACTAAGGTGGAGAGATCTAGTTGGTTAGAGGATAGGTAGATGGGTTCACGAGCATAGGGGGATTGATTGTGATTGGGTGGAGGTCAGGAGGATTGGATTTGGTGATTGGACATGGATAGAGGTGGGAGAGGGATCGGGTGGACCACCGGTGCGGGCCTCGACCCGACGTGCCACATGGAGAGATGGCAATGTGATGAGGTAAGATTCAATCCCTTGCATTGGTTTGGGAGGTAGATTGGGTATATAGGTCAGGGAAGGAATACGGGTTTTGGGGGAAAAGGGGATTTTGAATTTGGGAAGGAAAATTGGGTAAAATAGGAATGGGAGAGGTGTGGTTAGGTGAACGAGGGGTGGGGGAGAGGGAGTGGAGGGAGATGGAGGATATCTGAGGAGGGGGTGATATTTTGATGAGGCGTATGTACATGTGAGACCCGATATGTGAGGATAGTGCGTGATATAGCAGATTTATTTTTTTTATTTTTTTTTTTATATAACCATAGCTGCGTGCAAGATGGTGAGGATGTATGAGAGTGAGAGAGATGATTTTGAGATATATACATATACATGCTATGTTTGATTGTAGATGAGGATTTGAGATTTTGATGATGATTTTGATATATGTTCACATGTATTTTTATATACGAGACTTTCTGATTTATAGATGATGGTGTTTATAGTATGAATGGTGTACATGTTTTAATTTTCATTATATATATATATATATATATATATATATATATATATATATGTAGTGGTGGTGAATAGTGGTGATTAGGTGATGGAGATCGAGGTCATGTCGAGGCATGGTGGAGTCATAGGTCATTTAGGCATGGATGGAGTTAGGTCATTAGGCATGATTGAGTCAGGTCATAGGCATGGATTGAGTCAGGTTGACTTAGGCATGGATTGAGTTTAGGTTGTTTGGTTGAGTTTAGGTTGGTTTAGGTATGGTTGAGTTTCTAATTCATTAATTTGTGTAATTAATGATGATGTGGATCATGTTAAGATGTTTTGTAGGAAAATGTATGATAATGGTAAAGAAATGGTAGACAAGATGAAATGAATGTATGAGTGATGATGGTAAAGATGTTAAGCAATTGTTGTTTGTGTGGTTTAATTTCCAATTATTGATATAAAAGGAAACTAACTAGGGTAGAATGTGAATAGGAAAGGGGCAGAGGGAATTGGTTAGGGTAGAGAGTGGTCCGAGCTAACCTCCAAGGGCCCCATGCCCTCGGAGTGCTGCCTACATAGTCCCAGTGAAAAGGGACCTCAGGCCGATGTAGTTCTCCCATAAGCTAGGGAAGATTAGGGTGAAATAGTGGAATGGGTTGATAGGTGTTAGGCATGGGTGATGTAGGTCATAGGCATGATTGAGTTTAGGTTGTAGGTATGGTTGATTGATTTTTAAATACATGTGTCGAGGATCTAGTCTTGTATAGGATAATCAATAAGTAATGAGGAAGGTGAATGGTAAGAGGTGGTAAAAGAGTTTCTTAATTGATAAGAACCCTAATGAGTCTACCATACCCTAGATGGGCTTATGAACATAAGACCCTACAGGCCTTGCATAATGGACTATTTTAAGGGTGAAGAAAAGTCACATGATCACAAAATGTCACGTTTGTGGCAAAGTCCCTTGAGTAACGAGGAATTTAGGTGAAAAAGGAAGGAGGTGAGAATGGGAGGTTTAGCGTAACTTAGTGTATGACGACGTGTATTTTGGAACAAGAAACCCAAAATCCAAAATAGGCAAGTCCATGACAAAAATTTCATCTTTTTCTTGATTTGTTTGTTTTTAAATAGACTGATCGATGTGGGAAGTCTATATGGGATGAATATATTATCTCCTTGAGGTCTTCGTGAAGTGATCGATGCGGGAAGCTTCTGAATATTTATTATATTTTTGTAATGACCGTATATAGTTGTCCTTCAAGGGAGCAGTCTATTGATAGTGGTAGAATATAAAGAAGAGATGTCCCTTTTGAGGGAGTCATCTTTTCTTTGGAAGTTTGACTCAAGGAGTTGTATCCCTTTTTGTTTTTAGACATTTTAAGTCATGGACAAGACTATAGAGGATGATTAGGTTCTTGTTTTAGAAGACAAGATCATAGTACACAAAGATTAACTATGAAAGAGGTGGTTTTGAGTGATGAATGACCATGGGATTCCATCTTGAAGAAGATGAAAAGTATCCATGAGAATCATGCTATGAGCAGAGCCATGGTACTCATATTGAAGACAAGGCTAAAAGGTGACGGGTAATCACATGATTCTTGTTTAGTCATGGATCCTCAAAATGGGTAATTATGGAAGGTGAACAACACTCAAGGGATGAGTGATCAATTGACAAAAGTGATATAGGACTTGATATCAACAATAAAATGGTCAAAGATGTAAGGCATTAAGGGGCTCAGTTTGGGTTTACCTTTGAGTGAAGACAAATGATAAGCACCTGATCCATAGGCATGGGTGATGATATAGGGTCCAAGCCAATTAGGAGAAAATTTTCCCGTTTACTTTTCTCCTCTTTGGTTACATGTTGATTTTCCTTCAGGATGAGGTCACCAACTTGAAAGGTTTATTCATGAACACATTTTTCATAGGCACATTTTTGATACATTTTTGTAGATTTGGAGATGGTCAAGAGCGTTGAGATGACATTCATCTAATAATTCAAGTTGCGCCAAATGATCCTGGTGAAATTCATCATCGTTGAGCATGTCTTGTAGTGAGATGTGGAGGGATGGAATCTAGACTTCGAGAGGTAAGACAACCTCAGTACCATAGACCAGAGAAAAGGGGGTGGCAGTAGTCAAGTGTGAATACTAGTGTGATAAGCCCACAAGGTGAAAGGAATGTGCATATGCCAATCCTTCCCAGTATCATTGACCACCTTCATAAGATTTTGTTCAAGGTTTTATTGGTTGATTCAGCTTGACCATTGGTTTGTGGGTAATAAGGTGATGAGAAACTAAGTTGGATGCCAAAAGCATCACATAGTTTGCGTAAGGTTTTGTTTTTGAATTGTTTTCCATTATCCATGATAATGCGGTGAGGGACACCAAAGTGACAGATGATGTGATGGTTGATGAATTCACATATTTTCTTAGCTTTGGTGGAAATGAGGGGAATGGATTCTACCCATTTAGTGTAATATTCAGTAGTGGTTATGATCCATTGGTGGCATTGTGAAGAATGGGGGTTGATCTCACCGACAAGATCCAAACCCCATTGAGAAAAAGGCCAAAGGTCTCACGTGACCTGTAAGGCATGACTAGGGGTGTGATGGAGATTAGCATGTTGCTTTGGCATTTTATGCAACATTTGACATAATCACAATAGTCATGGTTTAGGGTTGGCCAATAATAGCCTAGGTGAAGAATGTTTTGACAAGCAAGACCACTAAAGTGGCCTCCACAAATTCCATCGTGGACTTCCTTAATGGTGTAAGGAATTTCAGAACTTGTAAGGCATCACAAGAGAATGTTGTCAAACCATGTTTGTAAAGAAGACCACCCATGATGACATAATGGGAGACACTTTTAAGAAAGGCACATTGTCCATTACGAGTGAGATCGGTGGGTAAAATGGAAAGGGAAAGATAGTTTGTATATTTCTTATACCAAAGGTCACTTGGGTCAGGAGTAATGGTTCGATAGAGTAGACTTCATGAGGAAAATAAGAGGGTGATTGTAGTCTTTGTATGGTGACAAATATTTTAGAGTCAGTGGGTGAAGTAGGTATCTGAGAAGCCAAGCAGGCCATGGTATCTACAAATTTATTGGTAGAACGTGGGGTGGTTTGAAGTGCGTAATGGTCGAAGGTGGTCAAAAGTATGTCCACGTGATGCTTATACTTTTGAAGTATCTCATTACGACACTGGTATATACCATTGACTTGGTTTATGACCAACTAGAATCACCAAAGATGTTGATTGACTTAACATCTAAGGCATAAGCAGCTCCTGAGACCCAATACGAGTGCTTCGTATTCAACAATATTGTTTGTACAATCAAAATCAAGTTTGAAAGACAAAGGCATAGGTTCACCATCAAGTGGAATGAGGATAACACCAGCCCCACCCCCACACTGACACTTGGAGCCATCGAAGAAGAGTGTCATTTGGTAAGTGGGTTCATCCAGGGAAAGGGTAGCAATAGACTCATCTGGAAAGTCAAAGTTAGAGGGTTGATCCCCGAAATAGGTGCATCGGCCAATTGGTCGGTGATAGTTTGGCCCTTGATGGAATTTTGATGGATGAATTCAGGTCGAGGTCAGCCAGAAGCATAAGCCAACATGCGGCACATTGATTTTGATAAGGTTTGGCATACATGTAGTGTAATGGGTCGATATTAGTAATGACAAAGGTTTTGTGGTTGAGTAGGTAATGGCGGAGTTTGGTGGTGATGAAAACTAAGGCTAGGAAAAAAATTTTTTTCGGCATGGGTATATCTAGTTTCATAGTCAAGAAGGGTATGACTTATGTAATAAACCACTTTCTCTCGGTGTTGGTCATCACGATGAGCGAGCATGACACCTAGAGAATGGTCAATGGTGAAATATATAGGTAGAAGGGCTGGTCATCCTTAGGAGGAATGAGCACTGGTGGTTGAAGGAGGTATTGTTTTCAAGGCTTTGAAGGCTTTATGGCATTCATCATCCCATTTGAATGAAACATCTTTCTTGAGAAGATGATGGAATGGTTGATAATGGTCGAAAAAGCTGGGAGATAAAATGATGAATTGATTGCAATTTTCCTTGTAGGCTGCGAAGTTGATGGAGATTAGTGGGTGGTGGAATTTCAAGGATAGCCTTGACTTTAGTAGGATCGAACTTCTATGCCACACAAAGAAATGATGAAACCTAGGAGTTTCCCAAAAAGTACCACAAAGATGCACACTTTTTGGTTGAAGATGAACACAATATTTGATGAGGTGGTCAAAGATGACTTTAAGAATGGGTAGGTGTTTGGTTTGATGCTTGGATTTGGAAAGCAGATCATCTACGTAATCCTCCAATATGTGATGCATGATGTCATGGAAGATGTAAGTCATGGCTCATTGATATGTAGCACCAACATTTTTGAGACCAAAGGGCATGACTCGATAGTAGAAAGTCCCCCAAGGGGTGATGAAGGAAGTCTTGTGTTGATCCTCGGGAGCTAGTAATATTTGATTGTAGCCGAGAAACCATCCATGAGTGATAACATTTCATGGCCAGCGGTGAGATCAACTAGTTGGTCAATGCCTAGTAGTGGGAAATCATCTTTGGGACAGGCGAGGTTGAGGTCACGGAAATCCATGCAAATGTGGAGTCCCCTATCACTTTCATGATAGGAATGATGTTAGAAATCCATTGGGGATAATCAATGGGTAGAATGAAGGAAACCGAGAAGGCGTTGAAGCTCTTCTTTGACTAGAAGAGCAATGCGAGGATGCATTTTCCACAGCTTTTTTGTTTGATAGGTTTGGCATCAGGAATGGTTATGATATTGTGAACCATGATTTTTGGGTCGATACTAGGCATATCGGCATAGGACCAAGAAAATGCATTGCTATGGTCCCGAAGGAAAGAGGTGAAGGCTTCTGTTTAGTAGCATCTAAGGATTGGCTGATCTTTAGAATGTGTGGGTCATCCTGAGTATTAATGTTGATTTCGATGGTCGATTCATTCAACATGGTTTGTGTCTCAGAGGTAATGACCGAGTGAATATAAGAGTCTTCTACACCAAGGTAGGTGAGGATGGACTCATCATCCTGACATTGAATGATGTTAATTGAAGGTGTATCATCATCGATCATGTCAGGATACAAGAATGGGAGAGAAGAGGGAGCCTCACCATCATGTTGATAGGTCAGCGGTCCCAGGGAAATGGTGTTTACAAAAAAAAAAGTTAGGAGGTATAGATTCAGGATCTATGGACTCATGGGTGAGGATGGTAATGTGGGTGAATGAGAGGGGGAAGATTTCTCATCTGGATAAGGTCGATGTGAAACCTTCTTAGAGGATGGAGCATCAAAACCAATGCCACTACGGTCATTGTGTTTATGAGAGGTACAGAGATGATGTGTGTGGCCCTTGTTCATAAAAACCAAAGCCAAATCCTTTCCATGCACACTGGTGGAGGAAAGTGTGAGAAAAAATGGTGGTTAGTGAGGGAGTGTAGGTCGGAGATGAAAATGGTTGGGTTTGGGATGGAGGTTTGGGTTTATAGGTGGCCATATCAAGTCCCCCATATGTTAGATTGGTGAAGGTGGGGAGGGCCATAAGGGAAAATGTCACCAATGTGAATGTCATAACTAGGGTGTTGACACAGATTCCCATACTCTTGTGGGGTGAGGAAGGTATCGATATTGTATAGGTGGTATTCCCCCAGAGTGAGGCATTGAAAAACACCTTCTAAGGGATCAATAGTTGGTATGTGGGTAGTAGGGTATAGATGGCTCACTAGATGAAGGGGAAATAGGGGTGCAGCCAGTGGTAGAGGCTATAGCTGCAGTAGGGATAGTGAGGTTAGATGCAATAGAGTAGTGGAAATTTTGGTGGATGGGCTCATGGGTGGAGGTGAAGTGGTTGTGGTGGTGGATGCCTTGACCGGTACAAGCACATCATTGGGTCGATATAGCATGTTACAAGTCTTGAAAGGTGAGGGGTTGGTAGGGATGGTGTAATTATGTCCCTCGTGTTCAAATTTGAGGCATCGATGTAACGTCGAAGGGACACAACCCATAACATGGATCCAAGGTCGGCCAAGTAGCAAGTTATACTGGAACTCCCCTTCTAGGACATAGAAAAGTTTTGGGATGGTGTGGGGACCTACACGGACATGGAGAACAATGGTACCCAGTGTAGAGGTCATGGCATCATTGAAGGAACACAACATAATGGGGTTACCATGCATGTAATGGTAGGTATTTGCATTTGGTCATATGCATGGGAGGAGATGATGTTAATGCTAGCACCACCATCGATCATAACACATCATATGCATATATTATCGATAAAGATGAGATGAAAAGAGTGGGGTTGGGGTCATCGGACTAGAAGGGAGTGATCTCTTCATCTAAAAGTTGAGGGCGGCCACTTGGTGAGTGGGTGGAGGTGTAGAGGAAGGTGAAGACCTAGTGAGAGAGGCTACGTGGTGAGGGGTAATGATGGAGGCTACGGGTGTGGGGTCATTTGGTAAGACTTTGATAGATTGAAGGACCTCCATGAGGGCTTGATGATGTGACTCCGAGGTTTGGATGAGGTCATATAAAGACATTTTGAGGGGGATTGGTGTAGTTGTTTTAGCATTGTGTGATGTGTGACCCCATCGGAAATGGGATATGCAGGACCTCGAATGATGACTTTGGGTGTGGGTGCGGATGGTATATTGGGTACAAGGTTGGTTGATGGGCCACTTGCTTTCTCCTTTCCCTTGTCTTTTTGAGCACGGGTGGCAATGTTGATCATGTTAATCTGAGGGGAGGTGGATGAAGAGGGTGTGTCATGGAAGGTATAGTGGCAAGAGGGAAAAAACCCTAGTGGTGGATACCTTGTGAGATGAGTAGGGTGCATTGGCATTTGGGTGGTGGTTTGGCCAACTCTCTTATGTGAACCATGTTAATTTTGAATCTCGGGGATGGATCTAAGAGTTGTGGGGGTGGAGATTTTGGTCATTGAGTAGGTAATGAGGAAGATCTATGGAAATTGGTGAAGGTGAAATGGGGTCCTCATCAAGAAGATCATCATCATCAAAGTTTTCTTTAGGAGGACACAATTGGACAAGAGTGGTTTTCAAAGCCTTACAGTTCTCTACATCATGTCCTGGCACATGATGGTAGGCACAAATTTTGGTTTCATCAAACCCTTTTGGTTTGGGTTTGAGTGGGTCATAAGGTCTAAGAGGTGGTAATGTGATGACAAAAGTTTTGAGGAGGTTGGTTAGGATTTTGGCATAGGATCCTGCTAATGGATCACAATGGGAGGTGAATGTGGGTTTGGGTACAGTGTGGCTGATTATGGAGGAAGAGTCTTTACAAGAGGGGGAGTAGGTTGGGCTACTAGTTTGGTGTGTGGTGTGGTCTTAGGTGTTGGTCGTATCTGCTTGGGTAGGGGCATGGTAGATGAACTAGAAATAGAAGGTTTGGTTGGTTTAACTACCTTATTGGAGGGTAGCGGATTTTTAGCTTTAGGTTGCATCTTTTTGGGTAAAGGTGATACGGGTGCATGAGATGTGGAGGGAAAAGGATGATGGTGGAAGAGGGTGGGTTACCCATGGGGGTAACCGAGGTGTTGTGGAGGTAGGTGGTGTGGGTTGGGTAGGAGGCATGAGTGAAAGAGAAGGAAGTGTCATGGGTAGTGAAGAAGTTATTGATGGTATTGGAGGTATGGGTGGTAAGAAGGTTACGGGTGAGGGTGGAGGTTGTGTGGGTCACTTGGGTATATTAGAGGTTTGTGATGGGGAAATGGGTTGTTGCATTTCTTGGTTTACCGGTGGATGGGGGTTTCTTGGCTAGGGTCGAGGGTGAGGTCCTAGGATGGATGGAAGGGGTGAAGGTGATAAGGGTGTGGTTGGTGAGGTTGGGGTATGAGATCTAGGAGATTGGATCTTCTTTTTAGGGGTCGGGTTAAGTTTGGTGTTAGTTTTGGAAGATGTAGCTAAATCTAATTTGATGGGTGGGTGAGTAAGGCTAGTTGTTGGTATGACCCCTAAGGTAGTGATAGGTTTAGGTAAGGGAGATGATATAGGCATGGGTTTGGGTGTAGATGCATGTTGGGCTATGGGAAGAGGTGTGAGTTGGGCCATGAGTGGTGTCATGGAAGGTATTGCAATAGTTGTGGTTGTGTTTGGTTTGGTTTCTTGAAACACTTTTGGATAGATAGTGGAGGTGTCAGTGAGTGACAATTGCATTTGTGTTGAAACAGAAGTAGAAGACACCCCCAAAGTAAGGCTCTATCGACATAGTCCAGGTGATCGAAGCAAGCATGAGAATGGTACTATTGTAAGTGGAGGCCGACATGGATCGAGTGGCAATCCCCATAAAATGTGTTTGAGATACGGGAAATGGCTAGCCTCGGACTCTGTGGGTAAGAGAGCCGAAAAGATAGATCAATGGGATCTTGAAGGTCTAATGGTGAATGGTCATCTACAGGTGGTGGTACTTCTATAGTATCCTCCATGGGTAGAGGAGAGGATGGGCCAGCCAAAGTGGGCTCTCCTTGTGTTGGTGTAGGTGGTGGACCTGCATCTTCTATGAGTAGGAGAGGTGCCACTGACAACTTGCTCGGAATTTTGAGGGGTCAAAGGTGGCATGTGCTGATTATAGGCTCTTCCACGGGTGAAGGGAACATGAAGGGGGTTCCTCTGTGGGTAGAGGAGTAGATGAAATAGATTCTGGTGTAGGTAGGGGAGCGTGGGCTAAGATTTCATCTATGGAAGGAACATGAGGCAATTGGGAAGCAACTGGTATATCATTGAAAATAGCATGGACCTCGCGGACATTGCTATCATTGTTTGAGGTATCACCAGCTTGGTTGGAAGATGGGGCATGATTAGGGAATGGCTTCTTGAAGATATGTAGGTTTTGGTTAGCGGGTGCATTTGGGCTATCCAAGACTAGATCTCCATTGTCTATCATTTCTTGGATGATATTCTTGAAGGTGATGTAGTTATTGTCATGTGACCTTTGACACGATGATAGTTGCAAAATTCATGTTCCTTATACCACGCAGGCATGGGTCACTCGGGTCAAACTAGTATGTGGTTTTATAGGTGGAAGGGTAATGGCACCATAACTTTAACAAGATTTTCCAAAATGGAAGAATAAGATTCTCCTAGGAAGTGTACTTTCATTGTTCTCATCTGAACTGAAAGCTTGGATAGGAGAGAGATTAGAAGGGGGTTTGGCTGGGTTTGATTGATGAGGGGGACCAGCTTTGAGAACTATGGCATTAGCAGACCCTTTGGGATTTGAATAGTTGTTTTGGGGTTTTGAAGATGAAGAAGTATCATTTGATTTGAATGTGATGTTCTTGTTACGAAGTTGAATCTTCTTTTCTTTGATAGCATGAATTTCCAATTTCCATGCCATGGTGAATGCCTCATCAAAGTGTGAAAAAAAGTTTGCACCTGTAGGGTTGGTGAGATGTGTCTAGCACATGCCCAAGTAAATAGTTCTATAAGCTCGGTTTGAGGTAATTGGAATGTGAGTTGGTTAATGAGGTTGCATGCATGAGTGACGAAAGTCAGCGATAGACTCATCATCATCATACTATCATGTGGAATAAAGATCAGTCATGGTAACCTTCTTAACAATGTTGATGGAGAAGTGATCTAGGAAGGCTTGGGCTACTTGATTAAATGAGTAAATGGAGTGTCTTGGTAGTCCACTATACCAGTCTAATGTAGGTCCTGTCAGGGACATTGGGAAAGTCCTCAAAAGTAAAGCGTCATCATGGGAAATCAGGTAACACCCATGTTTAAAGGACCAAAATGTTGTTGTGGATCTTCTTTGCTATTGAAGCGGTTGAATTTTGGCATTTCCCAATGTATGGGGTATGGTCGAATAGGAATGGATGGGTGAATAGGCTCATTACAAATTTCATCATAGGTGAGGGAATTGCATGAGCCGAAAACCGATGCTTCTAGTGTTTGCATCTTTTCCATCATCAACTTGATGAGGTCATTGGTAGGTTGTGATGGAGGGACACCTCCTGTGGCATAAGGAGGTGATATTGAACCTGATAGGGAGGTTGAGAATAAGGAACCGACATAGAAGGCACATATCCAAAATGGGTGACAGATGAGATAGGGGGTTGTTGATAGTAGGTGTATGTAGGTGGGATGGTCATCGTGACTCTGGTAGTGATTGGGGGTAGTGTTTGTGGGATGGAGAGGATGAGATTCTGGAATGGAGTAGGGGTCACCGACACCACGGGTGGTTGTGTTGTAATGGGTATTTGTGAGACAATGGGTGTGGATTGTGCTATGGTCTGGGTGGTTGATGAGGGGACAATAGATATGATAGGTGCAAGTGAAACTACAGATGCAGCGGTCATGGTGGGTATGGGGCCTAGCTATGCAAAACTACTGGGGGTGAAGTAGGTGAGGGTAACATGCACATTATTAGGGGCTGATGCAGTAGTAGGAATAAGGGCAGGAGAGATGGATATAGGCATGTCATATATCAACTGACCTAGAGGAGTCTCGGGTGGAAGAGTGGGAAAGGTAGAACTATAAGGCCATGGGATTCTGATCAAGGAGTCATGTAAAATCTTCATCACCTCTGCAACAATGGTGGTAGGTAAGGTTGGATCCATGGGTGATAGGATGGAAGGTGGTGAGGGACTAGGTGGGAGTGGTTGACTGACTAGCATGGAATATGAGGGCATTAGTTTGGCTGTGAGTCAACACCATGTGAACAAGTGCTGACCTAGTAAGACTATATTCTTGTAGATGACATAGAAAATAGTAGAAAATAGAGAATAATGGGGTCTGGGAGGTGAATCTGGTCAATGTCTAGATTTTGAAAATCAAACACAGGAAACCAATGATGGTTAGGTTGACCGGTGATGGTGAGGGAAAAACGATGATGATCAAGCGATGGGACGATGATGGTTGGGGGGAACACGATGATGGTTTTAAAACCGATACTATCAGCTTTGGAAGAAACCAGTCTCAAAAAATGAAACAGAATGTTGGATGTGTATACTGAAAAAATGTGTATGACAGTAAGTATCAATAGGGGAGAAATATGATGATGCCCTGAGGGCCAAAAATAAAACAAAAATAGTGATGAAAGCTATTCTAGGTAAAGTAACTAGAAATCCAAAGCTGAACACGGTTAGGGTTTAACCGATGATGATGGTCGAGATGTGAACCGAACGTGATGATGGTCATTGGACCGACGTCGGTGATTGTGAAATTAGAAAGAAATGAAGAAAATTGGTTTTGTGAATTAAATTAAGTGAAGAATCAAACTCAAAACTTGAGAATGAGGAGATGGGGCCTGACACACTCAAAAAAAGTCAAATACTCCAACTATGATGGTGGAGTGTGCAAGGAAGAAGAAAAATGGAGATTCGTAGTCTCACACCTCAAAACACAAGCCAAGAAGAATGCTAAGAAAAAGCATGATCCTAACAGTGATTTTCTTATGTTTGTTTAGCTTATGCTATTTAGGACTGACTGTGTGTATTTAGAACATAATTTTTTGGTTGGGAAGGCATCCTACAAGAAGAAGGATATCTAAAAGGAGAGGTTTCAGGTATGTTATGGTGGGGGGGGCCATCCTCTGAGATGATGACTCGATCAGAGGCAAATGAGCTGGGAGTACCTACCAACCGGATCATGTGATCACTGATAGATGTTCCCGGTAAGATGTTGTTTAAGAAAGATGTGTATATTTTGATTTTGTGCAAGTTTGGTAAGACACAGAGAGAGAGAAAAATGTGCTTTCTATGATTCTTTGTGTCAACCATCAGCTGGGCATGACTTCCAACATATAGGTTGCCCTCAGTTTTAATGTGAGCTAATAATGCAACAAATCAAAATGCAATGCAAGTGTTTTAAACCCAAATCAAGTGTGATATTCGATGTAGCAAGAGATGAATAGGAAGAGGGATGCTCTTTCACTAATGCAATGCAAAAAGAAAGGAAGATGTGTTCTTTTTAAAGCACCAAAAATATGATTGTTTTTAGACAATAGAAAGAAGGAGAATGATTCCAAAGAAGAAAATTAATGTGGAAGCTTTTTGAAGGGAAACAAACACACAAATTTCACCTAGGAATGAATAAATGCAAAAGAACCCTGATGGGTCCCACCAGGCGTGCCAAAATGTTTCACCATTTTCTTTACCTTTTCAAATGATGAAACAGATAAGGGTAAGGGCCAAGGAGGAATACCTATTAAATGTTGGTCGGTTGATGGTTGTTGCACGTTTTGACTTCTTGATCCATAGCTGAATGTGAGAGCTTCCTTTTGGCTAGGAGGAACTACCTGTAATAGAAAACAAGACCACAAAAAAATATAGTTAAATGATATATGACAGTGGACTGCCTAGCGTATATGCTAGTTAGGAAGTGTGATACTTCCTAGATGGTTTATCAATCCACTATTTAAAACAAGTTAATGTGAGAAATAAACAAATTCCTACTATAGTTGATATGATTTAGGTATCTCATTCAAGTACAATAAGCAAATCCAATCACAACAGGCTAGGCTATAGTTGGATCGAGAGGTGAGGTGTCTTGTCAAGGTATTGGGGATTGGTAGGGTCTGATTCTAGGTTATTTAGGTCAACTGGTAGGGTGATTGTTGGGTTTGTTCTTGGTCAAGGTGTAAAACACAGAGAGACGTGTTGGCTAAATGTGACCGATGTCGGTTTAGGTAGAACCGATGGTGGTTGTGGATAACCGGCATCGGTATGGTCGAGGTAAAAGAAACTCAAATAGATTAAATGGCAAGGGGTGATCTGAGGTCAAATAAAGTTTGGGAGAGTGAATGGGGAGGTCTGTAGAGGTCTTAGGTATGCTCAAAAGTATACAACAGGTGAGGATAGGTGATTTGGTGATATGGGTGAAGGGATATTTGAGTTCACGGCAAAGGGTGATGAAGCAATAAGCATGCAAAGAATAGATTAATAACAATGAGTAATAAAGATTACTAACTAAAATAAACCCTACTTGGTTAGGGCCATACTTACTGTGTTAAGGATCTGATGGCTGAGTGGTGGAGGTGGTTGATCGGAGAATACGTGTATGGTCTTATAGCGGTGATTTCTCGAGTGCTCCCGTGAATGCAATGGCTCTATGATTGATCCTGGTGATGGCTCTGGATGTCTAGATGCGTAAAAGGATGCTTGTTTCACTTGCATGCAGCTCTGATCTCCTTTTTTGCTCTCAAAATGTGCCAACCCAAAAACAAGGTTGTTTGGGTGAATAAATGGTAACCGATGATGTTCGGGTTGACCGACATCGGTTTAGGGGTGACCGGCATGTGTTAAGGTTAAGGTGGGATTCCCTAGGTTTACTAAAATGGGTAGATCTTTCTAATTTCTTGGGCCCAATTAGTTTATTCTCATGGATTAGAATGGAAACTTCCCTTCTAATGAGTGGGAATGTGGTTAGAGATATTTTAGGGATTGATTTTAGGGTTAGACCAAATCTTAGCTCATTAAGGCAAGTAAGACTTAGTTATTGTTAGTTATGGAAACATGCCAAGAATAGGTCTAGGGTGAGGTGGTTGGGTGAGGTGTCTAGGTGAGGTGGAAATTAGCTTAATTAAAATAATTAAGTAATGAATATTGTGAGGATGGGTATTAATTTAATTAAGTTAATTAAATTAATATTAATGTGGGGTGGAAGGGGCCATGGTTAGATGGGTGGAAAATGGGGGTAATGGGGTAAAGGTCCAATCGGGAAATCTAGGTAATGGGCGAGGGAAAAGGTAGTGATAATCAAACACACGCACACGTATAAACCTGCAAAGATGAAGATAGGTTGAAGAGCATGAAAACTCTACATTGTCTTAGGTTGATAGATTTATCCAAACAAGGTTGAGGTGATTATGGTATCCAAGGTATAGGATACGGTGTGGAAGCACATCATAGGTCAAGTGTAGTAATGTTTAGGTAAGTTCCGGACTTAACCGCACAGAAAGAAGTTCCTATGGGATGATAGGAGTATCTAGGTGTTAGTGAATGAGATGGGCGCTAGTGTCCACTTTGATACTTAGGTTTTGGCCCTTTACAAGTTATAAGAGCTTTGTTGTTGACCATCTTTTATCACTCTGGTTTTTCTCCAATGTAGTGTGTCATACCAATAGCTTATAAAATAGATAACTAGCTACACAATCCCATAAACCACATCAAACCCAATAAAGAAGATGTAGAATGGGGAGTCAGACTGACCACATGAGTCACCCAAAGAGTGATCTTATGACCGAGTGCTACACTACATCTCAATCCATGTAGTTCTTTGTGTATGTATGTGTAATGATGCCCTAGGTTGACCTTGTGTAAGTTGCACTATGGTAACGAGATAAATTTAGATTTCTCCAAGTATGCAAATGTTTGAGATGAAGTAAAATGAATTTCCCCTCCTATGTTGTGTACACAAAGTGATGCAACCCTTTTCCCTTGTATGAATGTTCTAGATGTATGCCTTTGTAATGCTCTTGCACCTTGATGCAAGCTTAGGTGATAATAGACGGTGCTTATAGTGCTTGGCCCTTATTTGAGAAAAATAACCAAGTATATTTATGGTTCTTTTGTTTTAATTTCATAATTGAATATTGAAAGGCTGACCCAAAGTTTTAAAAGGTGACCAAGAGATAAAAGAGACCCAAAGGAATAAAAATAAGATAAACAAGGGCATGAGCACCTAGGAGGGGGCAGGAGCACTTGGGCACTTTTGTTTAATCGGGCACTAGTGTCTAAAGCCATAAAAGATAAATCAATCAAGTTCCTTTAGAGTTATATGATATGTAAGGCCATTAAAAGTGCAAGAGATAAAGCAAAAGGCCCGAAAGAAGTTGTCAACCACTAGTTTTCTTAATTAGGAATCCTATACACATTAATATGCTTTAGGACCTTGAAATTTATCCAAGTGCATAGATTTTGTCTCTACATTTTACCCCACTTTATGTATTTGAGTGGATACTTGATAACATAAATTAGATAGAAGATGTGTACCTTGTAATTCTTTAGAGAAGAGTGTTACCGATAGCATGTTGAGTGGACAAGTGAAGCGTGAAGTGATCGTAATGTGAATCATAGAAAGTAGGAGGAGGTAGACTCTAGGGGTGAAGTGTATTCATAGTATCATGTTATTCTTGATGTGATATGCTTCTTGTTTTGTATAATGGTAGACATGTAAAAGAAGAGTGATAAATTAGTCAAAGTCCCATATGTGAGAAATTTAACTAGTGTATATATAATTACGTAAAAGTGTGTAAAGGAAAGAGTGCACTCTGTGTAAAAAGAGTATGAGATAGAAAATTTTCTTGTTGTACTTTTGAGATGTTTCCAAATGTGGATTCCTTATTCTCGATGGTGAGGTTTTAGGGTGATCTCATGACAAGAGAAATTTTTTGGAGATCTCACACCAAGAGAAGAGTGTTGGGGAGAGAGGTATGTTTTTCTCTCCTTTCATGATACTTTCCAAATAAATGCCACTTGTAGATGGAGCATCCCTTATTTGTAACTTTTTCTAGACTTTTGTAACCTTTTGTAATTGATTGAATGTATTATGTGAATGATGAAAGTGTCTTCTATTGGAAATTGTAATGAACTAAGAAGTTTGAATATTTTTCCCCTAGGACACAAATGCCTAGGGGGACACAAGTACCCACTTTACTTTCCAAGTACTAGGTGCTAGTGTTTGTTCTATGTTTTGGTCCAAGCCCGATTTTGGACCAATCTATAAGTGTGTGCCTATGCCAATTCTATTTTTTGTTGATCTATTCGGAGCTCCGAACTTCTGTAAGGGTGATTTTTTCACCCAATAGATGTCCCCTTATTTTAGGTACATGCAAAAATTGTAGGAGAATACACTCCAAAAGAGAGGACTTGATACGATATGTATATCGAGAGAGGATAACTGTAGGGGTAGGGGATGTGTATGTTAGAAATTAATGCATGTGTAAACAATGTAGGATAGTAACAAGTGTTATTATAAAAGAGATAACATGCAATAGAGTACAATGTAACAAATAACTATGAAGATAAGAGGGACCACAGAAAGTGGGTTATATACATGGGACATCACTCACAATATTACAAGATAATAAAGGCTGAAGTGTCCATAAGAAAACAATGATTAAGCAAGACATAGGGCATATCCCATAAAGAATAGAAAACAATAATAAGCTAAAAGTGACAGATAACCATGGTTGTATAGATTCCTGCAAGGAAAATGCTACACATGAAGCACCCATTAGCATGTTAGGAAGATAATTAGTATGTCAAATCATGTATATATCAGTGAAGAGTAAAGCAATACTAACGATACATAGTAAATAATGTAACAATAGGACCTATGATGTGTAGCATGTGAAATTAGACAAGGTAGATGCCTCGAGAACCTTGGTGGGACTAGTAAAGATCAATGTCGAGCATCATGCATCATGTTAAAATATATTAAATTCATGTATTCACCTTAAGATACAAACTGAATGCCCATGTGTGGATAAAAATAGATAATTACATACTAAGTATCCAACTAGCATAGGAAACAAAGTGTCCATGTAAGTAGTATCAACCAACAAGAGTGAATACAATGAAGATGTGTAAACTTTGTGTGATTGTGTCTTGTGAGATGTGAGATGTGTAGATGAGAGGAGCCACATTTCCCCAATAGATGTGCATGTGATGAGGATAATTTAGAAATTATCCCTCAATATTCAAGTATGAAGCATAAAATAAGAGTGCGTCATCGGGTAATGAAGATAACGTAGGTGTTCTCGAGATGTGGTAATGCTCGGAAAGATAGGCATGAAGAATGAAGTGTGTGTGTGTGAGAGAGAGAGAGAGAGGGAGAGTAGCCAATATGTGATAAGTGAGGTTCATTTATGATTTGTTCCCTCAACAGATTAAGTATGAACCATAAAACAAGAGTACGTCATTAGGTAATGATGGTAAAGTATGTTTACCAGAGATGTAGTGATGCTCGAAATATAGACATGAAGCTTGGAGCGTGAATAGACAAGATTCGATAAGTGAGGTTTGCATGAGGGAATTTTACCCTCAAAATTCAAGCATGAAACATAGAACAAGAGTGCGTCACTGGGTAATGAAGATAAAGTATGTGTTTTTAGAGTAGATGCTAGAAAATATATAGCGTGAAGCATGGAGCATGAAGTGTAGCAAGTGAACTAAGATTAGACAATAGAGACATAAAATGGTGATGGAGGGGGGGAAGTGTGATGCCCCCAGTGTGTATATCATGAGCTACTAGAAAATAGATGTGATCATTGTGAGAAAGAATAGCCACAATATGTATAGTGCACAAAAGGATGTATCTTGTATATATGAAGTAGTATGTGTATCATGAATAGAAGGATCCATTAATAAGCATGAGTAGTATGGATAGGTAATCGCTAATTAAAATGGGTGAGTTTGATGCCCCCAAGTGTGCAAGTGATGGAGATCTATACAATGATGTGAGATAGACCATGCTAGTAAGCATTATCTTGATCAAAAAGAGGAATTATATGTTTAATTAGAGGAGGTTGGTGAGGGATCTCATCTTTTGGTGAGGAATTGATGGTTTTGATTTTGATGTTGGTTACATATGTGGGATTGGTAACACTATAGATGACTTACTAGGAGGAGGTGATGGGGTAGATACTTCTAAAGGTGGTATGACACTTGGGTTGGATAGGTGGCTCTTGAATTATCGGAGAAGGAACATTAGTAATTATGGTGTGATGCTCACTAGACATAGAGGGATCAAATTTGGGAGCCCATTGGGGATTAGTAATTAGAGATGATCGTGTAACATAATGTTGTGTAGAAAATGAAATAAAGCCTTGATACTCAAGTTTCCTTAGTTTTCATTCTAAAGCATAGAAACATTGTCATGATGTTCATTATTTATGTGATAATTGTAAAATGGGTGACCTTTGTATTTTGTAAGATGATAAGGAGGGTAGTAATGAGTGATTAAATAAAAATGGGGATTTTTAGATAGTTAATATAAGAAGTAAAATAGTAAATAAGAAAGCCCCTAAGAAACTAATAAAGTAGATATGTGAAACCCTAAATTGTAAAGAGAGTTAGAAAGAACTTAGCTAATTAGACATGCTTGTTGGATCAGTGTTAGAGAGATGGTTAGAGAAATAGGAGATGGAAACAAATGGGTCGAGGTCCAAAAAGTACATATCTAGGCAATTTGAGTGAATCTGGCATTTGGAGAGGTACATGGGCGCACATGGGTGCCCTAGTTAACAATATGGGCACCTTGGTCTATGAAAAAGCTTTGTGACCTTCCCCCGAGGTATCACTTGATGGTTTCCTACCTTTTCTTTTTTCACACTAACTTTGATGTGCTACGTTTTATGTCACTAGTAATTAGTGATGAATAAAATACCTGCAAAACCCAAGACAAACATCAAACCCTAAAAAATAAAGATGCATATGAAGGGGTCATGAATGACCTCAGCTGCCACAATGGTGGACTTACTAACTGAGCATTTCACTACATATTAGATGCGATGTAGTTCTATATGTGTGTGTGAATCATGCCCTAGGTACTCTTGTGCCAAGTACACTTTGTGAAAGTAGCGAGAAATAACTATGTGTAGAAAATAATAGGATGGTGGATGGAATAGAATAAACTTCCCTCCTATGTAGTGTGATGTAGATGAACCAAACTTGTGCCTTGTGATGGAGCTAGATGGATGTAACCTTAGGCGATGATAGTAGTGCTTAGTTATTGGTCCCTCATTATGGTCTCATAACTTTATATTTATATGGTTATCTTGTTCTAATTTCTTAATTAACCCCGAAAAGGATCACCACTAAAAAGATAAGAAGCTTAAATGGTTAAAGTGCCCAAAAAGTGGTGGGAAAGTGTAGAAAGGCTTAGGGCACCCCAAATGGGACTAGGGCACCTAGGGCGCCCTAGTATTGGGTTGGACACCCCACTTAAAGGTAAAATGATGTCAAACGAAAAAAATAAACTAGGCAAGTATGTGCTGAAGGTCAAATCTGTGATGAAATAAATGCAAAAATAAAATGGCCAAAAGACATGGGTTAATTAATAATTTCTTCACTCAAAAACCATATGAATAGTAGTATGAGACTAAGACTAAATAATGTCTAAAGTGTGTGATTTAGTGACTACATTTTCCCCCACTTTATGTTAGTGAGTGAAAATCTCGTAACATAAAGTAGATAGAGATGTGTACCTGATAATCCATGTAGAGTGATGTAGAAACACGTGCCGAAGGACTAGAAAAAGTGTGGAATGAAAAAATAGTGGAGCGTGGAAACTAAATATGTAAAAGTGCAAAAATTGGTGAGAGTGAATCCAAGGAAAACATGTGTGTAGTTTCAATGTGTGTGGTGTACCTACATGGTTAGTATCGTGTGTGTTGCTGAAAAATGTTATTGTTGTTGCCCCCATTGTTGTAGTTGTTGTTGACTACTTGTTTCTCATACGGATGGACTTACAAGGAGAAAATGATCAAGTAGTCAAATATGCATGTATATGTAAAAATGCATGTAAAAAGATGCATGTATATGTATGTGAAAGCATGTAAATGTAAAATACGTAAATGAAAAATGGAACATGTGCACCTGATCCATGTCGAGAGAAAAAGTGTAGAAAGGATATCTTATACTATGAGTTTTTTGGGTGATCTCACACCACCCTGGACAAAGAAGTGTAGGGAGAAAGTTGTATTATTCTCCAACCTGTAACTATTCTCAATAAAATGTGAAGAGATATCTCTGTACTTGCTTGGTTTTTTTGGTGATTTGATGCCACCGGCTCGAAAGTAGTGTAGGGAGGAAATCCACATGTATCCTCTAACATGTAATTTCTCCCTAGAATTCTAAGGACAACCATTCCTATAAAATACATTATGTACGGGGTTCATAGAGTGATCAAAACCCACTCACTGTATAACCCACAATGTCAAGGAATAAAACTGAACTGAACTAAACCGGTGTAGAAAGCATTGTGTAGTATGTAAAACCCAAATGATGCCCCCCTCTTTGGGGGTGCATGTGTGATGTCACTGATAGGAGAATGCAAGCCCCAAAGAGGACCAACCACATAAATTTTAACTCTTGCCCTATGGGGGAAGGGAATGCACTTAGTAGAATCCACTGCACTAAAAACAAGTGTTAGTACAAACAAACATGCATCTAAAAGACAAATGTACACTACGCAAATAATGTGTAAGCTATAATGTAAGAAAGAAATATATTGCATCAAAGCAATAAATATAACCAAGTGGGTTTAAACATGGGACATCACTCACAATGTCAGCAAGACACTCAAGGTCGCAATGGCCACATACAAACAAATAAGTGTGCATACTAAACAAAGGGAAATGCCCACATATAATAGAAAACAAAAAAAAAAAGTACAAACAATAGATAACCATGGAAGAAAATAATCCTACAAACAAATGTTACACATGAAACACCTATTAACATGTTAGAAAGATAACCCATATGTCAAAAGTGTGTATAAGCAAGTGATGTAAAGTGCTAAGTACATAATGAAACAATAACACCTGTAAGAGATGAATGTGGATGCCCCCAGTGACCGTTGTAGGAGTGGTAGAGGAAGCATCCATGTTATGTGTAAGATACATGTATCTGTGATCACAACTAGAAAAAGGCATGAACACACATGTGTGTATGGTAATGATAATGACATATACAAAATCTAGCTAGCATGTGTAATAAGAAACATGAACAAGAAAAGGTAAGAAAGAGTAAAAGCAACCAAGATATGCAACATGTTGTGGATGGATGGAATGGAATGTAAGATGGATGATAGTATCTACATGCCCCTCAGTGAATGGAAATTGTATGCAATGAGGTTCATTTGGTTTTCCCCCTCAATAGTTAATAATGAACTATAAATGAGAGTGTGTCATCATGAGAAATGGTCAAAGTGTGTGTTGTGTCTAATGTGTTGTGATGAGTGTGTATGTGTATTGGTGATATGTGACCTAGAAATGTAATGCATGATGATGTATATCACCAATGATAAAAAGAGTGATGATAACAAGGTGATATCAACTACAAGATGAATAGAAGAGTGGTGATGTAGCCTAAAGTGTGTACCACTACAAGATGAAGGAATAGGTGACCATTTAGCCTATAATGTATGTCACTAACCTAGTAATTTTGCATGATAGAAGGTCAAGTGATGAATATGTGTGTATGATAAGGTCCATTTGTGTTATATACCCTCAAAAGTCAGTATGGACCATGAGAACTAGAAGTGCATCATCGGGTAGTGAGTGCAACACTTATAAGTGATGTAGTATGTGTGATGATAAGAGATAACCATGTGATGTGTAGGATGTGTAAAATTCAATGTATAGTGTGCAATGCAAGATGTGTAGATGGACTGATAATGTGAGAGTGTGTAGTATGTAGGATGAGTAGTAATGTTATAATAGAAGTGTGACACATGTATGATGAATACTAGTATGGTGTGTAGACAATGTATGATGTATAAATGTGCAATGCAAGTTGTGTATGTAGACTAAAAGTGTAAGGTGTGTGCTATGTGGTATGTAAGATGAGAAGCATATAATGTAGACCCTAAAAGTGTGATACATGTATAATGACGACTAGTATGATGTATGATGTGTAGATGTGAAAATGTCAAAATGATATAGAATAAATGTAGAGTGTATGATGTAAGTGTAAGACATATGATGCAAGATATGTGAAGCAACACAATGTGTAAAAAATAGTGTGCAGTGTGTGGGGTTTGTGTGTAGTATGTAGCCCTCAACAATTAAGTGTGAACTGAAGCACAAGAGTGTGTCATTGAGTGCGATGATACTAGTATAAGTGTGATGAATATGCTAATGCAAGGAGATTGATGTATGATTATGCGAAGATGAGAGATGCATCGATGCTAATGTGATGGGGGCATGTTGGGTATTATTCCCCAAAGTGTGGAAGATGAAGGATCAATCATGTAATGTCATCTAAGAGATCATCAGTTTCAGGTCAAAGTCATATGGATAAGCATTAGAGACTTGATAAACAATAGTTTCTGGATGATCATGTAATGAACCATTGAGGCATAAATTATACATACCCATGGCATATTCCTCATCAGTGAATGGAGGAAGTGGACAACCATGCTGCATACCAATGAGTGATATTTTATGTATATCCAAGAAGGAACTATTGAAAATAAAAAAATGACCAAAGGGCATGGGAAAAGATATGTTCCGTATGATCAGGATCTAGAGTGCCTCCAATGTAATCAAGCCATGATTGTCCTAATGTGAGTGGAGAAGAATGAGGAATGCGCGATAGATAAACTGTGATGGAAGACACATAAGCCATAAGAAACAGTAATAATGATGAAGCCATAGTATAGATGAGGAGCATGAGTAGGAGGATAGAGGTCCTCAAAAGAGAAACCAATTGAGCTAGACCATCATGTGTGAGAAAATGGTATCATCACAAGTAGGATCAAATGGAATATGTTCCCAATATGAATCATTCATGAAAAGTGTGCAAGTAAATGGTGAGCATGCTAGCGAGAGGTGGGACATGTGAAGGTGTAGGTGATAGAGTGATATCCATGGATTGGATAGGCCCCTGATAAGGAATCATAATAGTAGTAGTAGGTGGCGTAGAAGAAACTACATCTATCACACAAATGGCACCTTTGAGTGGTGGTAAGTGAGGTTGTTTGTCCATAGGTTGAGGATCATCTGTAGTATCAATACGTGGAATAGGAAGACTAGTATTAGGAGTGTGGTCATAGTACTAGAATGGGTCATGGTCACGAAGAACAATACTCAATGCCCTCATGGAGGAATTTAACACAATGGTGTATAATAGAAGCAACAACCTACATAGCATGAAGCCATGGTCTACCAAGAAAACAATTGTAAGAGACTGGGAAATCAATGACAAAGAACATTGTGTTGATAGTTTTGGGTCCTATAGTAATAGGTAATGTAATGTGACCAACACATGGACAAAAGAACCATCATATGCATGAAGTGAGAGGGATGATGGACTAACATCACGAGCGGAGAGACCTAACTTTTTCAAGGAATGACATAGACATAGATTAAGTTTAGATCCATTATCAATTAAAGTGTGCTTGATACCCATATTGAGAATGTGAATCATAATATGAAAGGGTGGGTCATTATAAAAAGCATTTAAATCAGTGGGAGATTATACTTGAATGATGCATCTAAATTTTTATATACCGAGTCAGATACATATCTACACATGAATGTAGGTAGTAGCTAGACAATGTCGAAATCTATACCTTACATCGGGATGTGTAAGCAAATAATCGTGACTTGAGATATTCATGATGACTAGACTCTAGGATGAAAAAGAATGAGGATCCTATAAGCATGAAGATCAAGGTTGGGTTCACAAAATGATTAACTAAAATGGGGATTTTAGATAGTTAATCTAATAAGTACAACAGTAAATAAGAGCTAAAATAAATAAGGAAAAGTGACCCAAGCAACTAAGAAAGTAGATATGTGAAACCCTAAAGTGCAAAGAGAGTTAGAAAGAACTCAGTTGATTTGACAAGCTTGTTGGACTGTGTCGCAGAGATGGTTGGAGAAACAGGAGGAAATGACTATGCCAAGGTCCAAAAAGTGTAGATCTGGGAAATCTAAGTGGACCGAGGCATCTAGAGAGGTACAGGGTTCCTTTGGGCACCCTAGTCTGTAATATGGGTGCCCTAGTATGTGAAAAAGCTCTGTAACCTTCCTCTGAGGTGTCACTTGATGGTTTCTTTCCTTCGCTTCCTATCACACTAACTTTGTTGTGTTGTATGTTGTATGTTTTTGGTAATTAGTGATGAAGAAAATACTTGTAAAAACCCAAGACAAGTATGAAACCCTAAAAAATAAAGATGTATATGAAGGTGCCGAACTAACCTCAAAGCTGCCACAACGGACTGACTTACTAAACCGAGAGCACTATACTACATATCATACCTGATGTAGTTCTATGTGTGTGTGTGCAATCATGCCCTAGGTGCTCTTGTGCTAGTCACACTTTGTGAAAGTAGTGAACAATAACTATGTGTATAAAATGTAATATAATGGTGGATGGAATAGAATAAACTTCCCTCTTATGCAGTGTGATGTAGATGAACCATCCTTGTGCCTTGTGATGGAGCTAGATGGATGCAAATGAAACCTTTGATGCATGTAACCTTAGGTGATGATAGTGATTCTTAGTGATTAGTCCCTCATTATGGACTCATAGATTTATATTTATATGGTTCTCTTGTTCTAATTTCATAATTAACACCGAACAACCATTAAAAATATAAGAAACTCAAACAGTCAGAAAGTGCCCAAAAAGTGGCGGGAAAGTGTAGAAAGGCTTAGGGCACCCCTACTGGGACTAGTGCACCCCAGTATTGGAATGGATTCCCTATTCAAAGGTAAAATGATTCCAAATGAAAAAAATAGATTGGGCAAGTATGTTTTGAAGGTCGATAGTGACGACAAAATGCAAAGTAAAATGACCAAAAGATATGGGTTAATTAGTACTTTCTTCACTCAAAAACCATATGAATAGTAGTATGATACCGAGACTAAATAATTTATAGTGTGTAATTTAGTGACTACAATGAGTGGGCGAAAAGGTGATTAACTGATGATTGAGGAGTTCAGAGAGAATATCATGTTTCTTAACATTTCGATTGAACTTGAGAGGTTATTGTTGTGGGGTTATCTAGACCTTACTTGTATGAGAACATGTAGTAGACATGGGATTAGGATGAGGTGTAGAAGGAGAACTAGCATGGGCCTGAGAAGCATCCTTGAGATGTTGGATTTTAGTTGTGATGGATGTGATCATGGTTTCCATATCTTGGAATTTATCTTGAAATAAATGTTGTAAATCTTGAATTGACTCGAAGATGGATTGATTGGTTGTGGTATCAGGAGACTGATAGGGAGTCAAAGAGACGATCAAAAATGGAACTTACTTGTGAAGGTGGTGTATTGTGAGGGAGGTACATAGTGTTTAAGGATTTTTGGAGAACATCTTTACAAGGTGGGTGTGAAAAATTAAAAACTCACATAAAGAAATAAAAACAAAACAAAAAATTACAAAACTTCCTATAAATCTTCCTTGCAAACCTCAAATAAGGTCAGACAAATCATTTAAACTCATGTAACCTTGTATATTATGCATTTTTTTGCTCTTGAATGACCTTAAAATGGGTATGTAAATTTCTACAAACACAAATAAGAAAACTTCCAATATGCAAATATTGGAGAGCAAAATTGACAGAGTTTTCTTACAACAATCCAAGAGGATTTATGACAGGGGATAGGCATGTTCTTTTATAGAGGGCCGAGTAGTGGTCCGAGTTGGTTGAAAATTGGTTGACTACACATGCTAAAAATAAAATTTGAGGGAATTTAAATGATTCCAAGAAGATAAATGTCATTGACGGGCAATAAATGGATTTAATTGGCAGAAGTTGCATCCAGAAAGGTGGTTGTGCATGTAATTTAATTTCCCCTACCTTTCTAAGATTCTAGAGCCTAAGTTGACTGGACCGGTGAAGTGGATTTGACTAGAAGGGGTAAGTGGATTCTAAGTGGCATTGACTAGGAAAATTGGCGTACTTTCCTAATTAGATAACTAATTTAATTGTCTATTATATGCAAACTAACTAATTATTTATTTATTTAATAAATGACAATTAAGCTAGATAAAGATGTACTAAATATTAATTTAAATAATCCAAAGGTGTGTAAAGTTCATGATTAATCAATTTAATCAATCAATCATAAGAGGAGGAACAACAAGATGTACTTTGGAATAATACTCGGGAACATGTGAGTGCTTTTGCGGTGTCTACAGTCTCACCTCTTTAAAGTGTTATTATGAAGTAATAACACTTTAAAGATAGTAGATGTATGTAGATAAGAATATAATGAAGAGTTTGGATGCCCTAGGAAGAATTATGGTAAGGGAATTCCCCCTCAAGCGGGTGGGTGACACAATAAAGTGAGGGACAACCACTTGATAGGAAGAAGACAAGGGATTTGAACAAGGATGGGAAGGACTGTGCTCATAGCATGAGCGTCATTTGGAGAATAAATTTAGAGAAACATTATTTTTGTTGTTACACAATAGATTTTTCACCATGATTATGAAAGAATCAAGATGGGTAACCCAGATGCGCGTAAACAAACACACACACAATAAAGAAAAAGGAAAACAAAACCAATATACATAGTAGGTGCATGCATCAAGGTTATAAAGGAGCCAAGATGTAATGACACTAATTGCAAAGTGATCTAAAAGTAAAAACCAAAAATCTAACACAACATCGAAAAATCAAATAATCAACTATGCCCCTAATGTGTGCCATAATGATGATTAAGTAGATACAAATGCCTCCAAGAACTTAAACTTACAAAAGTATTGGGAATAGGATCATACTAGAAGAGAAGAGTATACTTAGATACTCCTTGACACTCTTGTTAGGTCTATTTACAAATGATCTAAAATAAATTTCCTAGGAAAAGTTATATCGCAAAAGAAAAACAATTTTGTGACTTGCCCCAAGAAGAGTTAGGAATCATGCAAAGGGAAGAAAGAGGAGTGATAGTTGTAAGATTGGAATGATCACTAGGGTAGTAGATAAAGGTATGAATTTATCAAGATTGTGTTGAAATTTTAAAAGATTCACGTCAAGTTTTTTTAATTGTAGGAATTATGTGATAAGTGAATGTTTGTTTGACTTTTTTAATGATTTTTTATGATTTTTTTTTATTTTTTTGAATATATGATTTTTGGATTTTTGTGAGTTGTTGAAAAAATGGAAATAAAAATGCAAAGAAATGTAAATGACCTAAATACATAGTAAAAGGAAAACACTCCATGGTTTATTTACCAAACCAAGATGAAAATGTAACATGTGCAAGCGAGAAAAATACACAAAACAAACATTGTAAACAAACCCAATATGAACAGGAAGGAAGCACACTAGAGTTATATGTGAAATAAGATTCAAATAAATTTCTTGTAATTGGTATACAAAGTAAAGATAAACAAATTACAAAAAATATCAAACCGAAAAAAACAAAAACATCGTCACAATGTTGAAAAACCAAAACCATATTACACAATTTGCAAAAATGACATCTAAAGACACTTTAATGTGTTCCACGTTGAAGAATTAGGCGATATGAATTCCCCCAAATGATAGCTTATAATTCAAGAGAATTATATCATACAAGAGTGGAGTGACATTTAGATACTCTGAAAGATACTCTTGTCGGATCCCATTGAAGTTTGATCTATGTTGGATTTAAATGTGAAATCTAAGTGTTCCCCAAGAAAAGTTATATTTTGAAATGGTAAATGATTTCCTCAAGCATAGATATAAACCACGAGCAATAAAGATGATTATCGAAAGATGATCTGGAATGATCATAAGGAGTAATGCCAAATGGAAAAAGTGTTGAACTCGCTGTGTCATCCAAACTTCCGAAAGTTAGTCAAACATTATCTAAAAGTTTTGATTTTGGCAGTTTTATACTATTTTTTTATTTTTGAACAATTTTATAACATTTTTTATTTTTAAGAAACAAAAATTTGAATATTTTTGGTATTTTTAAAAACTTAGTAAAGGGTGCACTTTGCTTGAACGTAGGTGCAAACAATTAGAGGCATTCCATTCCATTGGAAAAAATGTATATGATAAATGATAGGAAGTCTCACTCCACTTGTGACTCCACACAACTAGGAAGATGCGAGGATCATCACTGAGATCCAAGAAGGATGTGAAAACAAGGTGAATAGTGATATGAAAGTGAAGATGATGGATGTGAAGACACAAGGTGTAACAATGATCCATATGAGAAAAATGTAACTCATATCCAGTCAAGATTATCTGACCTGATTCTAAGATGATTCCACTTTATAGGTTTTGACTAGACTTAGATCCATTGATGGCCTACTAATTGACAAGATCTGGTTGAAGGAATTTGTTGTCTCTCTTTAACATAAGCAAATTCTTGGGATATTTTTGATTAAGCACTTTTGATTAAGATTTCTAAAGGCTTTATTGGTTAATTGTTTTTGTTTTTTTAAGGTACCCCCTACATGTTGCCCCATGCCACTAGTAAGAGGCAAGGGCTCAACACCGAAGACAAAATGTAGGTGAGTAAGGACATCTTCCTTTGTTCCCAATCTCATACTACTAGTAAGAAGTATGGGATCATCACTGAAGATTGTGAAGGACAAAAGGTGTAATGATTTTTATTTTTTTGTATTTTTAGATTAATTTTTCCTTGTAGGTCGATGATATTTTAATTGGGAAGGAAAATTATTCCCAAGTCTCATTTGTATGTGATTATTAGGATGCGAGGGTTCAACACAAGTAGATTGAGATGGGTGGTCAAAAGGACCGGGTAAAGAAGTTTGAGATTTTTCTTAAAGAGAGGGATTATTTGAAAGGAGGAGTTGCCATCAATAAGCCTTGAGACAAAACTATATGTAAAAAGATCTAAAATGGTAGAAACCATAACAAGGATAAGACACACAATTCATTAGGAATAAGGTTAACTTTGTGTCATGATAGGTGAAGAATGTGAAGATATGATAATGGTATGATTAATATATCTTCCAATAAATGGAATGCTTATAGTTATTTGTACTCACTTTTCTATTTTTGATTTATAAACAATGCTTTAAGGAATGGTTTAATACAAAGTTTTATTATCTTTTTATGTTTTTAATTTTTTTGAGTTTTGGGAAGATGATTTGAAATGGATTCATTGAGAAATAGGTCCATGTTTATTAAATTTGAATGGCCTTGACTTATGAGAATTGGGAGAATGAGATCCAAGTTAAGAGAGGGGATTGAAAGATTCAAGTAAGTCACCGAGATATGAGACTTGGGTGGACAAGGTCCAAGTCAAATGAGGAAATCCAAAGATTCGATAAGTCCCAAGTACAAGACTTAGGTGGATGGGATCCAAGTCAAAGGATGTGTGATTGGATGAATCTTCAATGGGATCAAAATACCCATATACTTTTGTTAAAGAAGGCTTGTCAATGCGGGAATATGTTAATATTTATTCATCCGTGAATGGAAGAGTGCGAGGAAATAATGATTAATCTCTAGATGTATATCCAAGTTTCTTTATAGGCTATAGAGAGAAAATATTCAATGTTTCTCCTTCAAGGTGTGAATTAGTTTATTTGTGAAATAATCATAACTAATGCGTGAAAAGGTTGTATAAGGATATTCCTTCGTATACATACCTTAGAGAGTGTACGCATGTAGATGTCTTGACAAGTAGGAATCATCATTGATGAGATGCTTGCAAGATTAATCATTTGCGGTATTATGGACATGGATGGATACATTGTTGCAAGCATCCAAGATTGTTGTGGTTGTGTTTCAACAACAAGACTAGAGATGTCAGGCATAGGAGCCGAAAGTGAAAGAATAAAATAAATCTCAATGGTGCTTGATGATGGACCCTCTTCTCTAGTGTCTACAATTATACCAAGATTTCAAAGGGATTCTTGAAGTAAGGTCAATCTCTCATTTGGTTTTAGAAGGTTACTATCTAGAATAGGTTCTATGTCTGTTTGGATTAATAGAAGAAAATATGGAGGAAAAATAGATTGGTTTGGAGGGAGAGATACTTGACTTGTGTCATCATGATCTCATTGAGTTTCAATATATACAAAAGTTTGGACAATGTTCAAATCTTCATTAGATTTTATGGAAGTTAACATGTCATCGATTGCAAGATCTTCATGATCAAGATCTATAGAAATGTATCCGTCGTCAATTAAGTCTTGAACATAATGACGAAGAGGTATAAAATGATAATTAGAATGGCCTTCCATGCGGTGGTATTCACAATATTTTGATGCATTATACCACGTAGGTTTGGGATCCCCATTAGAAAAGGGTATCGTAGGTGGATATTCGATCATGATAGCCTTTAATAATTGTTTAAAGACACTAGATAGACTCTCTTCAAGAGGTGTAAACTGATGTTCAATGATGTGTAGAGCAGTTTCTATAATACAAGATATGATGGTTTCATAATCAACATTGTTCGAGGATTCACAATGTTCGTGAGGTTTTCCCTTTGTATTATGGTTGGGTGATATATCTTTGGCCACTATGTTTCCATTATAAATGAGGTATTAGATGTAATTATGAATTTGTTTGTATTTTTCCATTTGATGACCATTAATGCAATAAAAATCACAATATGTACAAGGTCTATACCAATCTAGCTTAGGTTCTCCTTCGAGGAAGGGTTGCGTGATAGGATAAGTGACCATATCGACATTTGTTAGTTATTGTAAGATGATTGAAAGAGATTCCCCCAAATACATATATTGTCTTCATTTGTAGTCATAAGGAGAGGAGTTTCTCTTCTTGGAATGTTGATAGATGGTTTATACTTCATCTATTTTGATTGGTGGTTTTGTAAGTTGAGCACATTATGAGTATCCATGAGGGAGAGATACTTGACTTATGTCATCATGATCTCATTGAGTTTCAATATATACAAAAAGTTTGGACAACGTTCAAATCTTCATTAGATTTTATGGAAGTTGACATCTCATCAGTTGCAAGATCTTCATGATCAAGATCTATAGAAATGTATCCATTGTCAATTAAGTCTTGAACAGAATGACGAAGAGGTATAAAATGATTATTAGAATAGCTTTCCATGCGGTTGTATTCACAATATTTAGATGCATTATACCACGTAGGTTTGGGATTCCCATTAGAAAAGGGTCTCGTAGGTGGATATTCGATCATGATAGCCTTTAATAATTGTTTAAAGACACTAGATAGACTCTCTTCAAGAGGTGTAAACTGATGTTCAATGATGTGTATAATAGTTTCTATAATACAAGATATTATGGTTTCATAATCAACATTGTTTGAGGATTCACAATGTTCGTGAGGTTTGCCCTTTGTATTATGGTTGGGTGATATATCTTTGGCCACTATGTTTCCATTGTAAATGAGGTATTAGATGTAATTATGAATTTGTTTGTATTTTTCCATTTGATGACCATCAATGCAATAAAAATCACAATATGTACAAGGTCTATACCAATCAAGCTTAGGTTCTCCTTCAAGGAAGGGTTGTGTGATAAGATAAGTGACCATATCGACATTTGTTAGTTATTGTAAGATGATTGAAAGAGATTCCCCCAAATACATATATTGTCATCATTTGTAGTCATGAGGAGGAGTTTCTCTTCTTGGAATGTTGATAGATGGTTTAGACTTCATCTATTTTGATTGGTTGTTTTGTAAGTTGAGCACATTATGATTATCCGTGAGGGAGAGATACTTGACTTGTGTCATCATGATCTAATTGAGTTTGGTATATATAAAAGTTTGGACAACGATCAAATCTTCATTAGATTTTATGGAAGTTGATTTGTCATCGATTGCAAGATCTTCATGATCAAGATCTATATAAATGTATCCGTCATCAATTAGGTCTTGAACATAATGACGAAGAGGTATAAAATGATTATTAGAATAGCTTTCCATGCGGTGGTATTCATAATATTTAGATGCATTATACCACGTAGGTTTGGGATCCCCATTAGAAAAGGGTCTTGTAGGTGGATATTAATCATCTAGCCTTTAATAATTGTTTAAAGACACTAGATCAGACTCTCTTCGATAGGTGTAAACTCATGTTCAATGATGTGTACAATAGTTTCTATATGTCTGATACAAGATATGATGGTTTCATAATCAACATTGTTTGAGGATTCACAATGTTCGTGAGGTTTGCCCTTTGTATTATGGTTGGGTGATATATCTTTGAACCACTATGTTTCCATTGTCTTGAGGTATTAGATGTAATTATGAATTTGTTTGTATTTTTCCATTTGATGACCATCAATGCAATAAAAATCACAATATGTACAAGGTCTATACCAATCTGGATTAGGTTCTCCTTCAGGGAAGGGTTGTGTGATAGGATAAGTGACCATATCGACATTTGTTGGTTATTGTAAGATGATTGAAAATATTCCCCAAATACATATATTGTCTTCATTTTTAGTCATAAGGAGGAGGAGTTTCTTTTCTTGGAATGTTTATAGATGGTTTAGACTTCATCTATTTTGATTGGTTGTTTTGTAAGTTAAGCACATTATGATTATCCATGACACACTTTTCATTGAAAACATTATGGTTATGGTTGATGTACCTAAATTTATCATGAGATAAGATAGGTTTTTATTGTTATTGTTATTTTTATGATTTTGCCCATTGTCTTTATAATGAGTCTTGATCAAGCCTTTAGAAATGAGGGATTTTTCTATTTGAGTTACCTTTTTTATAACTTCCTCAAAAATAGTGAGGCAAAGTGCATCTTATGATGTGAAAGGACAACTCACCATTAAGGTTTGTGATGAATATGCTAACCATCTATTTTCAAGGATTAAACATGGGAATCAACTTGTGTTTCCTCACCATCGTTGTTAAAATTGTGAAAATATTTCGTTTTTTTATTTTTTGGCATTGCACAAATCCATCATTGTGACTTTGGAGTCATGGTTGAAAGAAAAGTGTTTAACAAACTTCTCAAATAGTTCTGTGAAGGTAAAGATAAATCCCTTTGGAAGGTGTAAGAACCAATCCAAAGCTTGTCTTCCTAGACTCTTTGGAAATAGGTGCAAGATAAATAGATCGTGATAAGCTACCTCTTGGCATGTCATGAAGAATTCTTTAACATGATCTCTAGGATCGGTTTTGCCCTTATATTTATCAAATTTGGGCGTCTCAAAAGAGTGTGGGAAGGGTATGTATAATATTTCCATGTCAAAAGTGTATGGACATAATTAATCAAAATTTAATTTTTGCATAGCTGAAATAGTGTCTTTCATAATTTGTCACTCTTGAGTAAATGGTGAATTGGTATGTGGGATGAATGATGAGCTACCATTCCTACGATTTTTGTTCTTTTTATCAATCTCAAAATGAGTTTTGAAGATTTTGACACTTTTCTTAATGTGTTTAATACCTTTGGTATCATTTTTAGTGAAGATGAGGGATAGGAGAGCCAATTATTTCACCATTGCATTGTTTTGATCAAGCGAGGCTTGGTTGGAATTAAGAGATGAAGCACTAATTTTCCTTTATTATCGACATTTTTATTGAGTTATGGACCCTTAGGGGATTTAGGTTGTCCTCGTAATGTTTTTGAATAATCCTCATCAAGTTCTAAGGAAAATCTTGCTCCCATGGCAAGAAACAAATTAGAAATTTGTCTTTTTTTGTCATAAAGTGGTATCTATAGAAATATTTTCAATTTGGTCTTCGTCCTTTTATCTAAACTAAAGAGGAAAGGATTTCTATCATTCCATAGAAAGGGAGTATAATCGTGATATTGTGTTACCACCATTTTTGAAAGAGGGGAGGAACCAGAAGTGGTGTGATAGAAAGATTGACCCTTAGAAAAGTGAATGCTAAGATGGAAGAGGGTATTGAAAGATCTAAGAACTCAACCATTAACAAAGTGAATGCTAAGATGGAATAGGTAAAAGTTTTAGTTGATTTCCTGACTCTTAACAAAATTAGAATTAAGAGAAAATGGACTAAAATGGGTTAGATGTGCTCTACTATTTAAAATAAAAGAGACATAACAAGGTTAGTGATCAAATCTTAACAACACGAGTGTGAAGAGAGACCAAAAGGTGTGAAAAGGTTAACTCTTAACAAGATGAGTGTTAAGAGGAATGAAAGGGTGAATTCACAACACTTAACAAAATTAATAGTGTTAAGGTAGAAGAAGGGATTGAAATGTTAGTTTAGAGGACTCTTAGAAAAATGAGTGCTAAGAAATATGAAGAGGTTTGAAAGGCTTCGCAACCCTTTACAAATTGAATGTAAAGAAGGAAGAGGCGAAAAGAAGTTAGTTTTCTCAACTTGCAAAAAAAGAGTGCTAAAGAGGAGACTTAGAGAAGACAATGAAAGATGAGGAAATCTTAAAAAAAAAGGATTGTTAAGGGAAGATACTTAGGAAATGTGATGATTTTGATTGATTTATATAGCAAGATGGATGTTTAAAATAGATATTTTGGAAGACGATGAAGGATGCCAGTCTAACAAAAGTGTTTTAAAAGAGGAGCTACAAGAAAGAAGTGGTAGCACTTAAAATAATAATAAAGTGAGTTTTGGGAATGAAGAAGTGAATAAATGACAATTTGAGAAGGTTTGAATCTCACGAAGAAATTGAAAATTGGTGGGAAAAATAGATCGATATATTTGTGAAAGGAGAATCAAAAAGGTGAAAAATCACTTATAAGGTGGTAGAAAAGCAAAAGTATTTGGAGAGTTCAGAGAAGATTTCTAGTCATATTTTCCTCATCAGTTGTGGCCATGTTTTTTAGCACATGCAAAGAGGACAGAGTGGACGCGGATGTACTTAAGACAACCCTTTGAGTGGATTGTGGAAAAATTAACAATAGTAAAATATCTAGATGAGCCATGGACTAAAGAGCGATCGATTATTGGTATGAGACTACCTTAGATTATTTCATAATCACATGGGAAATTTAGGGTTGGATGAGCTTTGACAACAAGAAACATGAAGTTTTAACCGAACTCGTGGACAGATTTCTTCAATCAGTCCCTTTCTTAATTAAAGTGTTAATGATCAAGAAGGGATTAATTAGAGAAGCAGAAAAGTTCTTGTAGGGGACATGCACCACGGGGATGGCTTACATGAAGGGGGTGATCTAAGAGTCATGAATTATCAAAATTAATGGGGTGTGGTTGGGGTGGCAGAAATAGGACAACATGGGGAAAAAAAAAAGAAAAAAAATAGATTAGATAGTTAGTAAGGAGAGATTAAGAGAATTAAGGAGAAATAGTAATTTATGAGGGATAATTAAAAACAAGAGGAAAAGAAAGGATGAGGAGGATGGAAGAGGGAGAGGTTAGTTACGGAAAAGAAGGAATTAGAAAAGAAGGTAGAAAAATAGAGATTGGAAAGAGAGGAGAGAGAAAAGAAGATGAAAGAAAGGAAGGAGAAATTGAATAAAGTTAAGAAAGAAGAAAAGAAATTAGAAAATAAAGTAGAGAAGGTAGAAGATTCACCCACTTCAAGTGGAGGCCAGCAATTGGCTCACCCAAAATGGAGGCATACACTTCAAGTCTAGCTATTATACCCACATCTTACAGAGACCAACAAGGGTTTATTACTCCAAGAAATCCCATATATATGATAGAAAGTCTAGTTCAACAAGCATTAACAAGACAAGCAACTCTCATGAAAGAGTTACAATACTTAGTAGGAGGATTAGAACCAACATTTGAGAAAGTATTAGAAGCAGAAGGGTGGAACAAAGAGGAATTGAGGACCCCGTTAATGATTAAGGAGAGAGGAAAGAAGAAGATGAGGTCATTGGAATGAAGGAGTTAGTTGAAGAATTCAGAGAGAAAATAAAAATAGTGGATGAGGAGAAGAAAGAGGAAGAGAATATAGAAAAAGAAAAGATAGAAATAGTAGAAGAGAAAAATGAAGAAAGAGATAGAGAGGAAGATCAAGGGAGAGAGAAAGAGAAACAAAGTAAAAAGAGAGGAAGTGATGAAGGATTAGAAGAAGGATATAGATTAAGAAATAATAAAGATAGAAAGGTAGTTATGGAGAATAGTAGTTACGAAAAGTCACCAAAGAAAGACACGCCCCCAACCAACACGTGAAGCCCAAAGGAGATGACCCCCTGAGTGATGTCATTCCATGTGCCTTGATACACCATTTGAGAATCTACAAAAAGAAAAGAGTTTAGAAGAAAGATATCAACTATTGAAGAGAGAGTCAGAGAAGACAAGAAAAAATGTGAGAGTTCCAAGAATTATTAGGTGAAATTTACTTTGATATCGAGTTAGGAAGAGATAAGGAAGAAAGAGCAATTCAAAACTAGTTCATAACTAGACAAAGAAAGAAAAGCAAGCTAAATACAACCTATTATTCAGCCTAGAACAAATACACGAGAAAAATGGCACAAAATATTAAGATGCCCATTTTTGACAAGGACTCTAACGATGCATTGGAACACTTGTTCCTATTGAAGCCTACTAGAAGAGTAATAACACCATAGATGAGGCTACTAAAATACAAGATTTTGCATGTTCATTAAGGGATGATGCACTACGTTGGTACATGAGGCTGAATTCTCAAGGACCAAAACCATGGGCTGATATTGAAAGAGAATTTAAAACAAATTTCATTTCCCAGAAGCCCCTTCAAAGGAGTAAGCAAGATGAGAGATATTATACAAAGAGAAGGAGAATCAATGAAGGAATTTAGTCAGGTTTAACATTATTACTAGAAAATTGGAAGAGCCCTAATAGATAAACAAAGAGTTGAGTGGTTCACCTCGGGGCTACTTCCTTATCTCAGAGTGGCATTAGATTCTCAATAGTTTAAAGCATTGTCAAAAAAGTAATTGAAATGGAAATCAAACTAGAAGCTCATCCATGGAGAAGAGAAGGGGAAACTTTAATTAAAACTAAATTAGAGAGGGTGTAATTAGAGCTGGAAAATTGAAATTACAACAGGAGATTCAAGAGGACTGGGGGATTAAGAAGTAGTTCCCCACCGAAGAGTAATATGAGGCCAAGATATGGTGTACATTTTGTTTTGTCCAAAGGCCATAGTAGAATTGAATGCCCATATGCTGAGAATGTAAAGAGAATAGTAGTGGAAAAGAGTTCATTCATCACAAAAGCATCCTCTAGTAACACACTACCTTTAAAAGAACATGGTGCAGATCTATAGACTTTGGGACCAACATACTCAGGACTTTTCCTTTATTAGAATTTTCTCCTCCTACAAACCAACTGATGTATTGTACACATGTGGTTCATACAATCATTATCATCATACTTTCCCCTCGGTGGATGCATTAGAAGACTTGAAGGATTATGCTTCTAGGAGAGCTATGGCCGCAGAAACAAATACAACACCTAACCCTCCTCCTACGCAAACCATAGATGATTACAACACCTCCACCACCTACACAACCTTCACAAAAATGATAACTACACCACAATACCCAAATCAACAAGGTGGTCAACCGTAGTTTGGAGGTGGATACCAAGGAAACAATTACAACCCTAACTATCAAGGTTACAATGATGGAGGTTACCACGGAGGGTATAAATGGTGGATTTAGAGAGGTTTTAGAGGATATAGAGGAGGGTATAGAGGAGGCTATGAAAATTATCAAGGAGGTAGAGGTTACCAAGGATACCAAGGTTACAATGATGGTGGTTACCACGGGGGTATAATCAAGGAGGAGGATACCAAGACAAAGACCAATGAATTTCTATAAGTGTGGGCAAGATGGGCACCTTGCTAAAATTTCACAAAACCTTGATCCTTGTAGATTTTTCCATAAGAAGGGACACGATGCATTCCACTATCCGGAAGCCACACAATTCTATAGAAGTGGATCAACAAGATCAAGGCATTAGTAAGAGGCCCAGAGAAAAGTACAACATATTACTAGAATCCTTGGGACAAGAAACTATAGCCAAAGACAAATCCACGAGAGCCTCTACTTCAGGAACCACATAAGAAGAAATAAAGGAGGAAGAAAAATAAATTTATAGGAGGAAGGTAGAGAGAAGTGGAAAGAACAGTGAAGAACCATGATATAGAGTTGTTGTCACAACTAGAAGTGCCACCAAGAATGAGGCGGTCCCTAAAAAGAAGAAAATAATAAGATTTCCCCAAGAACAACATTCTTCTGATGATGAGGAGTGGAAACCCAAGGAGATTAGACTTGAATTACATTTTAAGGAAGTTGAAAAGAGTAGAGAACTCATCCATGAAGCTCAAGCCAAGTGAAGAAAGGGAGAAAAATTGTTTCATGGAAGAAGAGGCTAAAGCCTTAAAGGAGCTAGCAAAATTAACCATCAATAATGGGCTGATAGATAAACTGAAAAAATTCAAAAATACTAGAATAAAGAAGAGAGAACACATCATGTCCATAGAATTGAGGGGGATACAATAAGAAGAAAAGGAACATATTCCAGACTCAACGAACATGGAGGAAGTCCACCATCTACCTAGATGTAGAAATTTTTGATACTACCATCACTAAAGTATTACTAGATCTTGGTGTGGATGTCAATATGATGTCCAAAACTACATGGGAAATGCTTGGAAGACCTACTTTGGAACCCACAAGATACTTCATTGGATTAGCGGATGGGTCATCAAGACAACCATTAGGGGTACTAAAGAATGTAGTAGTGAACTTTATGGGGATAAAAAGATGGTGAATTTTGAAGTAGTAGAAAATGTATCTGAGAATCCCTCATATAATGCCATCTTATCCTTGAATGGTTTGTAGACTATAATGGAACATTGAGCTCTGAAGAAGAAGAGGTGACCTTAAGCACGAATGGCATATGTGTTCATGTACCTCTACATGTAGGTATGAGTGTCCACGTGGGCGAAGAAGTATGGCATGACACAAAAGGAGAAGAATTTGATGACATTCAAGGATGTCTATGCATTAAATAAATTTTCTAATATTGACAAAGATTTTGAGCCAAATTCATATGGGGAGATATCAGTTAAATCAGAAGATACTACTGAGAGCTCAGATAATGTGGTGGAAGCATGGATACATGGGTTCCCTGAATCAAGGACTCAAAATTACATTACACAAGAAGGATACCACCAAGAATCATCACTTTAGAAGATAGTTACTATGCCACGGGTGACATTTTTGTACCCGCCAAAGATACATTTGAAGAAGAAGAAGAATACTACTCTACCCAAGAGGAAGAAGAAAGGGAGATATTTATGCCAGCTAAAGAGGAGTTTTTCATGAAGAAGAAGAAGAAGTGAAACAACTTCCAATCAAGAGAGTATATAGATTGAGCCATGGGGCATCTCATCAGACATTACCAAAATATTCAGGCTTTGGAGATCTAGAAGGATATATCAAAATCATGGAGAGAATATTTCCTAATGAAAAGGAAAGGATGGAAGCATTGGATGATACTTTGACCATAAATGCCATGAGTTGGTGGGTGGTGCACAAAAACAAATATCTCTCATTGGAAATCAGTAACTATACTATTAAAAGCTAGATTCTTGGAGAGTGAAGGCTATTATGTCGTGATCCCTAAATACACTAGAGAAACAAATCTCGCAAAAAATATTCAAGCCTGTGAGTAAACATTGAGAGGTATGCGGGAGACCTCTCCCTTGTATGGACTCAATTGTTTATATGGACCCTAGGGCCCATACCATGATCATGGTACACACACAGAGATTAGATGGAAAAAAAAAAGAGTGGGATCAAATAGTGAAATATTTATGCCATACTTTCACTTTTGGGATGCAGACTTAAACATTTTGAGGGCTCTACAAAATATTAGAACATTCTTATTTATGACTCTAGAGGAATCCACAAAACAATTTTCTAAGGAAAAAGAGAAGTCAAAATGGGAGATCCTGAAACCACAAGATAGCCCAATAAAGATATGAGAGATGACAAGATGCTATAATGTGGAGAAACAAGAAAAGGAAGAAAAACCTAAAAACTTAAGATACAAAGTTATAGAAGATGAGAGACAAGTAGTAGAAAATAAAGATGAAGGAGAAAAATACTACTACCAGCCATTGAAAATCAGGAATGAAAATATTGGGACAAAGGGAACTAAAAACTGGCTAAAATTAGAGATTACTGGATAGAAGGAAGAAGTAGCTAAGGTAGTGGAATTGTTACAAGAGTTCCAAGACATTTTCCCAAAATATTTTAAAGAATTGAAAGGGATAAAATAAGAAGCTGGAATGATGAAAATTCAGATCAAAGAGGGGTTCAAACCAATGAAGAAAAGGCCATACAGACTGAACCCAAATTTAAAGGTGAAGGTGAAATCTGAAATAGATAAAATGTTGAGTGTAGGATCATTAAACCAGTTGATGATGTAGAATGGATCAGTCCCATGGTGATCCAAAATAAAAATACTGGAGAGATCCATGTATGTGTAGATTATCGAGAGTTGAACAAAGCTTGTATACATGATCCTTTCCAACCCCCTTTACAAAAGAAGTACTAGAGAATGTGGCTAGAGAGAAGTGTATTCCTTCACAAATGGTTTCTCTGGAGTACCACCAAGTCAAAATTTCTCTAGAGGACCAACCAAAGACCACTTTTTCCACCAAATGGGGATCCTTCATGTATACAATCATGTCATTTGACTTAAGAATGCACCAACAATGTTTAGTAGGATCATGATAAATGCCTTCAAAGATTTCATTCATGATTTTCTAGAGGTTTATCTTGATGATTGGACAATTTATGGCCTATGAAAAATCATATACAAGTATTGAGATTGATGTTTCAGAGGTGCAAAGCTTTACAAATCTCATTTAAATTTGAAAAAATGTATCTTTTTGACTCCTTTTGGTACTCTATTGGGACACATAATATGTAAAGAAGGTTTGTTGATTGATCCTTTAAAGACTTCAGTGATTGTAAATTTACCACCTCCAAAAACTCAAAAGGACGTGAGGACAATTCTGGGCTACACTAGTTACCATAGGAAGTTCATCAAAACTATGTAGAAATAAGTGCTCCTCTAGAGGAATTGTTGAAGAAAAGAACAAATAAGCAAATCCCTTGGTCTAAAGAGTGTGTAGATGCTTTGAATTTAAAAGATAAAATTCTTCATGCACCTATTTTGATTTTTCCTGATTGGAAGATACCATTCCATGTCCATGTGGATGCATCTGGAATAGCAATTGGAGTTGTTTTGACACAACCTAGAGAGAAGATGGACCATCCAGTAGCATTTTCTAGCAAAAATTGGCCAAAGTAGAGAGAAACTATACTACAACAAAAAGAGAGGCCTTAAGTATGGTGTATGCTCTAATGAAGTATATACAATATTTATTAGCCACTTCCTTCACATTCTACACTGATCATGAACCATTGAAATACCTTATAAATAGACCAATGTTACAAGGAAGAATTTGTAGGTGGCTTATGCTTTTTCAAGAATTTGATTTTATAGTAGCAGTCAAACCTAGGAAGTTAAATAATGGTCCAAATTACTTGTCAAGGATTGAGAATGGAGAAGATGAAGGGCCTATAGATGATGATTTTCTAGAGCCCACTTATTTAGAATTGAATCCATACCTAAGGAGTTTGATGATATTTCCAACTACTACATACAAGAGAATTCCCAAATGATTATACCCAACAAAAAAAAAAAATTTTTTGTGTAGAGATTTCCCATTTACTTTGATTCAGGATAGTTATACAAGAAGGGACAAGATGATGTCCTTAGAAGAGTAGCCTTAGATCATGAGAGAAAAATATTTTGATGGAAGCACATGAAGGCATAGTTGGCGGACATAATGGAGGGGAGAAGACAACAAGGAAAGTGATGATGGCCGGACTATGGTGGCCTACACTTTTAAATATGCTCATAAACATGCTAGATCATGTGATATTTGTCAAAGAGTGGGAAAACCAAATGCAAGAGATGAAATGCCACTCGACTTATATTGGCTAGCCCCATTTGAGAAATGGCTATTGATTTCATAGGACCAATTAAACTAGCTACCAAACATTCTCAAGTGAGATTTATCATCATGAAACAAAATATCTAACAAGGTGGGTGGAGGGTCCCCAAAAATATATACTACAAAAACATCGGCTAAAAATTTTTGTATGAAAACATAATTACAAGATTTGGATGCCCTCTGAGTATTACCAGTGATCAAGGAAAACATTTTGTGAATGAAACCATCCAAGAACTATTGAGTGGGTTCATGATTAATCACAATAGAAGCACTCCATACCACCCACAAGAAAATGGAACCATGATAGAAGCATTTAACAAGGTATTGGAGAAGGTCTTAACGAATATTTTTTCATTACAAACTGTTGATTGGGATTTGAAGATACCCACCACTCTATGGGCATACCACACAACATACAAGAGGCTTACAAAGTATTCTCCATTCAGATTGGTATATGGATTGAAGCCATGGTTCCCATAGAGTTTTTCTTCCTAGCTTGAGAATTGCAGTAGCATTTCAGGATGAAAAAAGATGATTCCTTACATGAAATATTGATAGAACAGAAAATTAGATGAAAAGAGATTTATAGCCATGTATAACCAAACACAGGAGAAAAGAAGACAGAAGGCATGGCATGACCACCACATCAAGAAGAAATAATTTGATATTGAGACTAGGTACTCCTTTATGATAAAAATATAAATACCCAGGGAAGTTGAAGGTTAGATGGTTGGGACCATACATTATTAAAGAAATACTACCTTCTGAGTAGTAAAACTACAAACCTTACAATTAAAATAACTTCCTAGGACATGTAAATGGAGCAAGGCTCAAGATTTATGTAACTTAGCAAGAAATCAAAAAAAATAAAAAAAAAAAAAAAACCGACCTACTTGAAAATAGAAATTTGGCGGGTAGGTCGAGGGGTAGGATGAAAACCCACAAGGGCATCTCTACCCTTAGAAAAATAAAAAAGAGAGAAAAAAGAAGAATCCACGGAGGAGGAATACCCGCGCAATAAAGAAAAACACCGACCTATTTGAAAACTAGAAATTCAATGGATAGGTCGAGGGGTAGGATGAAAACCCATAAGGGCATGTCTCTACCCTTAAGAAGGAAAGAGAGAACAAAAATAATAATCCATGGCAGAATACCCATGCACAATAAAGGAAGAGAAAAACCACAGAGGAAGCATACCCATAAAATAAAGACAAAAAAAAGATATCAAAGAAAAAAAGTCATCAAAGCCACAAAATAAAGAAATAAAAGCATGCCGCAAAATAAAGAAATGATATGCCACACAAAGAAGGAAATAGATAAAGCCACATATAAAGAGAAACCTGAAACCACAATACAAAGAAAAAAAGAAACCACGATACAAATAAAAAAAAAAACCCAAACAAAGGAGAAATCAAAACTTGTAAAAAAAAAGCAAAATGACAAAGCCACAAAAAGAAAAGGTAAAAGCCACATAAAAACCATGTTCAAACCGTAACAAGGAAATCCATGAAACAAAGCAGAAAACATGAAACAAAGAAAGAAGTTGACCTTCTACGAAAATAATAAATGTGGTAGGTGGAACTCAAAACTATATAAGGGATTCAATTATGAAAAGCTAAGGCATTACAAGCATACAAAGAGATCGAAAAACAGAGCCACAAAGTGAGCTAGGGAAAAATTAAGGCAAATTGAGAAGAAGCTATGGATACTCCAATGAAGCTACAAAGAGGAATTCGCATGACCTAAATTTGAAAAGCATTACAAAATCATACAAACATGATCCAGAGGGTGCATTTTCACACATTCCATTCAAATTCATGCATACACAGGATTTATAAAAATACATTCATTCACCCAGTGTCAATATGATCATACCAGACTTGAGGTAGATAGGGCATTATTACTAATGAAAAATCCGACTACTCAACAAGAAGAGTACAAGAAAAACACAAAAGTTCATTGTGGAATTGAAACTAGATGCGTGGAGCAGAATTTTCTATTTCAATAGAGGTAGATAGGGAAATTAAATTTCTCCTCGAATCATCACATAATAAATGCTCTTTCTCGATCAACCATACCAGATCACAATAAAAGTAATGGCTAGGGTTACTAGGTTATGGGACAAAGGACATTTGTGTTGACAAAAAGAAAAAAAAACCCCGATGAAAGATATGACGAAGGTGATGGGTGTCACAACATGCAAAAGGGGCATCAAAATTTCAAATATTCCAAACCCTACTTTGAGGTATGTCACCACAAAAGCCATTTGTTTGAAAATTTATCATACAAATAGAGAGGATGGCACCATGGGGTGAGTGCACAATTGGCATTAGATATGGTATGGCCCATTCTTGAATATAACCTAGCTGAATTATTAGCCACAAAATTTCATGAGAATGTGAAGAGAATTAAAGAAGGAAACATAATTTCTATTATGGGTCGATACTAATATGTTTGGCAATGTATTTCACAAAAACACTTCCACAAAAAGATGAATTGGTAGATTGGAAATTAGATACCCTTGTGGCAGAAAAAATATGGGAACACATGAGAACCATGGATGCAATCACTCAAATAACATCACTCATTAAATGGACAGATAATATCAGGGGATAGTTACAAATAAATCTAGGGTAATAGAATAAATAGTGGCCAAATATGAACACGAAGTTATGTTTATTGTGGACATTGACTATATTTTCATCAAATCACTAGTTCAAAGATAGGTCAAGTTCCACCATTACCCTATGAAGCTTCAAATGAGGTAGTAGAAACATCAATCCAAGCACTCAAAGCATACCTTGTGGATCCTAGGAAACTTTTCTTCCTAGCTTTGATGATGTTATCACCAAAACCTTCAGGAATACCAACATAAGTTTGTATCATCAGGGAAAATCGAGACAAGTGGAAGTGGCCCCAAAACATACAAAAGGAAGAAATCCCATTCCATTCAAAAACCAATTACCAAAAGATAGAAAGCCCTAGCTGAGAAGGAAAAGCTAAAACAAGCCACGGTGAAAAAGAAAAGGAAGAAGAACAATGAGGAGGTAGAAGAAATTTTAGGGTCAAGAAGAAGAAGAAGAAGAATATACTCCCTCACCACCACATCCACAACACCAAGAGGTACCATAGATCTCAAAAGATCCTGAACCTTGGATAGAAACTAATTTGACAAAAATAGCCTACAGATACTATCAGAAATGCTTATCTCTAGGTAGGTATCTCTCAGTTAGCACAAGAATATGTGGTGAGCACATGAAGAGAAAAAATGGCAATAACTGAGGCAATAGTCTATTACTTAGACAAATTTGGCTTTGTTCTTGAAGATATTATGAGCCTGCTTCCAGATGAACTAATAAAAGAGATCCAAGAACAAATTGAAGTTGAAGAAACAAGCCACTTGAAGGACCTTCAAAAGGAAAGATCACAACTGAAGGTTATAAAAAAACTACAAAAGAGCAACAATGTTTAAAGAAGTGGAAGAACTTATTGGTTTCTTGAAAAAAAAAAAAAGAAAGAGAAAATAGGGCATTAAAACCTATAAGGCAATAATGGAAGAAGATAAGAATAAGAAAAGTGAAGAGGAAAAACAAAATCCGAGGAGGTGGTTAAGCATGAACAATAAAAAGCACAAAAAGAAAAATAACAAAAAAAAAAAAAACTAGAAGAAATAAACAGATAGATAGAAAAAAAGGCAAAAACATGAGTTGGAAAGCAACAGAGAAAAAAAGAAAAGAAGAGAAAACAAAAAGATAAAAAAAAAAGACAAGAACATAAAGAAAAGAAAGAAAAAAGAAAGAAGAGGTAGAGAGAAAACATAAAGAATAAAAGGAGAAAAAAAGAGCAAAAGTAGAAGAACATAAAAAAAAAATATAAGAACTAAAAAAGAAGAAAGAAGAAGAAAAAAAGAGAAGGAGAAGAAGGCTAAAGAAGAAGCAAGAAAGGAAAAAAAAGGAAGAAGAAGACAAGAAGGAAGAAAAAGAGGAGGAAAAAAAGAAAGAAGAGAAGGAAAAGAAAGAGAAGGAAGAAGAAGAACAAAAAAGAAAAGGAGGAAAAGAAAAGGAGGAAAATTAGAAAACAAGCATAAACAAATCTTTCACAAAACCTCCTCCTCTAGTATAACAACACACAAGCACCTCGAGACTCACTAGAAAAAATCAAGAAAGCTCTACAAAAAGGAAACAAGAACAATTCTTCCAACTGCAAAAGTGGTTGAGAAAACCGTGAAAGGCATCAAAGTTCACTTGGATAAACTAACACCATTACAAAAATCCACTTGCAATAAAGTATTAGAGAAGAGTGATACTCAAGATTGGATGCAAAGATGTGTTGAAATAGAGTAAACCATGCAAAACATACTTTCCGTGATATAAATAGACAAACCATAGATACACAATGATCCTAAGCTACCTATTGAGGCCACTATCGAGTACATGGGTAGGAGAGATCTTGAAGGAACATCACATTAACCTAAAGAAGAAAAAGAAAGAATCCAAATATTTCCATAGAAGAACACAAGGTGGAAGTCATGAAACCACATATAGTGGAGAATCAAAAAAGAAGAAGTGAATTACAAACCACGGTAACAAAGTGGAGAGAAGCAGAGCTAAATAATTTTGTTGTGTATATACTTATATAATATTGGGCCAAGTATGACCATAGAGACAAGGTAGAAATGGATAATTTAGAATAGGAAATTCATAAAGCCTCCACTGAGTATGATATTTTGAAAGATAAAGATGGCACACAAAGAAGGAAGCTAGCAGAACTCATAGAGAAATATCAAAACTAGTAGCGGGCATGGAAAGATAAGATATATGACATGCAAAAATGTAGTACTACCTTGGACAAAGCATTGGTAAGGATGCAACAAGAAACTACAACTGCACAAGATTGATGGAATAAGGTAAAACATAACCCATTCCTACAAATTAGTTCCACTTATTCAGGAGAATACCCAACTTCAAGAATGGATAGATCGGTAAACAATAATTTGGCTTCTTAGTTCAAGTATGAAAAGAATATCATTCCTCAGATCACAAAATATATGCCATAAAGTACGCCATAAGGGCTGAGAGAATGAGGCATCCCACAAACCTAGTCAAGTGAGTCGAGCAGAGGAACACTTCCTTATACTAGATGTCTAAGTTATGGGGAGGTTTATGCTTCCATAACTTGGTGTCCCATAAATCCAATCAAGCGAGGAGGGAACCCTTCCCTATGCCAGACATCTAAGTCCTAGTGGTTGATGCCCACATCCGATTTTTGGCTGATTTTTTGAAGGAATTCACAAGAGTCTTCATCAATTTTGTTGTCTCGAGGATGAGACAAAGTTTAAGAGGGGGATAATGTTGATAGGAGTCTTCATCGATTTTGGTATAAGCCGCAAAGTTAGATATAAATCCGTCATAGTAGGAAGATAACCACAAATAAAGAACCAAACTATGGAAAAAATACAAAGCCACAAAAGACTATGGGGATTCCACAATATAGGAGAAGTCGTGACATAACTAAGGAAAGAACTGTTGAAGACTAGAATAAGCCTTAGATAAAATAACAACTAAGTGGTATATGAAGGATGCCTCAACACTGGAAAAATCCACATAAAATGGCTCATGAAGAGCCACGTGGAATAAAGACAAAACATACTAGTACGAGACAGAAGATGACAGAGGAATGAGTCAAAATAAGTGTCTTTTGAAACCATATTGTATTTTGTATATTTATTATAATTAATGTATTGTATAAGGGTGCCTCATGAAAATACTTATGTGAGTGTGCCATTTTGAGATTTTGTAAGAGAGATAAGAGAGTTAGAATGAAAGGAATGTATATGTACTAGACTGATGTAATGCATTTTGATAAATGAATAAATATTGGAGTTTTGGGAATGAATTATCTTGCATATTGTTCTTTACTTTTCTGTTCTTAGAGTAGTAGTGGTGTATTTCCCACGTACACCCTTTAAAAAGATCGATATTCCTAATCCCTATAATCATGTCGTGGTTTTTAGGTCAACAGAAAATGTTGACAATTCAACAAAGTGAATGTGAAATGTGATGACGTAAGCTGGAATGCTTAGAATTCAACAAGATAATGTTAAATGTAAGAATTATGAAAATGATAGATCAAGGTGATTGTGAAGGTGCTTGACCATGATAAAGTGAGTATCACGATGTCAAGACTTAGATAAAAAAATATGGAAGTGATCAATTTCGGATATGGATGTAGGAAAACCAAGACTTAGAATCGTTTACAAAGTGACAAGGTGGATGAGAGAGAAAACATGAATGACAAGAGTGAAACCAAAATATGTAACATAAAAATAAAATGAAAAATAAGGTAGTGAAATTTGGCCTCTATCTTAAATTATCTTGGTCATGGTGTGGCTTCCTAGGTGGTTCTCTCAACTAGGTGTCAGCAGTATACATGAGAGAGTGTGGTGTTATTGCTAACTCATCACTTTATTTTATCCCCTTTGAAACAATGAGTAATGATATTACTCAAATGGATCACACTAGGTCGTCACTACAAGATATCCGTGACTTTAATCTCACAAGGTGTACTAGTTCGTTGGGACAAAAGGTACCTATTTCACACCATTTCCATTAATTTTCCAAATACTTTGGGGTTCTTGTGGAACTTCTCAAATGAGTTTTATGGCTTAAGAAAAATAACTTCCCATAGTTATAGCATTTGGGAAATAGCCTTGTCAACCGCACCTACAAATACAATGTGATTGGTTCATTTTTTATCTTGATTAAAGATGTTCCCTACAAACAATGAATTAGTAATTTTCTTATCTCATGATCGAGGCAATATGTAATTAGTAGTTTTGATGTGGTCTTTGTAATATAGTCTTGCAAACAAGTGTTAGTATTTTTCTTGAGGTGAACAAAGAGAAAGCAATGAAAAATAACAAATTCACATTTCGATTCTCAAGATCTCTCAGAATAAGCACAAGAGAATAACAAACACATGAGGTGTTATGAATAACTTCACAAAAATAAGGGAATGCATGTAAAAACTACGAAAATTTTTAGTTACGTTGCTAGAATGATTAAATGTTGATAAAATGGCTTAAAAGTCAAAAGATGGGACAAAAACGTCCTAGTAACCATGTAAGAACAATTTGTGTGATTAGTTTATATTAACGAAATTGACGAAAAAAGTAATGAAAATGAACCTAATTTAGTGTAAAAGGCCTAATTCAATTAATTAAAGTAATTAATTAATTAAATACTATAAAAACTTTTAAAAATAAGGTAAATTCTAGATGCCCATGAACTTAGTATTTCTAAGATCTTAGAAATAGATGTTTGATCATTTAATACGTGTTTGGTCATGTTTTGGTTGTCAGACATATTTTGCTAAAAGTACAAAAACTCAAAAAAAGTGGGACACAGCTTATATGCTTTGACCCAATAATTAAACATTAAAACTAAAGATAAAGTTAGAAACTTAAATTAATAATTAAAAAAATGAAATAAAACTAAAATGCAATTTTAAACTAAGTGTTAAAAAGACCTAATTTAAGTTATATAAAAACCAAACAAACCTTAAAAAAATAATGGCGTTCGTGTTTTATTTGGCTTTGTTTTGTTTGTATAGGGTTCAAGTAGAAATGGTGGCAAGCAAGCTTAGGCTCAACAATGCACATGGAGAGCTCAACGTGTGTGATGATGAAGGGACCATAGGTTGAGGTGCTCGAGAAAGGTGTTCGACATGGTCATGGATGTTGTGGGCAGAGGGTAGTCCGGGTTGGGCACGAGATGTGGCTAAGAGTAGGTCGAGAATAGGGGTGAGCAAGAAGGGAATGGGAGGAGCTTGGCTCACCGAGCCAAGGTTGAGTGGGGTAGGGGATGAATGGGATGCGGAGGGCGAGGGAGATTAGGTCGGGGCTTGACTCGACCGAGTTAAGGGCCGAGTCGGGCGGCGGGGTTAGGATCGTCGGGGTAGGGATAGGTCGTAGGGCTTAGGGGGAACTCGTGGTTATTCATGTTTATCTTAGGGATTTGGATGGATGAAAGGGGATCCTGGGGCGAGCTAGAGGTGAGAGGGTGATAGCTTGGCTAAGCTAGGGGGAAAACTAGGCAGGAGGGGGAGTAGCATCTTAGGAGAAAGCTAGGTTTTTTTATATTTTCTTATAATTTTTTTAATATGATTTTTTCCTTTTGAATTTTTAGGATTTAGATGGAGCAAAACCTGTCCAACAACATTATTTTTTATACAAAAATCAGCAAATGACAACGAAACAACCCCCAATTTTAACACACACACTTAAATTTAGCTATAACTAAATAACCTACTAAATAGAGAGGAAAAAGTACTAAATAGATTTTTTTGTGATTATAAAACTGATTCTTGCTCCAAGAAACACCTACAAGCACTTGCAAAAAAGTTACAAGAACAATAAAATAGCTCAAAATAGAAATTTATTATGATTTGAATAAAATGTGATTTTTGCTTCTCCTAGAATCCTACAAACACAACTGCACAACAAAAACACACTAAAAATAAAGTTAATTAAATAAAGCCATATACATAGGAGTTAGTAAATATTAAACATCTACATTAAAAAATTAATTAAATGTGAAACAAAAATGAATGGAAAATGAGTGAGTCCTACTAAGCATGCCGAATGTGAACAATGAAAAAATCACATAACGAAAGACAAATAAAACAACTTAAAACCTTCTTGTAGCTCTTCCTTGTAAACCTCAAAAAAGGTTGTATGAAGCCTTTAAAATTATGTAACCTTGTAGATTATAGATTATGGGTGCTCTTGAATAACCTATAAATGGAGATACAAATTGGTATGAACACAAAAGGAAATCTTCCAATATGCAGATATTGGAGAGCAAAATTGATAGAGTTTTCTTACAACAATCCAAGAGGATTTGTAAAGGGATAGGCATGCTATTTTATAGAGGCTGAGTAGTGGTTTGAGTTGGTTGAAAAGTGGTTGAATGCACATGCTAAAAATAGCATTTGAGGGAAGTTAAATGGTTCTGGGAAGATAAATGCCATTGAGGGGCAATAAATGGATTTAATGGTAGAAGTTACATCTAGAAAGGTGGTTGTGCATGTAATTTAATTTCCCCACCTTTCTAGGATTCTAGAACCCGATTTGACTAGCCTTGTGAAGAAGTTGACTATCTTTGGTGAAGTGGAGTCCAAGTGGTAGTTAACTAGGAAAATAGGTGTACTTTCCTAATTAGATAACTAATTTAATTAGCTATAATGTACAAACTAACTAATTAATCATTTATTTAATAAAGGATAATTAAGCTAGCTAAAGGTGTACTAAAGATTAATTTAATTAATCTAAAGGGGTGTAATGTGCATGATTAATCAATTTAATTGACCAATCATAAGAGGATAAATAATAGGATGTACTGGGATAATACTAGGAACAAGTGAGTGATTTTGGGGTGTCTACAAGGGTGCATTTGAAGTAATTGATATAAGGAGATATGCGGAACCTTAGGGGCCATGGAATAAAAGGTAATGAGAAAAATAAGAGCCCTTATAAAAACAAGATCAATGATGAAACCATAAGAAGGCCTATGCAGATTAGAGGTATGCTAAACAATAGATGGGAATATGAACCTTGATGTAACTAGGGTTTGGGGTTAAGTATAGGCTATTTCAGAGAATGGGAAAAAATAAGGATCTGAGTAGTCGATCACGAGAAGGGTTCACCAAATGATTTAATTTAATTTTAATTAAACCTTAATTCCAGAGTAACTTACTCGTAACTAATGATATACTGAGATGATAACCTATAGTAAGAAAAAAGCAATAAACATGTAATGATATGAAACCCTAAGTAGTAGAGAGGAAGAAGGTGACTTAGCTGATTTTTGAGTGATTTGGAAGTGATATGAGTTTAGAAACTACTTGGAATATAATGGAAAGAGTGTTGTTAATGCTCATTAAGGTTTTGGAACTCAAAATCGCACATGGCGAAACGCACCTACGGGAGGACAGATGCATAGTCTTAGTGGATCGATCTAGGCACTAGTGTGCACTCGATACTCGTGTTCTAGCCTTTTTGGTTGGAAGAGATTTGTTGTTGATCCTCTTTTATCACTTTGGTTTCACTCCAATGTCGTCGGTCGTACTTGTAACCTACAAAATAGATAACTAGCTACACATGCCCTCAAGCTACATCAAACCCAATGAAGAAGATCCATAATGGGGAGTTGAGGTGACCCCAACGGTCACCCAACAATTGACCTTACAATCAAGCACTATACTACATCTCAAAATCCATGTAGTTCTTTGTGTATGTGTGTGTAATAATGCCCTAGGTTTCCCTTGTGCAAGTTGGACTATGATAGTGGACTAGATCTAAATTGCTCCAAGTATGTAAATGTGTGAAATGGAATAAAATGAACTCCCATTCCTATGTTGTGTGTTTAGAGTAATACAACCCTTATCACTTATATGGATGTGCTAGATGTATGCCTTTGTAATGCTCTTGTGCCTTGATGTAAGCTTAGGTGATGATAGATAGTGCTTATAGTGCTTGGCCCCTTATTTGAGAGCAATAACTAAGTATATATATGATTCCCTTGTTTGAATTTTGTAATTGACAACTGAAATGTTGACCTAAAGTTTTAAAAGGTGACCAAAAGATAAAAGAGACCAAAAGGAATAAGAAGAAGATAAAGAAGGAAGGTGCGCCCAAGAGGATAGGAGCGCTTGGCACTTCATCCCTAACTAGCGCTAGTGTCGAAGGCCATAAAAGATAAATCAATCAAGTTTCAGAGAACCTGTAAGATATGTAAGGCCAATAAAAGTGCAAGAGATAAAACAAAAGGCCTAAAAGAAGTTGTCAACCACTAGTTTTCTTTCTTAGGAATCATATATACATTAGTATGATTTAGAACCTAGAAATATACCCAAGTGCATAGATTTTGTATCTATAACCTTGAATATCAAGAATGGAATGATCACCTGGATAGATTTGATCATTATATCTTTAATATCAGCTAGAATATTAGATATAATTGACATGTGCCTAGATGCACCACTATTTAATACATATTCATTTTCTTTGGTAGTGACTAATGTAGTTTACAAGGTAACTACATTAGATTTATAATTATTCTCTTCATTCTTGTTTTGATTTTGATTTATTGTATTCCCTTTTATTTTTGAAAATTGGTTTGTTTTTGTTTACTTTACAATATTCCTTCTTGTGACCAAATTTCCCACAATTATAACATTTTCCATCAAAGTGACTCTTAAATTCCCAATTTCTTTTCTTTAAGGGGTTTTAAAGTTTGATTTTTTATTCTTGTTAAATATAGAAGGTTTGTTATTATATTTATGTGTGAGAAGTTCCCATGTGGCATTCTCCTTTGAATCAAAATTTGACATGACATGTTCTTCTGAATCAGGAGAACACTCAAAGTGGAAAGGTCAGAATGTCTTGTTTAGTTTAATATTTATAATTTATAATCGACATGAAATCTCTAAACCTCTCATGGATGTTCATTTAAATAATGAAATACAATAGTTTATCATGAATTAAGTTACTATTACATCCATCTAATTGAGATTTAATGTCTTTAATTTTTGCTAAAAAATTAATTACCTTTTCATCTCCCTTCATGGGAGTCGTCATTAGCTCAAGAATCAATTTTATAATTTTTGATAAATGTGTACCTTCATGCATTGATTCTAGTTATGTCCAAGCTTCACTTGGAATTTACGTATTCCCAATTTGAAGTAGGAAGTTATCCCGCATGCTTTGTAATATGATGGGCATTGCCTCCTGCGCACCTTCTGCTAATATGCAGATACATTGTTATCACATGTGTCCGCGATCGAGATTTCTCCATAACATTTACGACAATCCAGAGCTTGCATGCTATGAATTATGCCTTCAATTTGATCATCCAGATGATATAATTTGATCCATTTAACATCTGTGATTTTTCAATAGTAAAATGATTAGACCCCATTTTTACGTTTTCAAACAATTCAAATGAGGGAAAAATAGGTTCTTGTAAAGGAGTTTTAGAAAGCCCCCTATCATTTTTCAAGTGAATATACAAGTCATATTTAAGTGTTTTTACCCCTTTTCACGTCGAAATAGACCTATCAAATACTTGCACAACATATATTAATTTGACTATAAAATTCACATATTCAATTGAAATGTAAACAATTTTTTTAGTTTTGAAAAAAATACTGACCTAGTTGTAAAAACAAGTGCAATTACTTCTTATTTTTGAAAGTGACAAGGAAAAAAAACAATATTTTTTTCCTTAATATATATAAAAATAATAATTTAAATTTTCCAAATATTTAAAATAAACATTTTCTAACAAAAATTTTAAGCTTCAATACAAAATACACTATATTAAAAATATGTTATGGAGACTCAGCTCCTGAATTAGGTTAGGCACATATTAACTCGATGAGCTACAAACTTATCAACTCAGTGAGCTACACATTTATCAATTCAATTGGGGCCGTTTTAATAACCCCACTCGCCACCTGCTCACACCGAGCTCACGGAGGGTGTTGTGCCCATATACGGTAAGAAAAAGTTATATGTGGCTACAACCACAACATACTCTCATAACACTTTGGTTTATAAAGCCTAAAAGTTAACATTCTTTCCCATGTAGGACTAAACCCATTTAAAAAACAATAGTCAATGCGGGTGTAAAAACAGTTTTGGAGCAATGCAACTTGGTGTGGTTTTGAAGGCTCTATGTGGACACCCTACAAAGATGGCTTATATACAAAATGCATACCACCTATTTAAAGTACTTAGGTTGAAAAATATACAGACTTAGATTATTGTATAAGGTTCTAAAAAAAGTGGTCAAATTAACAAGGCCATGATATGGCAAATCCAAAATGTAACTTCTTGTTTGGCCGATGTACTTGTATGGTGTCATGTTGTTTGGATAGGAGCTTTTCGTTGGTCGTGGCTTGTTGTGTAATCAAGTGGACGAGCATGTTATACAAGTTGGATGCGGTGAAGTAGGCAAGTTGTTCATTTGTTGTTGTGTGCAAGCGCACTTTGGTGTTGTATTTTGGTTGGTTGAGGTTAGTTGGGGCAATGGACATTGTTTGACTAAAACAATAAGCGAAACATGTGTTGGGCAAAGATATGTAATGGCTACAAATGTACTCAAATATGGCGAAGTAATAGTTGCTCGGTTTACTTTGATTGGATCTATCATAAATTTTAGTTTGCATGGATTGAATTATGCGTGGCCATTGGTTTTGCAATGCAATTTGTATTGGTAAAAGAAGAGGAAATTGCGAAAGATCGATCAAACTATTGTAATTGAAGAAGAGGTATTGTATGTGCGAGTATAGCTGTAGTGCAATAGTTCACGTTCTTTTGTTCGGGATGTTGTCTTACTTATGTACGTGCTTGTGTTCTGTAGTCAATGGAAGGTGTGATCTTGAAGTCGTCTCATAATGTATTCGAGGCAATGGTCAAGTAGCGTGCTTGTTGAATTATTTATTGCTTGTAGATTTAGGCTTCAACTTTGATGCACCTTTGTAGTTGTTGAAGGCGCTACATAAACCTACTATGCAGGTCAGGAGAACTATTAACATTTAATTATGGTTATTGTGGTAGGCGATTTGTTTTTTTTAAATGAAACATATTCTTAATATGCTGAGACATTCATGAAAGTTGATAAACTTTGTTTATTTAAAGTAATTTATACATAGTGTAATACAATTGCAGTTAAGTATTGCATGGCAGCATGATATGGTGTATGCAGTGTGTCAATTTTGTAGATTGACATTTGGCATGAAATGGGGTGGATTGAAAATTAATTTGTTTTGGAAGACATTGCTAGACAGAGTTCGACCAAAGTTTCATATACGATGTGATTTCTGATTTTGTTGCTACAGGAGCTTGCAGGAGCGGTAGCCAGTAAGAGGCCAATCTGCTGTGTTTTAGTGCTTACAAGCCGTATGAAAGGCAAGGACTGATTCTGGCAGTGTGTGCATTTGGAATTACCAGTCACAGGTAATAAACATTTCCAGCATGGATTAATTGTGGATGCAGAGTCTTTGTATTCCTCCTTGGATGTGCATTTCACTGTTCTTCTCACTTATTTGTTTCTTATCCCGTTTTCAACTAAATTTAACTCAATTAAAAAAGGCACTCTGTTCTGATTATTGACCAATTTGATTCGTTCATTGTTACTGTACTTAGAAACTTGTCTGTATTGAAACTTATCGAAAAAGTCATAGTCACATGCATCCATATTTCAGCTGCACTGGGTATGCACATGCACTGTCTCTTGGGATGCACCCAATCATATCATGGGTGTATCTGAGGTGTTCTTCTCATGTCTGAATTGAATGTAACCTATGAACCCTATGCAATAAAAAATAATTTATAGTACAGTCTGAAAGTAAAATTGAGTATTATAACAAACCGTAGCAAAGTTATGTTGTAGCTTATATGTAGTCTGACCTTTGATAAATCATATATGTAAGTTGAAGTTTGAGCATTGATAAATCTATAGACGTATTTTGATGTTATATAATTTTGCGCTTTAAATGTTCATTGTCATTGCTTTTTTTTTTAATAAATTTTTTGAGTGCACATATATAGTTTATTATAATTCTTACACAGCTACACCCCTGAACCTGTTACCCAAGTTTTGTGCATCTGTACAAGGTGCTCTGCACCTGTACCCTGCATACCACCGCACTTGCGTACCCATGCAACCTTGAAAATATATATACGTGAAAACATGTATGCTAGGTCTCCATCACGTATTTCAAGTATTTTAAATTAATGAAATCTGAGGAATATTAGTGTTTAAAAATGTAAAATATCAGTGGTATTCAAACGAAATTGTCACTTAAACACCTGTAAACATCTTAACCATGAGCATTCCTGAGCATTACTATTACTAATATCACTCAAGTTAAAAAAAAAAAAAAAACATGATGTATATTTCTTCAGGAGAAAGACTAGGATCAGGGGCCTCTCAAAGTTGTAGCTTGAACCAGTTTTGGTGCGGTTAAACCTCCCATCCAGATAATGGTTTCTAAACAGGAACATCACTTTCTGTTCAACCTCTGTGGATCCAGATAATGGAATCGGAACAGGCACAGCAATTTCTGTTCTACCTCTGCTTTTAATAATGGACCTGTCTCTGGTAGGCGTATTGTGAGTCTGAAAATTGTTAATAAAACATCTTACCCTTCTTGTTTAGTAATCTCTTTGACACCATAAGAGGTCCCACATCGGGTCAGTAATTAATTCCAGCTGAACAGCAATCTGCACAATAATAAGCTGGCACTTGATTTCATGAATGAAGCCAGTTAGGGCCTTTGATTGCCCCTAAATATTCTATTGTTCCTATTCTTCCAATGTTGCCAAAGTCATTCGACAGTCAAAACATGCTATAATCTCAAAAGAAATTAATAACTTATGTCTTGCAAATTTGTAATCCAAATATCTTATAAATGTATGCCTCTACCAATCAGATTTTGAAAATAATAGTGCTATCTTTAGAAAGTAAATGTGAACCTACAGACAAAAGCGACATTCTCTGAAATCATGGCACTCCTTGAGATCACATCTCTTCGAGGCATTCTATCAAACAGTTCATGTGCATTTTCAACAAAATCATAATGAGCATATCCTGCAATCATGGCATTCCAGGAGCCCACATTTCTTTGAGGCATTTTAACAAACAGTTCACGTGCCTTGTCTTTGCTTCCACATTTTGCATACATGTCACACTGTTATCAGACAGTTTCTCATGGAATACAATTATTGCAGCATACAGAAGACATGGTTATCCGCACAAGGCAGTCACACTGTTTCACCATATGCAGCAAACAACAAGAAGAGGGATCGAGTCAGGCTGGATTGCTCATGAAACAAGAATGCGGTGCCCTGAGCAAGGACATGCCCAAAAATGGTTGTCTTCTTACAGAGAGTGAACGGGCTATGGGTTTGGATGAAGAATCCTTCTGCTTGCCTCCCGTGTGGAGCCGTCTTAAGATCAGTACAATTATGGGTTAAATCGGGCCTGCACACGGACATAAATCTTCAACCCTAATATCTCCTCATTTTACAATACAAAAATAATAATAATTTCAGAAAACGTGGAGTAATGCCAATATGCTGCCACTTTTACTGTATCTGAAGCGGGTTCAATTGTCTCTGAGAGGAAACTACTGCCAGCTGCCCGGATGGAGATGAACTGACACTTGATTTAATGAACTGGAAATTATTTAATGATGTACTTGCAACATTTATTATAATGTGTCAGTATTCCATTATTATAATGTTTCAACTATAGTATAGGAAATATTTGAAAATTCCTCTTTTATTTAATAGAAAATTGTTGAGATGGTTATAATTTTTTTCAGCCAATCAGAATTATCAAAACAGTTTCTTTTAAAAATCAAATAAATATATAATTTTGAAAAACTATATACAAATGAAATCAAATGTCACAAGCATCATTGTGATTGGCTAGAGAAAAAGTGATATTGGTTTTATTGAAGCCTATATACACCTGCCTACGGCAGGATAAAAACCATGACCATGACATTATAAGCAGTTAGAATTAAAGTATAGGTAGTAAGTGTTTAGATTTTAAAGTGGCCACATAAAAGGTGACCCAAGCACATTCAAAGGATTATATAAGCATGTTCTAATGTTTTTAAACTTAGGTTTTACAGAAATATATATAGGCCGCATATGTATAGGCTTCAGTTAATAAGTTAAGTTATATTATATAAGATATATAATATAAATATGGGTTTATTTAGTATAAAAGGGTAGGAAGACACAAGATTTGAATTAATAATTAAATAATATAATAAATATTATAACATATGCAAGTAAATTACAAAGTAGAAATTTCCATTAATTGAGAAACATAAACACAATTTGTAACGTGGAAAACCCACCGAGGGGTAAAAAAATAAATTCTTCTCCCTCACTTCTCTCCTCCTGATTTTACCCCATAAAATCATAATACAACTCATATGTTCAAATCAACCTGATTCCCACACAGTTAATATAAATAAACTTAAAATAACAAATGAATATACTAAACACGTAGTTTGTATTAAATAATTTAAAAATATATGATATTATAAATTATTTAATTATAAACTATACTTTATTTATAAGAACACTTAATATTAAATGTTCTAACACATGCCACTTTAATCCATGACACACCACCTCAATCTATGACCCGAGGCATCTCGAGTGGATGAGTGGGAAAGGTAAAACTACTAGGTGGTAGGGTTTTGGTCAAGGACTCGTGCGAACTCCTCATCTCCGATAGCGATAGTAATAGGTGAATGGGATCCATGGTTGGTGGTAAAATGGAAGGTAATGAAGGACTAGGTGGGAATGGTTGATAACCGGTGTGAAATACGAGTGCACTTGTTTGTCTTTGAGTCAACACCATGTGAACCAAGATCGATCATGTAGGGTTGCTTCTCTAAATGACACAAGAGAACAGACAAGAACAGTGAATCGGTGGTGAAAAGTGGATTAGGTACAAATGGTGGTTGGAATGTGAAACAAGAAAACCAATGCCGATTAGGGAAAATGATGTTGGTCGGGGGTAATCGCCTTACGGTCATTGTAGAAAATGGACAATAAGTGAAAAACGAGGCGAGTCAAATCGACGAAGGTATGCCAAATTTGATGATGTTTACAACGTCAATGGGTATGATGGTAGTGATAGGGACTATGAAAAGTGGAAGAAAATGAATAAAAATGTCCTTTTGAGTAGGTTAGAAAAAGGACTTACGAACCAACGTCGATTGGTATAACTAATGATGTGGTCGAGAGGTAACCGACGATGATTATTGTGAAATTGAAACAATGATGAAAGAAAAGTGGTTGTGAATTAAAATATGGTGTGGAATCAGACCCAAAATTATGAGAATGATGGTGATATGGCCCAGGCACACTCAGGTGAAGCCGGAATACACCAGTTGTGATGAGGAGCATGCAAGGATGAACAAAAAAGTGAAGAATGTGATCTCTCACCTCAAAATGCAAGCCAAGTAGAAACACTAAGAAAAATGCGATCCTAGGAGTGCCTTTTCTATTATGTTTGTTTAGCTTATGCTATTTAGGGACTGACACATGAATTGTGAAATAGAGTTTTTGGTGAGGATGGCTTCCTACAAAGAAGGAGATCTAAAAGGTGAGGTTTCAGGTATGTTATGGTGGGGGTGGGATTCTCTCTGAAGTATGACTCGACAAGCGCAATGAGCTAGGTGCCCACTGTATTGTGATCATGTGATCACCTACAGCTTCTTCCAGGTAGGATGTTGTTTAAGAATGTATGTATTTTGAATTTTTGTGAGGTTTGGTAAGACTCAAAGAAAGAGAAAAGGAAAGAAGTGCTTTTCTACGATTCGTTTGTCAACCATCAGCTGGGCATGACTTCCAGTATAGGTTTCCCTCAATTAATGTGAGCTAATGCGATAAATCAGAATGCAATGCACTTATTTTTAAGCCCAAATCGAGATGTGAAATTGGATGACACAATAAGATGAAGAGGAAGAGGGATGCTTTCTTTACAATATAAAAACATGAAGAAATGGTTCTTTTTAATTACACCAAAAGAAAAGTTTCCTTTAGAGAAAATAGAAAGAAGAGGTGGGTTACTAAGGAAGAAAATTAGTGTGTATGCTTTTTAGAAGGGAAACAAACACACAAATTTTCCTAGGAATGAATGAAATGCAAGGAACCCCGGATGGGTCCCACCGGGCATGCCAAAATGTTTCACCTGATTCTTAGATCATTTCTTTGAAGTGTTGATGAAACAGAATAGGGTAACGGGCGTAGGAGGAATACCTATTCAAATGTTGGTTGATGGGTTTTTGTGCACGTATGACTTCCAAATCCACATCTGATCGTGAGAGCTTACTTTTGGCTAGGAGGAACTACCTGTAATGCAAAAGCAAGACCACCATAGGAATTAAACAATATGGCAGTGAACTACCTAGCGTATGCTAGATCCGGAAGTGTGATACTTCCTAGATGGCTATCAGTCCACTATTTTAAACAATTTAATGTTGTAAACAAAGTAAATCCTATTGTAATTTGAAATGATTTAGGTATCTCACTTAAAACACAATAAGAAATAGATCTAATCTAACAAGCTAAGCTAGAATAGAATCCAAAGGTCAAATGATTGGTTAGGTTCTGCAGGTTTGACAGAGGTCTCGGGTAGATCACAGGTGGATGAGGGTGAGATGAAATTTGGTGGGTAGGTCTCTATTCTAGGATGTATGGGAAAATACAGAGACCGATGTCGGTTAAGGGTAATCGATGGCGGCAGTGTAACCGTAGTGTAAGTCTGCATTCTTGTGGAAATCTAGAAATGCCACAGAACAAGCTTTGGGTCTCCTTTGTGATTACACAAAGGACTTTGGTTGGTCGGGATGAGGTATTGGGTGACTGGGTAGGCTTTGGTGAGGTTTTAATGGGTATATGGAGGTGGAAATGTTGGAGAAGGTCAATAGGTGGCTAGGTAAACAATAGATGATAAAATGATGATGAAATGAAATAAACCAAAAAAGTATGACGTTATACTTACTTGGATTCCAGTCTTGAATGCCTATGAGTGAGGGATGGAGGTGTTGATGAGGGGTTTGAAGGTGCAAGTGATCACCAATTGAAGGAAAGCTTCTGCATGGGCTGCATGTACATTCCTCTTTGCTTGGTTAGATCAGATCATGGCTAGGATGGTTGTGCGAAAAAGATGTTGATCTCCTTCCTTGCATGCGGATTCTCACTGGAATTCACTCTCTGAAGATGTGTTATCTCTCTGAGATGTGTTTTTTCTCACCAACCTTCTACTTTTTTAACTTCCAACCTTGAGAATAAGGTTGTTTTGGGGTTAAAAGGGTAACCGATGGTGGTTCTAGCTTAACCGGTGATGGTTAGGGGTAATCAGGCATTAGTCAAGGTGGGATTTCCTAGGTTTACTAAACTAGGGAGATCCTCTTGATTTCCTCGATCTCGTGTCATTAACCCATGGATTAGACTGGGAGCTTCTTGTGAGCATGCGGGAATGTGGTTAGAGGGAATGTAGGCATTGATTTTTAGGGTTTGGGTAAGTCTTAGTTAGTTATGGCAACTTACTAAGAATAGGTCTTAGGTTGAGTTGGCTTGGTGAGGTGTCTAAGTGAACTATATGTGTGGATATTATTTAAAATAAGATATTTAAATAATAAATATAGTGAGGATAATGAATTAATTTAATTAAATTAATTAAATTAATATTAGTGGGGTGAAGGGGGCCATGGCTAGGTGAATGTGATGAAGGGTGTTTATTCATCGAGGGACCAAAGGGGAGTGTGACCTAATTTTAGTGTCTACATTTTTCCCCTTTTTGTTGCGTAGCTTGTATTGGTAAGTGATACTAACAAAAATAAGATGTGGTTGCCCCATGTGTGGGTGAAGGTGATCCCCCTCAAACCAGGAACCCAGCGCGAGAGGGCGAAAGGAGAATCGGTGAGTGGTTTGATAAAAGGTGAATGTGAGGAAAAGGTAGGTGGGCACGGGGAAAAAGGGTTAAAAAGGTCTACTCGGGAAATTCTAGGTAATGGGTCAGGTCAAAGGTAGCAATAGTCAAACACACACACACACGTATAAACTACAGCACGCTACCAGGTTGAAGAGCAGGAAAACTCTACATCGTCTAAGGTCGATAGGTTTATCCAAACAAGGTTGAAGTGATTATTTGGTATCCAAGGTATAGGATATGGTCAGGAAACACAACATAGGTTAGGTGCAGGAATGTTTAGGTATGTTTTGGTACACCAAAGGTAGGGTCAGGATAAATGGTCATGAAATAGGCTAGGTAAGGTCATTAGGTCAACAACACAGGTAATAGTGCCACAAGGTATAGCAAACACATGAGGTCAAAGGTCACTAGTGATGGTCCAGTCCAAATATCTAGGTCACGGTGTGGGTAAGGCCAAGGTAGGGGTAAAATAATGAGTCCCCAAAGGAGGAAAAAGGGAGGTAGTAAATGATGAGGTCAGGAAAGGTAAGGTAAATGGGTTGGGTAAAGGTGGGGTTGGGGTAAATGATCGGATGGGGTGAAGGCAAAAAGGAGGTGGGGTAAAAGGGAAAAAGGGAAGGCAATGTGTAGGTGAGGGTGACCGATGCTGGTCATCATGGATAACCGATGTTGTATATAGGGCAACCAAATGATGGTAAGGTAGGGGCACGCGACCGATGCTGGTCAAGGGTAATCGATGTTGTTAGGTCGGGTTGGTTATAAAAACAAAAAATCCATGTTTTTGTTATTCATTTGTTATTTGTGAAGTGAGAAAATGAAAAAAAAAGAGAGAAAAGAGAGAAAAGTGTCTAGAGGAAATGGGACAGTGAGCTGGTAGTGTGATTTGATGAGGGTTTGGTTGGTGAGCAGTGGGTCCACGAGATCAGGGTGAGAGATTTGATTGGTCGGAGGTTACGAGTAGCTATTTGGTGATGGCAGAGGCCGGAGAGGATCATGGGTGGGCCAGGTATGCAGTGGCCGACATGCCACCAGATGGTGGCGGTGTGAGAGAGGTAAGCACCCTACTCTACATTGTGGATTTGATAGATTAGAGGAGTAGATTATTGTTATTTGTAGGTTTTTGTGGTTTTTTTGGTTTTTGGGTGGGGTGGGTAAAAATTAAATTTGGGTATGGGGGAATAATAGGAAAAAAAGGAAGGGGGGGGGTAGTAAATTGTATAGGTGGGGTGGGTGGGTAGAGGTCCAGGGGTAGTTTAGGTCATTGTAGGTGGGGTAAAAGGGCAGGGGAGGTTTTAGAAAAGGGGGGTTTTGGGAAGTCGCAGGTTTTTCCACAACAATGACCAGCGTCGGTCAAAGTGTGGCCGGCATCGATTGGTTATGGAACCAGTATCGGTCACCAAACAGTGACCGATGCCGGTTAAGGGGTAACCATGGTCGGTAAGGGTGAACTAGTATCGGTCACCAAACAGGTGACCAATGCTTCGGTTTAAGGGTGACCAGTCGGTTAGGATGAGGATGAACCGGTACCGGTCAGGCTTTTAGGCACAAGGGTGCAAAAAAGTGATGTGGGCTAGGTAGTTGAGATGGGTAGGGTGAAAATAGGGTGGAGGGTAATGATAATTGGTGAATATGGTCATGGTAAATGTGGATTAATGTCGTGTTTGTATTGGATGTAGGGAGAGCATAGTTACATATGCGGACAGGGTTCCACCTCTATTGGTGACATTGCGTGCAGTGCAATGACCCCATTGGAGCTGCAACATGTGGAGGTAGTGGGCTTGAGTGGGGTTCATCACTACAGACATGTTGTTTGGTAGCCCAACTTGATGGTCGCACTCATCGATAGATGGGATCCCACGACCAACACGTTCCACCTTTGATGGGTGAGATGACTATCACCCTAGAGGACGTGTTCTAGATTTTGTGGTTACCCATATTGGGTGCCCAGTTTACTCTATCTCCTCTGAGGCCTCAGAGGAGCTGATTGGGATAGTTTTTGGTGAGGGGCGGCTGATCTGAGATTCCATAGCTAATTTGAGCTATGGAGAGATGTACCTAGCCCATCCGGATGAGACGAGGCTAGTGGTTCTGTTGATGGAGGCAATGTGCTACTATGCATTGCCAGATGCAAGAGGGTGGATGCTTTCCCGATCATTGATGGGGTACTCCATGATATGATGGTGCATGAGACACACTTTTCCTGGGCACCAACATTCTTGGTGCAGCTATATAGAGAGTTGTGGGCATATGGGTGGTTGCGCAGGTTTAGCCTGTGTTGTACATTTATACTACACTACTGCTGGGCATATGAGCACATAGTGTGCATGTGACCTATAGGGATGCCCCAGATGCATTCCCACCTAGATTTGTGTGGGTGGGATACAGGAGATGGGTGCTAGGTGATAGGAGAGTGGAGATCGGATAGGCCGACACATGATGTGGCCCATTTTTGGCAGTTACTGGAGGGATTGTCTAGAGTGGACATTATATGGAGGCCATATGTGGGATTCCCCTCATATAGGCATATGCATGAGGAGCTAGTTGAGCTCTAGCTAGAGAGGTGGATATAGGGTCACCGTCTTTGGGGAGGATGAGATGATCCCGGTAGATAGAGTCTGATGGTAGTTCGGGCTCTTACAGGACATTCCTCCACCCTTCCCATAGTATCGGAGAGATGATGTGGAGAGGCCCTACCTCTACCATAGCCTACAATGCCCATAGGGGAGGAGGAGCCAGTGGATCAGAGGATAGATGACACCGGATGTATAGATAGTACATGCACGAGTGGTGGTGGGTGGCTCGATTACGAGCCATACCACCCAGAGGCAGGCAACCAGACCTAGCTACCATTACAGTGTAGAGAGACGCCCTACAGGGGTAGGTAGCTACGCTAATTACCTAGTTGGGTATACTGCAGACACAACTTGGAGGGTTGGAGGTAGAGGTAGTAGAGCTACACGTACAGTGGCTGGCAGTCTGCAGCCCCGATGGTGGATGAGATGGAGGAGATGGAGATGGTCGGGGGATGGTCAGGTGGCAGCCTTACAGGCTCAGGTGGTAGGTTTACAAGGCCATTTGGCCATGCCACATCCCGAGGCATATATTGGGGCCTTACAGGCCCAGATATAGGCACAGGGGTAGGGGGCACCACCACAAGCACCGGGAGTAGGTCCCAGTTCACAGGCAGGCGCAGGGTAAGGTTGTTGCAGGGGTAGGTACAGGGGCCGAGACCTATGGGACCACCACAGACCATGCATTTATCTCCTAGGTTACAGGATGCCCTAGGTGAGGTGAGATACTATCAGGACCAGCTTATGGTGGCCGAGATAGATTTCATATCCTATGCCGAGTACAGGGCACAACAGGCATCCAGTGAGAGGATGAGATCCCACACTCATAGTGTGGAGAGCACAAGAGGTCAGTGAGCTCTGAGGCCCGATCAGGGAGAGGCCACCAGTGCATGGAGACCAGCTCTAGGTGAGGTGCCAGCAGGGACACAGGAGGCGAGGGTACAGGTGACACAGAGATGGAGGACATCGGTGAGATGCCTGATATGCGGTCACCTGATTTTTGATGTATACTAGTTATTTTTTTGAGATATATATACTAGGCACATGTGTGCTGAAGATAGTTGTATTTTTTATCACATACCGGCCTGCATGCCAAAGATAGTGAGGATGTATGAGTGATTTGTATATTTTGAGCATATACCGGCCTGCGTGCCAAGAGATTTTGTATTGATTCATTCTTTTTTGTATATATGAGACCAACTTTGCGTGCGATGACATTTTGTATTGTATATCGGCCTACGTGCCAACATTTTGAGATGATGGACATGATGAGATAGGCATGTATATTGAGATACACATTTATTGATTTATATGATGAGATACATGGTATTTTGTGATTTGTTGATGTGTTTATGAGATATTGGTTTATGGCTTGTGGTAGATGAGATATGGATTTGTTGTTTGTATTAGATGAGATATGGGTTTGTTGTTTTGATATGGATGGAAATTAGGTGAGTTAGGCATGATGGAGTCAGTTTAGGCATGGATCGAGTCAAGTTGGTTAGGCATGGTTGAGTTAGGTTTGGCTAGGCATGGATTGAGTTAGGTTGGTTAGGCATGGATTGAGTCAGGTTGGGCATGGATTGAGTTAGGTTGGTTAGGCATGGATTGAGTTAGGTGGATTGTTAGGCATGGATGAGTTAGGTTGGTTAGGCATGGATTGAGTCAGGTTATAGGCATGGATGAGTTAGGTTTGGTTAGGCATGGATGAGTTAGGTTGGTTAGGCATGGTTGTGTTGAAAGTAGGTGAAGTTGTGATTCATTATTTTTACAATGAATGATACTATGGGTCATATGTGAGATGTGGTATAATCTATGCATAGTGATGATAGAGAAATGGTAGGTGTAATAAATGTATAAAATATGAAGCAACTTGTTATGTATGTGGCTTAATTTCCAATTTTGTATATAAAAGGGAAACTAAGTGAGATGTGATGTAAATGGTGGGGAACATGGAAGATGAATTGTTTAGGGTAGAGAATGGTGAGCTAACCTCCAAGGGCCCCATGCCCTCGGAGTGCTACCTACATAGTCCCAGTGAAAAGGGACCTCAGGCCGATGTAGTTCTCCCATAAGCTAGGGAAGAAAATGAGGAGGTGTGAAAATGAGTTGGTAGGTTTTTGGGCATGTTGTGGGTTTAGATCTACTAGGTGTGGGTAGATTATAGGTAAAATGATGTAGGTGGGGGTGATTGTGGTGAAAGAAGAAGATTACCCCAAAAGTAAGCGTCGAGGACCAAGTCCTGTATAAGGTAATCAAAACGTAAACAAAGATGGTTAAAAGATAAAGGGGGCAATAAAGCCACCTGATTGGGTAGGATCATACCAAGTAGATCATACCTTGGAGGAGGTGATGAACATAAGACCCTAAAGACATTGCATGATTGATTGTTCTATGATGAAAAGTAGTCACATGATCACCAAATGTCTAAGTTCTAAGATGTCCCTTGAGGAATGAGGAAATGAGAGTGGGAATGGTAAGAAGGGTGAAAGGTAGTTAATTTTTATATGGTATAAGTAGCATGCCCTTTGGGAAGAGAGTCCTAGGTCACAATGGGCAAGTCCATGACAAAAAGGTTGAGTTGTTTTGACTTATAGTTGAGATAGACTGATCGATGTGGGAAGTCTATATGGGAAAAATTGAACTCCTTGAGGTCTTCGTGAAGCTGATCGATGCGGGAAGCTTTGGTTGCTCTCTTTTTTTTTAAGAGAGAGCTTACATAGCTTTTCCTTTGAGGGAGCAGTCTATTTATAGTAGCAATTATCGAGAGGAAGATGTCCTTTTGAGGGAGTCATCTTTTTATTAGAAGTTTGACTCAAGGAGTTTGGTCCCATTGTGAGGTCTTTGCAGTCATGGACAAGACCAAGGTGAAAGATAGGACTCTTGTTCAAAGGGCAAGGTGAAATGACCATGGGATCTCATCTAAAGGTAGATGAAAAGTATCCATGAGAATCATGCTATGTGCAGTGTCGTGGTACACATATTTAAGAGAAGATAACTAGTGATGGGTACTCACATGATTCTTGTTTAATCATTAGGGAGGTGTATGGAGTGAATAGCACTCAAGGGATGAGCATGGAAAGAGACAAAGGGTGAGGTAGGATAAAATGAGTCAACAATAGAATGGTCAAAGATGTAAGGTGTTAAGGGGCTCAGGTTTGGGTTTACCATCAAGAGAAGATAAATGATAAGCACCTGATCCATAGGTATGAGTCACGATGTATGGTCCAAGCCAATTAGGAGAAAATTTTCCCGTTTACTTTTTTCTGCTTTGGTTACGTGTTGATTTTCTTTTAGGACAAGGTCACCGACTTGGAAGGTTCATTCATGAACACATTTTCATAGGCACATTTGATACGTTGTTGGTAAACTTGAAGGTGATCCAGCGTTAAGATGATGTTCATCTAATAACTCTAGTTGTGTTAAATGGTCCTGACAAAAGTCATCATCATTGAGCATGTCATGGAGAGAAATGTGGAGTGAGGGGATCTGGACTTTGAGAGGTAGAACAACCTCTATACCATAGACCAGAGAAAATGGTGTGGCCATAGTGGAAGTGTGAATACTAGTGTGGTATGCCCATAGGGCAAAAGGAATGTGTGTATGCCAATCCTTCCCATATATCATCAACCACTTTCATGAGAATTTTGTTGAGGGTTTTGTTAGTGGATTCGGCTTGGCCATTGGTTTGTGGGTAATAAGGTGATGAGAAACTAAGTTGAATGCCAAAGGCATCACAAAGTTTTTGCAATGTTTTGTTTTTGAATTGTTTTCCATTATCAGTGATGAGGTGATGAGGAACACCAAAGTGACAAATGATGTGGTGGTTAATGAACTCACATATTTTCTCAGCTTTCATGGAGATGAGTGGTATGGCTTCCACCCATTTTGTGTAGTATTCGGTAGCAGTGATGATCCATTGATGGCGTTGGGAAGAATGAGGATTGATTTCTCCGACAAGATCCAAACCCCATTGAGAGAAGGGCCAAAGGTCACGAGTGACCTGTAAGGCATGATTGGGTGTATGATGAAGATTGGAATGTTGTTGGAATTTTACACAATGTTTGATGTAGTCACAACAATCATGGTTAAGGGTCGGCCAGTAATAGCCTAGGTGAAGAATATGCTTAGCAACAACAAGGCCACTAAAGTGACCTCCACATATGCCATCATGAACCTCCTTAATGGTATAAGGAATTTCAGAACTTGTGAGGCATCGTAAGAGAATACCATCAAAGCCACTTATAGAGGAGTCCCCCAGAATGACGTAATGAGAGACCTTTTTAAGGAAGGCACGTTGTCATTACGGGTGAGATCAGGAGGTAAGATGGAGAGAGAAAGGTAGTCGGAGTATTGTTTATACCAAAGGTCACTCGGGTCAGGGGTAGCGGTTCCGATCGAGTAAACATCGTGAGGTAAATAAGAAGGTGATTGGAGTCATTGTATGGTGACAAAGATTGTAGAATCGGTAGGTGAAGCGGGTATTTGGGAAGCTAAGCAGGCCATGGTATCTACAAATTTGTTGGTTGAACATGGGATGGTTTGAAGGGTGTAATGATCAAAGGTGGTCAAAAGTATGTCTACATGATGTTTATACTTTTGAAGTATCTCATTACGACATTGGTACATACCATTGACTTGGTTCATGACCAATTGAGAATCACCAAAGATGTTGATTGATTTGACATCTAGGGCATAGGTGGCTTGGAGACCTAGTACGAGTGCTTCGTATTCGGAAATATTGTTGGTGCATTCAAAATCTAGTTTGAAAGACAAAGGCATGGGTTCTCCATCAAGAGGAATGAGGATAATACCAGCCCCACCCCCCATGCTGACACTTGGAACCATCGAAAAAGAGTGTCATTTGGTAAGGGGTTCGTCCAAGGAAAGGGTAGCAATTGACTCATCTGGAAAGTCAAAATTAGAGGTTGATCCCGAAAATAGGTGCGTCGGCCAATTGGTTGGTGATAGCTTGGCCTTGATGGAATTTTGATGAATGAATTCAGGTCAAGATCAGCTAAAAGCATAAGCCATCATGCGGCACGCTGATTTTGATAAGGTTTGGCGTACATGAAGTGTAAGGGGTCGGTGTTGGTCACAACATAGGTTTTGTGGTTGAGTAGGTAATGACGGAGTTTGGTGGCAATGAAACTAAGGCTAAGAAAAGTTTTTTTCAGGGATGGTTGTATCGGGTTTCATAGTCCAAAAGAGTATGGCTTATGTAATAAACCACTTGCTCCCTGTGTTGTTCATCGCGATGAGCGAGCATGGCTCCCAAGGAATGATCGGTAGCGGATATGTATAGGTAAAAGGTTGATCATCTTTAGGTGGGATGAGTACGGGTGGTTGGAGAAGGTATTGTTTTAAGGCCTCAAAAGCTTTGTGATAGTCATCATCCCATTTAAAGGAGACATCCTTCTTGAGCAGATGATGAAATGGTTGACACCAATCAGATAATTGTGAAATGAAATGGTGAATGGACTATAACTTTACCTTGCAGGCTACGGAGTTGTTTAAGGTTAGTAGGTGGAGGCATTTCGAGAATGGCCTTGACTTTAGTAGGGTCAACTTCTATACCATGGAGGGAAACGATAAATCCCAGGAGCTTTCCTGAAAGAACCATGAAGACACACTTCTTAGGCTGAAGGCGGATGTAATATTTAATGAGGCGGTCAAAGATGGTTTTAAGGATGGAAAGGTGCTCGGAGTGACATTTAGATTTGGCCAAGATCATCCACGTAATCTTCCAATATGTGATGCATGATATCATGGAAGATGTAAGTCATAGCCCAGTTGATATGTGGCACCAACATTTTTAAGGCCAAAAGGCATGACTCGATAGCAGAAGGTCCCCCAAGGGGTGATGAATGAGGTCTTGTGTTGATCTTCTGGGGCAAGAAAAATTTGGTTATAACCCAGAAGCCATCCATGAGTGATAGCATCTTGTGACCAGCGGTGAGGTCAACCAGTTGATCAATACTAGGGTAAGGGAAAGTCATCTTTTGGGCAGGCTAGGTTGAGGTCATGAAGTCCATGCAAATGTGGAGTCCCCCTATCACTTTAGTGATAGGGACAATGTTAGAAATCCAATGAGGATAATCAATGGGTAAGATGAAGGAAATGGAAAAGAAGGTGTTGAAGTTCTTCTTTGACGAGAAGAGCAATGCGAGGTGCATTTTCCTCAGCTTTTGTTTGATGGGTTTGGCATCGGGAATGGTTACAATATTGTGGACCACTATGGTGGGGTCATATCTGGGCATGTCTATGTAAGACCAAGTGAAAGCGTGGTTATGATCTCTGAGAAAAGAAGTGATGGCTTCTTGTTCAACAACATCTAAAGATTGTCTGATCTTTAGGATGTGCGGGTCATCCTGAGTATGAATGTTGATCTCGATAGTTGATTCATTCAACATGGTTTGTGTCTCAGAGGGTAATGACCAATGAATATATGAGTCTTCTACACCAAGGTAGGTGAGTATGGATTCATCATCCTACATTGAATGATGTTAATTGTAGGTGTGTCATCATCGATCATTTCAGGATACAGGAAGGGAAGAGTGGAAGGGGCCTCACCCTCACATTGATAAGTCAGAGGCCCCAAGGAAATGGTGTTTATGAAAAAAAAAAAAGTTAGGAGGGATAGATTTAGGATCCATCGACTCCATCGGTGAGGATGGTGATGAAGGTGGAGTGGGTGAAGAAGGTGGAGAAGAGCTAGTGTCCTTAATGAGTTCAATGCGGGCCTGTTTGGTAGGTGGTTCGGGAAGCCGATACCACTACGGTCATTATGTTTGTGGGTGGTACATGGAATAATGGTATGGCGGCCTTGCTCATAAAATCCAAAACCAAAACCCTTCCACACATCGGTGTAGGAAGGTGTGGGAAAAATGGTGATTGGTAAGTGATTGGAAGTCAATGGAAAATGGGTGGGTTTGTGATGGTGGTTCGGGTGTGTAAGTGGTAGTATCAAGTCCCCCATAGGTGAGACTAGTACGAAGATGAGGAGGACCATAAAGGAGGCATTCTCCTATACGGTGATCATAGCGAGGGTGTTGGTGAAGACTTCCATACTCTTGTGGAGTAAGGAATGTGTTGACACTATATAGGCGGTACTCCCCCAGTGAGGCATTGAAAAACACCTTCCAAGGATCAGTGGTTGGTATGTAGGTAGCTAGTATGGATAATGTGTCGGAGGTCGATGTGGAGGTGGAGTTAATGGATTGGGAAGCTGATGGGTCAACCATGGAGGTTATGGCAGTGGTAGGAATGGAGGAGGTATGTGTGGTAGAAGTAGTGGCTGTACTTGGTAGGTGGAGGTGTAGGTGAAGTGGTAGTGGTCATGGAGGTAGATGGCTTGATAGGTATGAGCACATCATTGGGTTGGTAAAGCATGTTGCATGTTTTGAAAGGTGATGGGTCAGCTGGAATGGTATAAGTGTGTCCTTCATGTTCAAACTTTACACAATGATGCAAAGTGGAAGGAACACAACCCATGACATGATCCAAGGTCTGCCAAGCAACAAGTTATATTGGAATTCCCCCTCCAAAACATAAAACAATTCTGGAATAGTGTGGGGACCCACATGAATGTGGAGGATGATGATGCCTAGTGTAGAGGTGATAGCATCATTGAATGAATGCAACATGACCGGATGTTTATGCATGTAATTGTCAGGTATGCACATTTGAGTGAATGCATGGGATGAAATGATGTTAATGCTTAGCACCCCCCCATCAATCATCACACGGCATACCCATATGTCATCGATGTGGATAGAGATGAAGAGGGCTGGGTCTGGGTCATCATTTTGGTGTGGCGCGATCTCTTCCTCTGAGAAGCTAAGGGAGGCCACTTGGTGAACAAGGTGGGGTGAAGATGAAGATGGTAATTTGGTGAGAGAGGCTACATGATGGGGTGTGATAATGGAGGCTACGGGTGTAGGGTCATTGGGTAAAACCTCAATAGATTGAAGAACCTCCATGAGAGCTTGATGATGGGATTTCGAGGTTTGAATGAGGTCATATAGGGACATTTTGAGGGGAGATTGGTGTAATTGTTTGAGCATGGTGTGATGTGTGACCATTAGAAATGGGGTACGTGGGGCCATGATAGTTATTTTAGGTATGGGTGTAGATGGTATGTTGGGTATAGGATTGGTTGGTGGGTCAGTTGCCTTTTCTTTACCCTTATCTTACGCATGTGTAGTGATGTGTATCATGTTGATTTGAGGAGTTGGAAAATGGAGAAGGTGTAGGATGAGTGGTATAATGACATGAAGGGAAAAAAACCTACTAGGAGGAGAAAAACCTTGTGAGGTGAGTTGGGTGCAACGACATTTGGGTGGTGGCGTGGCAAGTTCTCTGATGCGAACCATGTTAATTTCAAATCTTGGGGTGGCTCTAGGAGTTGTGAGGGTGGAGGTTGTGGTTGTTGAGTGGGTAGTGTGGGAATGGGTGTTGGTGAAGTAGGATCCTCATCGAGAAGGTCATCATCGTCAAAGTTGGTTTCTGGTGGACACAATTAGATAAGGATAGTTTTCAAGGCCTTACAATTCTCCACATCGTGCCTGGCACACATGATGGTATGCATGCAAATTTTAGTATCATCAAACCCTTTTGGCTTGGGTTTGAGGGGTCATAAGGTCTAAGTGGCGGTAATGTGATGACAAAGTCTCAAGGAGGTTGGTTAAAATTTTGGCATAAGACCCTGCTAGTGGATCACAATGGGAAGTGAACGTGGGTTTGGGTGTAGGTGTGGTTGATTGTTGAGGAATGGTCTTTGGAAGAGGAGGAGTGGGTCAAGCTATGGGTTTGGGTGCTTGGTGTGGTTTTGGTGTCGGTCGTGTTTGTTTAGGTAGGGGTATAGTAGATGGATGGGTAGGAGGGTGTGTGGTTGTTTTGACTACCTTATTGTGGGGTAGTGGAGTTTTGTTTTTGGGTTGCACCTTCTTGGGTAAAGGTGATGTGGGTGTATGAGGTCTAGAAGGAAAAGCAGATGGAGGAAGAGGGCGAGTTACCCATGGGGATAATGGGGGTGTTGTGAAGGTAGATGACGTGGGTCGTGCTTGAGGTGTGAGAGACAATGACTGAAGTGTAGTGGGTAGTGAAGCAATAGCTGAGGGTATTGGAGGTATGGGTGGTAAAGAGGCTACAGGTGTAGGTGTAAGTCATGTTGGGCATCTGGGTAGGTTAGAGGTTTGTGAGGAAGGAATGGGTTGTTGTGTTTTTGGTTTATTGGTGGGTGGAGGTTGCTTGACCATGTTGGGAAGCTGAGGTCCTAAGATGATGGGACAAGTGCAGGTGTGATTGGTGTGGTTGGGGTATGAGTTCTATGGGTTTGGTGCTTCTATTTGGGTGTCGGAGTAGGTGTGGTGTTGACTTTGGAGGATGTAGCTAAATCCAGTTTAATAGGTGGATGAGTAAGGCTGGTGGTCGGGGTGACCCCTAAAGTGGTAATAGGTTTAGTTGAGGAAGATGTTGTATGTGTGGATTTGGGTTTAGATGTAGGTTGGGTTATGGGTAAGGGTGTGGTTTGAGCTATAACAGGTGTCGTGGAAGGGGTTGTGATAGAGGTGGTTGTGTTTGGTTTGATTGGTCAAATATTTTTGGGTAGATAGTGGAGGTATCAACAAGGGATCTCTGCATCTGTGTTGAGATGGGAAGTAAAAGGCACCCCCATAGTAGAGCTCTATCCACATAATCTAAGTGATCGGCCAAACATGAGAATGACATGTCTGTAGGTGGAGTTGATGAGGACCTAATGGAAATTCCCATAAAATGTGTCTTAGAGATGGGGAATTGGCTAGCTTTACTTCGTGGGTAAGAGAGCCGAAAGTAGGTCTTGTAGGATTTTGGGTAGCTGATGGAGAATGCTCACCAAGAGGCAAAGGTATCTCAACTGGGTCTATGATGGGTGGAGGAGATGATGGGAGCTCCTCTATAAGTGGAGGAATGGATAGGTGCTCCTCTAATGGGTGCTCCTCTATGGGTGGAGGAGGTAATGGGTGCTCCTCATGGGTGGAGGAGGGTACTCCTCATGTGGGGAGGTAAAGGTTCTCTAAGTGGTGAAGCCAGGGGTGAGATGGTCTCAATGTTAGCGGAAGACTCCTCCATAGGTGATGAAGGAGATGAAAGGTGTTCCTCTATTGGTGAAGGAACAGGGGAGGTTGGTTCTAACGTGGAAGGAGGATTTTGGGCTAGGATCTCCTCTATGGAAGGAATATGGGGTAATTGGGAGGTGACAGTACATCATTAAAGATAGCGTGAACCTCACGGGTATGGGTATCATGAGTTGAGGTCTCACCGGTTTGATCAGATGAAGGGGCATGGTTGGGAAATGGTTTCTTGAAGATGTGTAGGTTTTGGTTGGCAGGTGCATTAGGATTATCCATGGTTAACTCACCTTTCTCGAGCATTTCTTGGACAATATTTTTGAAAGTGATGCAATTTCCATCACTATGACCCTTTACTCGATGATAATTACAGAAATCATGTTCTTTATACCATGCGGGCATGGGGTGAGCAGGGTCAAAACCAGTGTGTGGTTTTATGGGTGGAAGAGTGATGGCTCCGGCTTTGATAAGATTTTCTAAGACAAAAGAGTAAGGTTCCCCAATTGGGGTATATTTCCACTGCTCTCATCTGAATTGAAAAGTCTAGGATAGGTGAGAGATTAGATGAAGGGGTAGCTTGATTTGATGGATGTGTTGGGCCGGCCTTGAGTACCACTTGCATTAGTGGTGCCCTTAGCTTTTGAATAATTGGTTTGTGGTTTGGAAGAAGAAGAGGTATCATTTGACTTGAATGCTGAATTCTTATTGCGTAATTGGATTTTCTTCTCTTCGATGGCCCGAATCTCTAACTTTCGTGCCATAGTGAATGCTTCATCGAATGTTTGGAAGGTTTGGACCTGCAAGGTCGGTGAGATATGTCTAGCACAAGCCCATGTGAAGAGCTCGATGAGTTCATTTGTGGCAGTTGGAAGGTAAGTTGGTTGATCAGGCTACGCCATGTGTGACAAATCTGTGATAGATTCATCCTCATACTAACGTGTGGAGTATAGATCGGTCATGGTAACCTTCTTGATGATATTGATAGAGAAATGATCCAAGAAGGCTTGGGCTACTTGATTGAATGAGAATATAGAGTGTCTAGGTAACCCACTATACCAATCTAATGCAGGTCTAGTGAGGGACATGGGAAAGGTTCTCAAGAGCAAGGCATCATCATGAGTGATCAGATAACACCCATGTTTGAATGACCACAAAATGTTGTTGCGGGTCTTCTTTGCTATTGAAAATGATTGAATTTAGGCATTTCCCAATGCATGGGGTATGAGTGGATAGGAATGGATGGGTGAATGGGCTCATTGCAAATCTCATCATAGGTGAGAGTGTTGCGGGAGCTGAAAACCGATGCCTCCAATGTACATCTTGTCCAACATCAATTTAATTAGGTCATTGGTGGGTTGCGATGATTGGGTGCCTCTATAGCATGAGAGGGTTGGTTTTGGGCATATAACAAGGGGTGGCACTCTAGTGTATGGGGCTGCCATGTAGGTTGATTGAGAAGAAGGTAGTGAAACAGGGGTACATACCCGAATGTATAATGGATGAAATGGGAGGTTGTTGGTAGTATGTATATGGGGGTGGAAGGGTTGTGGTAACCCTAGTGGCAATAGGGGCTAATGATTGTGGAATGGAAAGGACCACGTTCTAAAATGGGGTAGGGGTCACCAACACTTGGAGGTGGTAATGTAGCTATGGGTATGTGTGAGACATTAGGGGTGGATGAGGTTGTGTTTGGGGTAGTTGTCACGGGTATGGTGGATGTAGCGGGTGCCACGGAGGTAGCAAGATGCGCGAGTTATAGCGGGTATAGGACCTAGCTGCTAAAATGACTGGGGGTAAGGTAGATGTGGGCAGCATAGAGCCAGATGGGGCCGATGTGGGAGTGGGAGTGAGAGTCGGGGGGATAGATATGGGCATGTCCATATATCAACTGACCCAGGCATCTCGAGTGGATGAGTGGGAAAGGTAAAACTGCAAGGTGGCAGGGTTTTGGTCAAGGAGTCATGCGAAACTCCTCATCTCTAGTAGTGATAGTAATAGGTTGGATGGGATCCATGGCTGGTGATAAAATGGAAGGTGGTGAAGGACTAGGTGGGAGTGGTTGAAAACTGGCGTGAAATACAAGTGCACTTGCTTGTCTTGGTCAACACCATGTGAACCAATATTGATCAGGTAGGGCTGCTTCTCTGTAAATGACACAGAGAACAACAGGAACAGGTGAATCTAGTGGCAAAAAGTGGATTAGGTACCAAATGGTGGTTGGAATGTGAAACAGGCTAACTGATGCCGTTAGGGAAAACCGACGCTGCGGTTAGGGTAACCACTTTTGCGTCACTTGTAGAAAATGGACAGTGAGTGAAAAAAAGGCAGAAGGTGAAATCTAATAGGTATGCCAAATCTGATGATGTTTACAACATCAATGGGTATGATGGTAGTGATAGGGACTGTGAAAAGTGGAAGAAAATGAATAAAAATGTCCTTTTGAGTAGGTTAGCAAAAGGACCTAGAACCGACGTCGGTTGGGTATAACCGATGGCGGTCAGAGGTAACCGATGATGGTTACTTGTGAAATTGAAATAGTGATGAAAGAAAAGTGGTTGTGAATTAAAATATGGTGTAGAATCAGACCCAAAATTCTAGAATGATGATGATATGGCCCAGGCACACTCAGGTGAAGCCAGAATACACCAGCTATGATGAGGAGCGTGCAAGGATGAACAAAAAAAAGTGAAGAACGTGATCTCTCACCTCAAAATGCAAGCCAAGCAGAAAACACTAAGAAAAATGTGATCCTAGGAGTGCCTTTTCTATTATGTTTGTTTAGCTTATGCTATTTAGGGACTGACACATGAATTGTGAAATAGAGTTTTTTGTGAGGATGGCTTCCTACAAAGAAGGAGATCTAAAAGGTGAGGTTTTAGGTATGTTATGGTGGGGGCGGGCTTCGCTCTGAAGTATGACTCGATAGAGTAGTGAGTGGGTGCCCATATGTGATCATGTGATCACCTACAACTTCTTCCAGTAGGATGTTGTTTAAGAATGTATGTATTTTGAATTTTTGTGAGGTTTGGTAAGACTCAGAGAAAGAGAAAAGGAAAGAAGTGCTTTTCTACGATTCATTTGTCAACCATCAGTTGGGCATGACTTCCAGCGTATAGGTTGCCCTCAATTAATGTGAGCTAATGTGATAAATCAGAATGGAATGCACTTATTTTTAAGCCCAAATCGAGATGTGAAATTGGATGACACAATAAGATGAAGAGGAAGAGGGATGCTCTTTCACTATAATGCAAAAAACATGAAGAAATGGTTCTTTTTAATTACACCAAAAGAAAAGTTTCCTTTAGAGCAAATAGAAAGAAGAGGTGGGTTACCAAGGAAGAAAATTAGTGTGTATGCTTTTTAGAAGGAAAAAAACACACAATTTTCCTAGGAATGAATGAAATGCAAGGAACCCCGGATGGGTCCCACCAGCATGCCAAAATGTTTCACCTGATTCTTAGATCGTTTCTTTGAAGTGTTGATGAAACAGATAGGGTAACAGGCATAGGAGGAATACCTGTTCAAATGTTGGTTGATGGGTTGTTGCACGTGTATGACTTCCGAATCCATAGCTGATCGTGAGAGCTTCCTTTTGGCTAGGAGGAACTACCTGTAATGCAAAGCAAGACCACCAGAAGGAATTAAACAATATGGGCAGTGAACTACCTAGCGTATGCTAGATCCGGGAAGTGTGATACTTCCTAGATGGTTGTCAGTCCACTTTATTTTAAACAATTTAATGTTGTAAACAAAGTAAATCCTATTGTAATTTGAAATGATTTAGGTATCTCACTTAAAACACAATAAGAAATAGATCTAATCTAACAGGCTAAGCTAGAATAGAATCCAAAGGTCAAATGATTGGTTCTGGGTTCTAGAGTTTGACAGAGGTCTCGGGTAGATCACAGGTGGATGAGGGTGAGATGAAATTTGGTGGGTAGGTCTCTGTTCTGGGCTGTATGGGAAAATACAGAGACCGATGTCGGTTAAGGGTAACCGACGACGGTCGGTGTGTGGTAACCGGTGCTTGATTCTTGTGGAAATCTGAAATGCCACAAAAAGCTTTGGGTCTCCTTTGTGATTGCACAAAGGACTTTGGTTGGTCGGGATGAGGTATTGGGTGACTAGGGTAGGCTTTGGTGAGGTTTTAATGGGTATATGGAGGTGGAAATGTTGGAGAAGGTCAATAGGTGGCTAGGTAAACAATAGATGATAAAATGATGATGAAATGAAATAAACCAGAAAAGTATGACATTATACTTACTTGGATTCTAGTCCTAAATGCCATGAGTGAGGGATGGAGGTGCTGATGAGGGTTTTGAAGGCTGCAAGTGATCACCAACTGAAGGAAAGCTTTTGCATGGGCTGCATGTACATTCCTCTTTGCTTGGTTAGATCAAATCATGGTGGGATGGTTGTGCAGGAAAAGATGCTTGATCTCCTTCCTTGCATGTGATTCTCACTAGAATTCACTCTCTGAAGATGTGTTATCTCTCTGAGATGTGTTTTTCTTACTTGCAACCTTTTTTTTTTGCTTCAACTTCTTGACCTTGAGAATAAGGTTGTTTTGGGGTTAAAATGGGTAACCAACACGGCGGTTCCGCTTACTTGGCAGGTGATGGTTAGGGGTAACCGGCATCGGTCAAGGTGGGATTTCCTAGGTTTACTAAACTAGGGAGATCCTCTTGATTTCCTCGATCTCATGTCGTTAAACCCATGGATTAGACTAGAGAGCTTCTTGTGAGCATGTGGGAATGTGGTTAGAGGAATGTAGGCATTGATTTTTAGGGTTTGGGTAAGTCTTAGTTAGTTATGGCAACTTACTAAGAATAGGTCTTAGGTTGAGTTGGCTTGGTGAGGTGTCTAAGTGAATCTATATGTGGATATATATTTAAAATAAGATATAGATATAGTGAGGATAATGAATCAATTTAATTAAATTAATTAAATTCATATTAGTGAGGTGAAGGGGGCCATGACTAGGTGAATGTGATGAAGGGTGTTTATTCATCGAGGGACCAAAGGGAGTGTGACCTAATTTTAGTGTCTACAATGATGGTTAGGACGTCGGGTAACCAGGGTAAAGGGATGATCAAACAAGTTTAAAATAAGTGAAATTAAAATTTCTCATACAATCACTAGTAATTTAATGTGTGTAAAGTGTATTCAACTTCTTTTGTGTAAGGAACCTTTATTTAATTTAGGTGATAACTTAAAACACATATTAGTAGCATGAAACAAAAAGCATGATATCCAATACTTATTAAATGAATCGATTATTGATACATGTTACATGTAATCACAAAATTTATATTAAGGTCCAAATTGTTACATGTAATCACAAAATCATGCAATTTCTATTTACATCATGCCTCTAAGTATGTCATTATATGCATGATTCATAATAACAAAAACAAGTCATTAAAAACACTTGTTTTTCCTTTACATTGTTGTATCTTTTCCATACTCTTTTTGTTTTATTTTCTAGAATGGACACTTTACTTATGAACATTGGAAAACATGTGACCCAAATTTATATTTTATATTATACTCTCTCGAGCATCCCAGACAATACCACCCATTAGGGACAGGAGCACCCAGGTGCTACTGTCCCCTTTGGGTGCTTATATCCTCTTCCCTCTCTTTTTCAAATTTGGATTGCCACATCATTTGATATATTTTCTAAAGTCTCTTTTATCACTTTGGTTCAATTTTTTGGTTGTTAATGATGAAATTCAAACAAGGTAATCATATATATATATATATATATATATATATATATATATATATATATATATACACATAACTAAATTACTATTGTTAGGGGGCTAGAAAATTTAGGCTATCACTTACTATCTACTACTTGGGAAAAGAAAAACACTCAAGGACTGCATTTTGGGTTGCATTATTCACTACATAGGAGGGCTTATTCTGAATTCCATATCACACATTTATCTTTGGGGAAAAATTATTTGTATCTAGTTATCTTGGTGTGATTGACACAAGTGAAACCTATCTTCAAGGGACACAATTCAATCACACACACACACACACACACTACATAGAGTTCGAACTATAGTGCAAAACTTGGTGACAATCACATTGGTGTGACCGCCAATGCCATTTTGAATCAAGAATATGCATTATTTATTCCATCTAATGTTTTCTTGAGGCTTTTATATGTAGCTAGGGCTGGTATGTTCGGTATGAAACAAGAACCCTATAAAGAAGTGTATGCGACAAACAATGAAAGGAAGAAGTTAAGTTTAGACCACTGAAAAACTAGAAGTAAAACACTTGTCACGACAATAGTTCTCGATTAGAAACTAGCACCTAAGGAAGTACTTTCCCATTGAGTGGTTATTTACAAAGAATTTCAAGAATCCAGCTTTCCCATGATCATACAAAGATCAAATCCAACCTTCTTGTCCTAGAATCACCCAAATATCTCAATACAAGATATGTCACTCTTATCTCCTATCTTTCACATTTTCTTGTAATTTTTAGGCTATATATTTATTATATATTGGCTATTATTGTTATATTCATTTTATCTTAGTCCTTTGTGTAACATCCTTAATTTAATACCTTAGAACAAGAAAAAATTTTTTGAGTAATGTTCTCTTTGTTCTAAATAAATAATTTAGAACACACATATCATAACAATCATTCTTATAACAGATAACCATATGTAGCTGTAATGATTCGGTATACCACCGATCTATTCATTCCATGACTCGGTGAACTACCGATCTATTCATGCGTAACTTTGAGATTGAAGTTTTCAACTGAGCACTTTCATTCTCGTGGCTCTCTTCCCTATTCCGGGATTCTGAGTGCTCTATCTAAGGAACCTATCTGAACAATTGTTACCATTATTCATTGGCATCATGATCCTTAGACTAGGTGACATAGGAATACGTAATTACCACTTGCAATACTTTGGCCAAAGGTTTGAAACATACTGTTCATATTACTTATTCCTTGATGACATACTCATCAATCCGTAGAATACGTCCTTCACCCCACTCTAATGTTATATAGAACGTATTATATCGACCTCTGTCACCCTCTTGCCCCCAATTTTCACTGGATCGGGATAATATCATAATTCACGTTATAAGGATGCCATCAAGACTAGGGGTAATTTGACATACTTTGGGTCAATCGATGTTAACCCCATGTGTCAAGGTACCCCGAGTGTCAAGGGGCTACCTCATAACCCGTCTATGAACCTAACCAGTCTAGAGGGAAATCTTGATCAAGTTTCAAGTGTAAATCTTAATGATCAATGCGTATGGGTGTTTCCATATGTCATCTACATTTTTGTATCCTTGAGAAGATCCTAATCTTCTCAAAGGTACAACCCCAGCCTGACATGTGTCAACATCCTACTAAATGTACCTCGAAAAGATGTACATACCTCCAAAAAATTTACTTATGATGAGATATATATTTGGATTACATGCCCTCCAATTGGGTAGCCTTCCCTAACCCTGAGTCCCACACTCCTTGAGTTACCTTCTGTAATTAGGTTCAGTTTCACAAAAGGGTTTTAATAGATTTAAAATTGTTACAAGCTACCTTGGTACCTAACAACCTTATATCCACAAATAGGGCAATAGCCCTTAAGTTTTTCCCCATTAGGAAAATAACTAAACCAAAAAAAGTATGTAACAACCTTAGAGATTGAAACATAACAGACTTAATACCATTAAGTCATGGTGATTTATAACCATCAATATATATTGCTTTTGAATTAGAACATTAAGAGAGTATTAGGATTTTCTTCTAGCTATAACTACATTTTAGGGCATAGTTCACTCTCAAATTCCTAGTCATGCAATGGTCCGATTTCCAATTTAACCATAATCATATGATATAAGAATTACTAACCAAAAATATGTAGTATTCATCCATATAGTTAAATAAAGCTTACTTAGGGAAATCCATCCAAACCCCATCGTATAGAATAATAAGAATGCACACTCATTCATACTAGTAATAGGAAGATCATTCCAACAACTAAATAACACAAACCACATAAGTAAAATGTCCCCATTTCATTTATCCCCAAAACTATACAATTACAACCTATGCACTTCAGCATATTTTAATACAATAATCTTCAGCAAGGATTAACTTTCTTCTATAGTACAATTAGAAAAATCATGTCAGAATTCTTCATAAAAACCAGATTAAACAAATTCATCATATCAATCTTCCTGCCTTTACCACTTTAAGATGACCATCTGCAAAAATTTCTAGCACGGGTTAGTTCAAGGTGAACTGAGAATGATAAGCACTAATCCTTAAAACAATTGCATTCCCCCAATTTTTTCATTAAACAATCTGTTTAAATGACATCAATTTCATCGACTCCAAAATCATGATTCACACTAGTTTTCATTTTTCCAATGACTTTATATCGTAACTCAAATCACGTATATAATTTGAACTTAGTCTATTTCGAGATGATTTGTTTAATACAAGAAAAGAGAAAGGACATTCTGTGTCACATGTACCTAATCATAAGCAAAGCCGAGAACAATGTCAAGCATGTTTATTTCATTCCAATTAAAAGAATAAAACCTTTTTAAGGTGTGCTTCCAACAGTTCGTATAAAATCAATTTGAACAAGAAGAGATTATTGTCTCATGCAAGATCACCTTAAAACTACCATTAACTCTATTATACCAATTTTCAATCATTGATAAGTATGCAAAATTCTAACTACAGGGTTACCTTTATACAAGAGATAACAAACTGAGTTTAAATTCAAGACAATGGTACTGCCAGTAAATGAAAGGAGTCTTCTAAGTTAAGATCTCACCACTTATAATTTCTTCCCTCTTATTCTTAACAGTCTTTTCATCTCATAACCAGACAGTAGAGTTCCTTATAGGAATTCTAAAGAAGAGAACACTATAATTTCAAGAGAGAGTGAGTGTGAATACCTTCGTATTTCGAAATCCTATAATTTCTTTCCTTCATAACTTAGAGGAAGGAGCAGAGAAAATCAAAACTTTATTTTAATCAAGTTCAGAACTATACTAACATCCAAGTAGTAATGTACATTCTCTCATCCAATCAGGTAAGAAGAGGGCAAGTAAAATAATACTTACGTTTAACCAAAATCTCAGATCAAATAGAGCCACCTTCGGATTTGCCAATAGATCACTACGATCTTACAACTATACATTAAACAAAAGCCAATAACGTTTTCTTTACATAAAATGTTATAAACGATCTAATCTCATACCACAATCCTGCTCTAAAGTAAACAGTCTACATTTCCTTCATTACTCGAACCATTTGGGTCTAAGAGTTAGGATAACCTTCCCATTACCTACTTATTACCAATGGATCAAAACTAAATTATTTCAACCGTTGCACTGTTAGGTTGTTATATCATTTCAAGATACCAAACCAAAAATGCATGTACAGAGTCAATAATAGAATTCTAAATACAGATTCAGCAATGCCTCAAAAGCCATCCTACTCATACCATAGTAGTTATCAACGACTTTAACTGTACAAAATAAATAAATCATTCAGTTGCATATGGATCATTTCAACCCAAATTTCAACTACAAAAGAAAAGCATTAGCTGAACATAAATAAGCTTATCAACGTTGAAGTCGTTGTTTTTCTTTCAAAGTAGAATTCCCAACATTGTGAAATGCGGCCCCAAGAAATAGATTCCACAACACCTCTGGTAAAACACCTCATACCTCAACCACACATTAAACATAATTTACATTAAGGTAGATCTAAGATTTATCCGTGAATTTTCCAGAGATACAAGAGTTTATCCAAATACATTTTCTCTTTCTAATATCCATGTAAGATCACAAAAACAATAGTTTAACCAAATACTTCCATGCTCACAAAACTTTGTATTCATAAGAACATTCATACTCTTTTAAAGTAAAAAATACAGGCTTTGATTTCAAACAACCTTTCCAACTCACGCGACTAAAACAGTCGAGTTTCACTGATTAATCTAACATTCCAACCATAAATTCAATTACCTACTTTCTTGAACATGGACCAGTAATAGTTAGAGCCCATACGATGAAGCAAACAATCATTTAATCCAATCATATTCAAGTAGTAAATAATTACAGTGGTGTTTTCAAACACGTTATCACTATGCAAGCATTCATTCATGGAGGCAGTTTCTAATCAAATACCCTCGACAGATAAAGAAAACTTACAACATTTCCAAATAGAAAGCGAACTCCACCATGGATTCAAAGCATGAAAACAAGATTAATGAAACAGTTTCATCCAGATCCAAATACAACCCAAACCCCAAATCAACATAAAAACTCAAATCATTGTTACTACCAAGTCAAAATATGCATACATTATCTAAACAGAGTTGTTCTAATGAAAACATTTAAATAAATGCAATATTTTTAATAGCTTAGGGCCTATCATGCCTGATAGTGTCGCTAAATTTTTTAAGAAGACCTCTAAATGCACTCACACCTTCTCTTCTTCTTCCACGAAAGATTAAACAACAAAATATTGTTACCTCCATGCCTTATATACTTCCCCTGATAGAGAAGAAAGTTTGAAACTCTCAAAATTTCCATGCAACGAAGAGTAGACAATCGGTTCAAGAACCAAGGTCTTGATGCAGAGTGAAAAACGGAATGCATGAAAAACAAAACAACCAAGCAAAATTCCACTTGCATGCCTTCCCAAGCAATCTGCGCTCGAGGCCCTATGCACATTAATTGCATTTATTTTTATTCTCCCACCTATTTTCCATTGCCACCAACTACCAAAGTTGGTGAATGCCAAAACAAAATAAACAAACATTCCCATTCTTAGAGATACTGCCACGTAAGACTCACTTAGCAAATTTACCCTCTGCTAAACCTGGCAGCACTCCCTGTCCTTCATCCTTATCCTTTCTTAAATGCCATGGAAACCACTGCCCATGACTCGCGACCCTCCTTAGGTCCCCCTTCATAGCATTAGTTTAGGATAGGTTAGTGACTTAGGTTAGATCATAGGTAGACTTTAGTCTTATTGCCATAGGATATAGCATTAGTCACCCTCCATAGTGATAGGTTTAGTTAACCCTTAGGAGTATTAAGCTCGTAGTTTTAGGACTAGGTTAGATTAACTAACCTTGCAACATTAGGTTATAGTTTAGGTTAAAACTAATAACCTTACTAATTCTAGTCTAGGTCCCCAAGATAGGACTAATCAGTAATAGAGTTCAAACAGATAAAACATTCCTGGATCAGATTCCATTTGGCATCAAGAAAATTAAGCTTTAGATATAAAACATACACATCTTACATGGCTTATGGTCCATGTCCTTCCCGATGCTATGATAACTGGAACCAGATTCTGATTACCATGATCAGCCAGAGTTAACCTCCGGAATTAAACATTCAAAGCTTAATCAAACTTAGTAATGTTGTATATATCTTCCCCCTCGGGTAGATATGGGAATAACAACAAGTAAAGGGCGCACGACATAAGGTGTCAACATGAAGAAATTCGCACCTTGGCGTAGGTAAAGGGCGCATGACATAAGGTGTCGACATGAAGAAATTTGTGCCTTGGCGCAGGTAAAGGGCGCATGACATAAGGTGTTGACATGAAGAAATTCACGCCTTGGCGCAGGTAAAGGGCGCACGACATAAGGTGTCGACATGAAGAAATTCGCGCCTTGGTGCAAATAAGAGTATGTCGACATAAGGATGGATGCGCCGGGGCACATCTTCAGGAGGCACAACATTTTGAGCGTTGACAGAAGCGCCACTCCACCCAGATATTCACCAAGTGGACCGAAGCGAGCGCTCAAAGAAGCAAATGAGTCTAACATACTAGACTTTTATGAAGGAATAGTGACCAGGTTCGGTGTGCCGACCACTATCATATCAGACAATGCATTGGCATTCATAGGTTCCAAGATTACAAAATGGGCTGTCAAGAATGGAATCTATTTGAGCACCTCTTCAAATTATTACCCACAAGGAAATAGACAGCAGAGTCCACGAAACAATAATTTGCTAAGAATCATCAGAAGGACTCTGGATGAAAACCAAATGACATGGCATACCAAGCTAAAATCAGCATTATGGGCTGACAGATAACGCCAAAGAGATCTACAGGTAATTCTCCCTACAAGTTGGTCTATGGGAAAGAGGTAATATTGCCTATATCATTAGAATTGCCAACATTGGAGCTCATGAAGTAGTTGGAGTTGTCTGAGTTTGAACCAATGGAGGCCAGGTATGCAGAGTTGATGGAATTGGAAGAAATAAGAGAACATGCAGTTCTGATGATTGAAAAGGATCAGGCCTTAGTAAAAAGATGGTTTGATAAGAAGGAAAGAGCAAAGACCTTCTAGGAAGGGGACCTAGTTCTAAAATGGGATGGAGATCGGGAAAAACCAGGAAGGCACTCCAAGTTTGATGCCATTTGGAGTGGCCCCTACATGGTCATGGGATGTAAAAGTAGTAATGCCTTCCAATTATCTACATTGGATGGAGAAGAACTCCCGATTCCGGTTAATGGAATCTATCTTAAACATTGCTACTAAAAGGAAAAGGTTTACCCTTGTAAATATTAGCCTAGATTTTAATTCCTCTAAGTGCGTATGCATATTGTCTTGTTATAGTTAGGTTTCATTTCCCTAAGTGCTCTGGCACAGGTTTTGTTGCTCTCAGGTTGAATTTCTATAGTTCAGCATGCTCTCGAAGAAGGAGTTGTGGTATCAGGCTCGGGATTAGAGATCAAGTTGGTTTCAAGTTATTTCTTATGACTCCATGCCCAATGGATTGCTAAAAGGCCACTGATCTTCTACCTAGTAGGCAAGCGACCCCGTTGAGTCACCAAATTGTTGTATATATCTTCCCCCTCGGGTAGATATGGGAATAACAACAGGTAAAGGGTGCATGACATAAGGTGTCGACATGAATAAATTCGCACCTTGGCGCAGGTAAAGGGCGCATGACATAAGGTGTCGACATGAAGAAATTCGCGCCTTGGCATAGGTAAAGGGCGCACGACATAAGGTGTCGACATGAAGAAATTCACACCTTCGCACAAGTAAAGGGCACACGACATAAGGTGTCAACATGAAGAAATTCGTACCTTGGTGCAAATAAGAGTATGTCAACATAAGGATGGATGCGCCAGGTGCATCTTCAGGAGGCGCAACATTTTGAGCACTGATAGGAAGCAGACCCTGACCCAGATATTCAAATGGCCATAACTTTTCACAGGGAGCTCGGATTCACGCAAGGTTGGACTTTTCGGAAAGCTTACGAGGTCCTCTATCCAACTATGACTAGGATATCTTTAATTGGGTGAGAACAAATTTTTAAAAATGCAAAATATAGTTTGCCACTTTTTGGGTTTGCTAGGGTTCTCACCTACCGCCATAATGAGATAAATTAAATGTAACCTAGAGGTGGTTGGGGTAGATTTGGATTTCCTCTCTCTTCCCTCTCTCATTCTTCCTATAAATTGTAAGGAGGGGATTCTTTCTAAAGTTTGGACATTCTTGTTTTGCCCCTCCCTTCTTCTCTTGGTAGGTGAGTTTTTGGAGTTCAAACCTCCCATTTAGAATTGTAATGCAATTTTGCCTCTTGGCATTTTGTAGTGTATTGTATCAATCTTTTGAGCAGATAATGCATGTCTGTGGATGATTATCAACCCTCTCTGTGTTTATTTTCATCCTCCCGATCTTTCACTACAATTTTGGTTATTTGTGCATGATCTTACATTACATTTTAATGGTTTGTGTTTATTGGCAAGACAGGTGTTCTTCATTCCTCGGTGCATCACCTTTGTTAGTTTAGGTTTATTTTTATGCATCTTCTTACCCTGTCTCTTTGGCAAGTTAGATTAGGTTTTTGAGTAAACCCTCTACATTTTTATGTGTGCATCTGAATAGAGGAATAGGAACTGGCCTTCATCCAGAGAGTTTTCCCAATTCACAAGGTCCCACACTTGGGAAAAGCTCCATGTTATGCAATTGCACTGAGAGTCTCAACCCATGGAGTTTTAGACATTCAGGGGTGCTATGATTCGCCATCAATAGTTTTGGCATGCCCAGTGGGAAAAGAGGTCATTCCACAAGATTTGAAGGAATTTTCAAGAAATTTGGACTAAAAAATTGCAGGTTTTACAATTTCAGATTTTTCACTTCCAGTGCTAACTTTGAAATCGATTTTCAAGGACTTAACTTGCTCAAAACAAGTCAAAATTTCACCAGTGATAGATCTGGGGGTAATATTCAAAAGGGTATTCTTAGATTTTTGAGATTTTGACTTTCAAAATTTCATGGTTTTTAGTATTTCGGGTTTTCCTAGGTGTTGAGCATGTCCCAAGTTCCGACACAGTGTATTTCAGGTTTTGTAAGTTGCCTTACATGACCTAAGTTTTACATGCACCTTTAAGGATTAGTAGCTACACAACAAAACCCGATAACCTAAATTGAAGAACTATATCTTCGGGTCCTTCAAGCTTTTAAATTCTATTTTTTAATATTGTCAAGGTTTAGTTTGTAACTTGGCAGAATCTAGCCTTTTGAGGCTCATTATCTAACACATCTGGTGACTCAGAAGGGGATAGAATTCAGTGGTTTAGCAGCAATAGTTTCCTAGGCGCATGAGAAGAATTTGAACCAGGTCTGATACTCGAGAAGAGGGGTTATTTGTCCACTTACAGCTATCACCAGGTAGAGGAAGGAGAGGAAGAGGACCACGAAGATCACCATCTCCACCTAACTAGACTTTGTCTACACCTCCACCTGGTAGACCTTTTCTCGCATCAACTAGAGTTCTTAGGCCAATCATAATGGCACATCTACCACCGAATCCCTTTGTCAATTTCACTGGCAGCAGCCCACTTGCCCTCAATGCATAGAATCTAGTTCCAATTACAGCATTGAAGAACATTCCATTTTTCACTAGAGAAAATCATACCACTCCTGGTGATCATGTCAAAGACATTGCTAATGTTTGTGCAATCCATGAGATAAATGAAATGGATGTTGCTATCAAATTGTTGGCATCTTCATTCAAAGGGAAGGCATTGCAATGGTTTAGGAGCCTTAGAGCTGGTTCTATCCAAAATTGGAATCAGTTATGCATAGTTCTCCATGAGTAGTTTGGAGAAAAGGGAGACAATTTTTCTCTACTAGAACAATTGACAACTATCAAGAGAGCTCCCAACGAGTAGCTGACTGACTTCAACTTCAGATTTCAAAGGTCTTGGGATAGGATTCCAGTGGCCATTAGGCCAACAGCTGAAGGTGCTTTTCTATATTATCTTAAGGCTTTGAATTATGATATTTCTATGTTAATTAAATCTATGGGAGGCACAACCTTACCTGCTACTTATAACATTACCATTAGGGCTGAAAACTATCTTATTCAAGCTGGTAAGTTGGCTCCTAGGCCTCCCATGCCCTTGTATCCAAACTTAGAAAATCCAAGCACTAGTCAAACACCCACTTTGGCTCTTATTCCCACTCCTAGAAATCAAAGTTCAAATGAAACTTCTACTTCATCCTCTAGTGCTTCAAATGAACTCCAAGAGGTCATGAAACAATTGCAAAATTTGGGAAATGAGCTGGTTACACTCAAGAGGTAGCAGGTCCAAGGCTTTAGACCTTCTTATCAGCCTCAAGCCTAGCCCAATAGGCCACCCAATCCAACTACAAATCAAAGCCAAGTAAGGCCTACCGCCAATAGACCATTTCAACCCTATAACCCCAATGTTGCATCTGCTTCTAAAGCATTAGTGCCAGTGCAAAACAACATAGCTCAAGAGTATGATTGGTGTTTCCCATGCAATGAACCTCACAACCAATCTATGTGCTTCAATGGTGCTTTGAACCAAGCCTTTATGGTGACAACTACTGGCGTAGAGGGTGAAGTGAGTCAAGAAACAAATCAGCAACAAGGGACATCTCAGCAAAAGACTAACTCCAAATGATACCGCACTTGTGAATTGGCAAGTTGAGGATTTTTGTGGCATGAATCAAACAATTTCTCAGAGTGTAGCAGCTAACACAAGATCAAAGAAGAGGAATATTGGTGAAGGGCAATCATTGGCTCCAAGTGATCTACAACCTTCCATCACTCTACAAGGTGTTGGTAAGCAAAATATAGTTCCAAACACGCAAGGACAGCCCAAACCACCTTCTAAACCAACTCAAATGCCAACTGTTACTGCCCATGCACAAGAAAGGAATGCACAGACTAAAGGAAAACAAAGAGATGTTTCATCCCCATTTAGCATCATTGATCAAATGAAGAAGACAAATGTGAATATATCAATGTGGGAATCTTTATCCATCCCAGGCCAAAGAGATCTTTTACAATCTGCCATGAAGAATTGGTCAACTTCAAACTAGCAGTCCCTATGCAAGAGAATGTCCTCACAAATGTTGCTCACCAAGGGAATCATGAAGGACAACAAGGTAAAGTTTTGAAACCCTCCATTTTATGTTTCATTAATCATTGGGGATAAACTAGTACACAATTGCATGATTGATTCTCGGGCAAGTAGTTCATCATGCCCAAGAAAATAGCTTATCACTGGTCTCCAATATGAATTCATATCAAAGGGGGTAGTGCAATTGGATGGGACAAAAGAAGAACAATGGGGGAGTGATTAAAGGTTTGAATCTTACCTTGCATACATGCCCCAACATTACCCTTTTGCAAGATGTGTCAGTGATAGATTTTCCACCACTCTTTGCCCTATGCTTATCAAGGGATTTCACAACCAAAATTGGAGGCTACTTATCTGTTGACTGGTCACACATGTTGTTCAAAACAAGATATGGTACTAAGGTCACAATCAGATATGAACCAATTGCAAACTTTCATATTGAGCCTCATACTCCAAGCCAAATCAATGCCAACTATTCAAAGATTTGATCAAGAATATTATCCAAGCACGAGATAAAGCCAACACCAAAGTTGGAAGCATCCCAAATTTGACTCTTGACGAATGGGCAAGCAAGGTACATGCTTTTGATCCCTACCAAGAAGAAGAAGAATCTAAGCTAGGAGTCTATTACATACATGAAGAAAACTAGTCTATTCCTAGCATCACCAAACCAGACCATAAGGATGACAATGAGGTATGGCAATTATTTTTCGATGGATCAAGGAGTAGGCAAGGTGCAGGAGGAGGAGTTATGCTTATTTCACATCAAGGCATCAAATATTATTCAGCTTTCCGTTTCTAGTTTTCTTGTTCAAACAACAAAACTGAATATGAGGCCTTGATTCATGGACTTCATTGGGCCAGGAAAAAGGGCATAAAGAACTTGCAGTGTTCGGGGATAGCGAGCTGATTGTCAATCAAGTCAAGGTACAACATGCTACAAAGAATGAATTTCTAAAGAACTACAAGAATAGGGTATGGGACCTCATTGAGGATTTTGAAGCTTTCAACATCGTGTCCATACCTAGGAAGAAAAAAATGAAGCCACGGATAGGCTCGCAGAGTAGTTGGAGCAATGTTTGATGTCGTTGACAACATCAGAAGGGAGACAACATAACCACATATCCATGTGCTTGTGAGGCCACAGATTCCGGATAATAACATGAGTGGCAGTGTTTGAGAACAATCAACGAGATCATCAATTTTTACAAGAAGATGCTGAATTCTCACTAGAATCGGATGGACTAGAGCAGCAATACGGGATCAAGTAGTGCAAGTAGTGCAGCTATAAACAAACAAGCTTCCTAAGGTTTTAGTAACATTGGAATCTATCTTCAACCCTAACGACTGGTTCCGTAAGGAGAAGGCTAACATACGGAGTTAAGAGAGAAGATTTAGAGCCAATTCTGGTTGGGAAGGCAAAACACTTCAAATTGGTAAAGTGGCCATTGAGCAGGAGAAATCAGATTTCATACAGCTTTACCAAGAATTTCCAGATGTCTTCACTTGGAGCTATGAATACTTGAGAGGATTCAATCTGAAGTTGGCACAACATACCATAGAATTGGATCCAGATGCTAAGCCCATCGCAGAAGCAGACCAAGGTACTTTTCAACCTCACATTGAGCCTCTAATGAAGAAAGAGCTAAATAAAATAATAGAGACAAGCATTATATTCCCGATCAAGCACTCAAGCAAGGGTTCAAACTTGGTTTGGGTCGAAAGAAGAGCAGAGAAATCAGGTTGTGTGTGGACTTCCGAGACCTCAACAGGGCATCTCTCAAAGACCATTACCCACTTCCTTCAATGGAACAAATATTGCAAGTGGTGTCCGGTTCGGAGAGATTCTCTCTCCTAGATGGCTATTCGGGGTATAATCAGATAATGGTGAAAGAAGATGACCAGTTCAAGATGGCTTTCACCACCAAATGGGGCACCTATGCCTACAAGAAGATGTCATTTGGGCTATCAAATGCTGGAGCCACTTTCCAAAGGGCAATGGATATGGCATTCAAAGGATTGATCAATAAAATAGTTCTAATATATCTTGATGACATCATTGTATTCTCTAAAAATGCAGTGGATCACCTCTTTCATTTGAGGCAAGTATTTCAGAGGTGTAGAAGATTTGGGGTATCATTGAATCCCAAAAAATGCATATTCTTGGCTCATGAGGGAAAACTTCTAGGCCATATTGTTTCAAAGGAGGGATTGACAATTGACCCAGAAAGAGTTGAAGCAATTTGAGTGTTGCCATTACCAAGTCACAAGAAGGCTCTTCAAAGCTTCCCAGGGAAGGATCAATTTTGTCCACAGTTTGTTCCAAACTTTGCAGCTCTCGTAAAGCCAATAATGCTGATGTTGAAGAAGAGCATGGCATTTAAGTGGACATCTGAAGGCAAGGCAAGTTTTGAGGCAATAAAAGAGGCTATATCTCAAGCTCCGACTCTCGTCAATCCAGAATTCTCCAAGGACTTCATGCTATATGCCTTCGGTGGTGGAGACACCATTTCTGCAATCTTGGTACAGCGAAACAAGGAAGGATTAGAAAAACCAGTTGCTTTCTTCAGTCAAGGCTTGGAGGAATACGAAAATAGGTACTCTTTCATTAAAAAGCATGTCCTTAAAGAAATTCAAGCACCTAGTCTCAAACAACAAGATCCAATTGTTGGTCTCTCATGCGGGAGTCAAGGACTTCCTTCTAAACAAGGATTTGAACAAGAAACGTGTAGGATGGATAACCCGTGTCATGGAATATGACATCGAGATCAAGGTCACAAAACTAGTACATGGAAAAGGACTATGTGAATAGCTAGCTTTGAGTCGGCAAGTTGAAGCAGGTGATGAAAAAGAGACTATCTTGGTACTACAGGATGGTCAAGAACATGAAGATGATGACGTGCCCACCCTTTGTTGGACTCAGAATATGATACACTTCCTACAGATAGGCCTATGCCCTCCAGAAATGAGCAAAGCAAAGAAGAGATACTTCAGATTACAAGCCATTCCATATGTGCTTGTTGATGGTGTTTTGTTTAAAAAAGTCATCAATGGAGTTCTATTGAGGTGCATTGGGACAGGTCAAATTGAGAGGGTGTTACAAGATTTTCATGATGGAGATTCTCAAGGACATTTCGCCCCATGGGTAACAAATCTCAAGATAATGAAGGCAGTGGTATTATTGGCCCACAAAGTGTTCAATGATTACAATATATGGATAAGGAAGTGCAAGAAATGTGCACTCTTCACAGGCAAAGAAAGACTAGCAACACTTCCATTGCACCCAATTTTTGGTTGACCAACCATTTATGCAATGGGGACTGGACTTCTTCGAGGTCATCAACCCAAACTCAAGCCAATGCCACAAGTGGCTTCTCATGGCAAAGGACTATTTCACCAAGTGGACCGAAGCAGTAGCGCTCAAAGAAGCAAATGAGTCTAACATACTAGACTTTTATGAAGGAATAGTGACCAGTGTTCGGTGTGCCACCCACTATCATATCGCATAATGCATTGGCATTCATAGGTTCCAAGATTACTGAGAATGGGTTTTCAAGAATGGAATCTATTTGAGCACCTCTTCAAATTATTACCCATAGGGTAATGGACAGTGTAGAGTCCACGAACAAGAATTTGCTAAGAATCATCAAGAAGGACTCGGATGAAAACCAAAGGACATGGCATACCAAGCTAAAATCAGCATTATGTGGTGACAGGATAACACCAAAGAGATCTAAACGTAATTCTCCCTACAAGTTGGTCTATGGGACAGAGGCAATATTGCCTATATCATTAGAATTGCCAACATTGGAGCTCAAAAAGATGATAAGAAGGAAAGTTGGGATGTTGTCGAGCCATTTGAACCAATAGAGGCAGTAGTAATTCCTTCCAGTTGTCTACATGCAGAAGAACTCTTGATTCCAAGCAACAATCTGATGGGAATTGGAAGAAATAAGAGAACATGCAATTGTTGCGATCAAAGTTGATTGAAAAAGATCTGCACTCTTAGTAAAAAGATGGTTTGATAAGAAGGAAAAGCAAAGACCTTCCAAGCCCAAGGGGACCTAGTTTCTACCTAAATGGGATGGAGATCACCAAAAACGCTTCAGGAAGGCACTCCAAGTTTGATGCCATTTGGAGTCGACATGAAGACATGGTCACGGGATGTAAAAGTAGTAATTCCTTCCAATTGTAAAGGCGCTACATTGGATGGAGAAGAACTCACGCCTGATTAAAGGGTTTACGACATATGTCAATCTATCTTTTCACAGGAGCTCGATTCACGCAAGGTTTAAATTTTTTAGAAATCTTATGAGGTCCTCTCATTCCAACTACAACTAGATATATTTAATTGGGTGAGAACAAATTCTTAAAAATGCAAAATACAGTTCGCCACTTTTTGGGTTTGCTAGGGTTCTCACCTACCGCCATAATGAGATAAATTAAATGTAACCTAGAGGTGGTTGGGGTAGATTTGGATTTCCTCTCTCTTCCCTCTCTCATTCTTCCTATAAATTGTAAGGAGGGGCTTCTTTCTAAAGGTTGGACATTCTTGTTTTGCCCCTCCCTTCTTCTCTTGGCAGGTGAGTTTGTGGAGTTCAAACCTCCCATTTAGAATTGTAATGCAATTTTGCCTCTTGGCATTTTGTAGTGTATTGTATCAATCTTTGGAGCAGATAATGCATGTCTATGGATGATTCTCAACCCTCTCTCGTGTTTATTTGCATCCTCCCGACCTTTCACTACAATTTTGGTTATCTCAGCATGATCTTGCATTGCATTTTAATGGTTTGTGTTTATTGGCAAGACAGTGTTCTTCATTCCTGGTGCATCACCTTTGTTATTTTAGGTTTATTTTTATGTATATTCTTACCCTATCTCCTCGGAAAGTTAGATTAGGTTTTTGAGTAAACCCTCTGCATTTTATGTGTGCATCTCGAATAGAGGAATAGGAACTGGCCTTCATCCTGAGAGATTTCCCGATTCACAAGGTCCCACTCTTGGGAAAAGCTCCATGTTATGCAATTGCAGACCGAGAGTCTCAACCCATCGAGTTGTCAGACATTCGGGTGTTTGTTATTCGCAATCAACAAGTAACTCTCGAAATATCAATACAATTTGCTCATCTTGAATAAAATTAAAACATCCCTTGGATCAATGCAACTGATCCAAGGTTGAGTCATAAGGGTGGATAAATCCACAATCTTCTAGAAATCAGATTGTACTCAAATGCGAAGAATGAAAGAAACAAAAGAGTCCAAGCATATTCCGGTTCAGTCAAAGATCTTAAGAGTAGAAAAGATATAATCCATATCAAGCATGACTTCCCAAAACCAAAGGAACATGTCCTTATACAGGAGAAATCATATATCAACACTTGAATGCTCAGGAGAAAGTAACAACAGTTCAGGGTGTTACATGCTTCCCTCCTAAAAGATTCATCGTCCCGATGATTACATCCTTTGATTTATCTTCTGGTCAATCAATTCATTGACTCACTGAACAAATTAACTATTTCAAACTTGAATAGTTTTAGAAATCAGTATCATGATACTATTTATTCAACCTGAATAAATGTTTTCCCCAAAAATGGCTTACATAAAGACATGTAAAAGATAATTCATAATAATAGTTTTTTTTTTTTTCATCAGTCAACAGATTCAATTATGTTCAAAAAGAAAGGGAAAATAGTTTTCATCTCTTCCAGATTTTCCCAAGTTGCACTTTCTTCGTTAAACTGGTCCCACTGACCTTACATTGCTATATATTCACGATTTCTCAAATGCAATTGGCGAGTTTCAAAGACTCAAGTGGGTTTAACCACAATTATTCCTGGGTCTTGGACCTGCAAAGAATTCCAATTTAAAACATGTGACAAGTCTAAAACATATTTCTTAAGAAAATAAATATGGAAAACATCATGCATTCGTGACAAAGTAGGTGGTAATGCTAATCGGTAAGCTACGGGATTGATTACTTTGACAATTTCGAAAGGTCCCACAAAACGAGGTGATAACTTGGCAGCCTTGCCAAAAGTTATAGAACTCTTTCTTGGTTTAACATGAAGAAAAACCTTTTCACCAAGTTCAAATTTTCGGTCAACCCGCTTTAAGTCAGCATAACTCTTCTACCTATCTGCTGCTTCCTTCAATCGTTCACAAATCATTTTAACTTGTTGTTCCATTTCAGTAAGGATTTCAGACCCAATTACCTCTCTATCCTCAACACTATCCCAACTAACAGGGGTTCTACGCACTTTCTTCCATAAAGTGCCTCAAAAGGTGCCATTTTAAGAGAAGAGTGATATGTGTTGTTGTATGCAAATTCAACTAATGGGAGATATTCTTCCCATTTATACTATTGATCCATGCAATACATTCGTAACATGTCTTCTAACACCTGATTTACTCTCTTAGTTTGTCCATCCGTTTCTGGATGATACACAAATCGAAGTTCAGTTTAGTTCCAAGAGCTGCATTAAGCATTTTCCAAAATCTTGATGTCATTCTAGGATCCCTGTCTGATATTATTAGTTCTGGTACTCCATGCAATCTGAAAATTTCATGCACAAACCTTTTAGCTAACACAAGAGAATCATCCTTTAGATTTCCAGTGATGAAATGAGCTACCTTCATTAGTTTATCAACAACTACCAAGATAACATCATGTTTATTTCTCGACATAGGAAGCCCTTGTACAAAGTCCATGCTTATTACTTGCCATTTGTACTGCGGTATGCTATGGGGATATAATAAACCAACAGGGTGCATGTGTTCTGACTTCACCCGCTGACATTCAAGACAATGAGTCACAAAATTAATAACATCCTTTTTCATTCCTTTCTAGAAATATTGTTGTTTTAGATCGGCAAGCATTTTAGTAATACCCGGTGTCCAGAAAAGGGTGAATTATGAAATTCAGCTAACAATTTCTTTCTCAAATCATTTAGCAAAGGTACGTATACTCTGTTTTCATAACGTAAGATTCCTTCATTATCAAAATGAAAACCTTTATACCTTTCATCTTTTGGATCTGCAGCAAGCGCTGCTTTTACTTGCTGAAAGTATATATCAGATTCTAATGCACTTTTCACCTCATCTTTAAACTGAGTTCTTAATGTTATAAGAGTAGAAATGTGCTTCCTACGACTTAGAGCATCTACTACTCTATTCTCTTTTCCTTTTATGTAACTAATATCAAAATCATATTGAGACAAAAACTCTAACCACCTTCGTTGTCTTGCATTTAGATTAGGCTGAGTGAAAATATATTTCAGCCCTAGATGATCAGTTTTCAACTCAAAAGGTTTCCCAAGTAAATAGTGTCTCCAAACTTGAAGTGCATGAACAATGGCAGCAAGCTCTAAATCATGAGGGGCATAATTCAGCTCATGTAACTTAAGTTTTCTACTTTCATAAGATATGACAAGATCATTTTGTAATAAAACACCTCCAAGGCCTTCCCGTAAGCATCCGTTACAACAAGAAAAGTCTCCATTAGGGCCAGTACAACTAAAATAGGTGTTGAAGTCAATGAATTTTTAAACTTTTAAAAGTAGATTCACACTTATCATCCCAAGCAAATTTCTTATCCTTTTTCTGCAATGAAGTTATCGGTGCAGCCACTTTAGAAAAATCTTTAACAAATTTTCTATAATAACCAGCAAGGCCCATGAAGCTTCTTACTTCATGTACATTCTTTAGTGTAGGCCACTCGGTTATTGCTACTATTTTAGAAGGATCTACAACAATTCCTTCTTTACTAATGACATGACCCAAATAATGAACTTTGGTATCAAAGAAAGAACATTTGGATAACTTACCGAATAACCTTCTTTTCCTCAAAATTTCCAAGACTAATTTCAAATGCTCATTATGCTCCTCGACACTTTTAGAATATATGAGAATATCATCCAAGAATACAAGCACAAACTTGTCCAAATATTCTTGAAAGATATTATTCATTAAGTTCATAAAAGTTGTGGGTGCATTAGTTAATCCAAAGGGTAAAACCGTGAATTCATAATGTCCGTACCTTGTCCGGAAAGTTGTTTTATGAATATCTTCTTCTTTAATCCTTAATTGATGATACCCAGATCAAAGATCTATCTTGGAATAAACCGATGCTCCACGCATCTGATCAAATAAATCATCAATTCTAGGAAGTGGGTATCTGTTCTTGATTGTTGCCTTGTTCAACATCCGATAATCAATACACAATCTAAGTGTCCCATCTTTCTTTTTCACAAATATCACTGGCGCTCCCCAAGGTGAAACACTTGGTCTAATAAAACCTTTAGACAAAAGTTCTTGCAATTGAGCCTTAAGCTCGACTAACTCTATAGTAGTCATCTGATAAGGTGCTTTAGAAATAGGCTCCGTTCCTGGTTTGATTTCAATGGTGAAGTCAAATTCCCTTTTGGGTGGTAAACCTGGTAATTCCTCTAAAAATATGTCCTTGAAACTCTATAACAGTGGGTATCATTTCATGAAATCACCATCTTCTTCTGTAGATTCAGATATCTTTACGACATATAAAGTACATCCTTTATTTTTAGCCTTTTTAAGTTGCATAGCTGACAGTTTCCTAACTGAAATTTCTCGTTTTACACCCCGAATCTCTACTATTTTCTACAAATCATCTAAACATCTTATATATTTTTCAAAGTAGTCCACTTTTGCTTTATGATCAGCTAACCAATTAACATCGATGACAACATCATAGGATCCCAAAGGTGTAACAAAGAGATCAAATTCCGTGGAAAAGTTAGGTAAGTTAAGGAATGCCCCAAAAAGACACATACTAAATGTATGAACAGAGTTATTACCATACTGTACAGTCCAAGATTTATCCATTTTTCCATCTTTTCTTTTAAGTTTAGAAGCGAGTTTACTAGAAATAAAACATTCAGTAGCTCTTGTATCAAAAAGAATAGTTACAGTATGTCAAATAACTTACCAGTAACTTCTATAGGTGTCACTTGCCTTTCAAACTTGCTTGTTTTCACTCATGCAAAGCATGTATCTTATGCTACTGATTATGATCATCCTTCTTCAAAGGGCATTGGTTGGCGTAGTGATCTTTGCCACAATTATAGCAGCCTCCTATAGGTCCCTTTTTAGGCTCAAAATTACTTCCAGCCTTAAAATTATCACGTTGGCCTCCATAAGACTTCTGCCCATTATTATAATTCTTGGCAAAACTATCCCTTACATTTCTAGCAGGCTTATTCATTGTCATTTTCTTATTATTATCCATGGAAAACTTATTTTTGTTGCCAAAATTTTTCCATGGTCCCTTCTTGGGTGCAAGAGAAGTTGAAGAAGGGTTTGAAATCTTCTTCCGCACTTCCTCTTTATGAGTAGAAATAGCCTTTAATTTCTGTTCTTGCCTTATGGATTTTTCAACAACCCCTTCCATAGTGGTTGGGATGTGAACATCAACCTCTCCTCCAATCATGGGATTTAGTCCCATGATGAATTTCCATATTCTAAACTTCTCATCAGTTTGATACTGCAGAACGTACTTGAGGAGTTTCATAAACCGCTCCCAAGACTCTCGCCATACTGATTAGCTTCCTTGAACTAAGTTCTAGAATTTTGTCATTTTTTTATCATAGAAAAGTTGTGGTAGCCAACGTTTCCTTAAATAGCCTTTAAATTGATCCCAAGTAATGTTAGTTTCATCAATATTTAGCTCAGCCTTACGACTATCCCACCATGAAGATGCTTCATGGGAAAGCTGATATGCTCCCCAAATAGCTTTGGTTTCCTCCGAGAAGTTTCTTATTGCAAAGTACTTCTCCATTTCACTGAGCTAGTTCTTAGATCCATCTCCTAATGTGGTGCCATCAAATTTAGGTGGAATTATCCTTTTTATATCATTAGTGAGTTTCGCTACCAACCTGGCCTTTTTGTTTTTGGTTGGACAAGTAAATTTCCATTATTATTACCAACACCCATATCGGGTTGTCCTCAGGAGGTGGCTGATTGTTGTTACCAACTTCATCATCCTCCTCATTTCCCATCACTTGTTGTTCAAGTATAGCCAAATGATCTCTTGTGTCCAATAGGGCAGCAAGGATATCATCAAGTTTTTGGGTTGTTGCCACCCCTTCCTTAGGTGGAGCATTATTCGCAACGTTTCCCCTTGTTCTAACCATTTTTGTTACAAGAAAATTTAGGTTTTCATCAGATTATGGACATAATAGGTCCAAGAGCTGCAACCTTCAGCTCTAACACTAAGATGTAACATCCTCAATTTAATACCTTAGAACAAGAAAAAAATTTTTTTTTTGATAATGTTCTCTTGTTCTAAATACATAATTTAGAACACACATATCATAACAATCATTCTTATAACAGATAACCATATGCAACTGTAATGACTCGGTATACCACCGATCTATTCATTCCATGACTCGGTGAACTACCGATCTATTCATGCATAACTTTGAGATTGAAGTTTTCAACTGAGCACTTTCATTCTCGTGGTTCTCTTCCCTATTCTAGGGATTCTGAGTGCTCTATCCAAGGAACCTATCTGAACAATTGTTACCATTATTCATCGGCATCACGATCCTTAGACTAGGTGACATAGGACAACACAATCAACAACTTGCGATACTTTGGCCAAAGGTTTGAAACATACTGTTCATATTACTTATTCCTTGATGGCATACTCATCAATCTAGAATACATCCTTCACCCCACTCTAATGTTATATAGAACGTCTTATACTGACCTCTGTCAGTCCTCTTGCCCCAAGTTTTCACTCTAGATCGGGATAATATCATAATTCATGTTATAAGGATGCCCTTGAAGACTAGGGGTAAGTTGACATACTAGGTCAACCGATGTTAACCCCATGTGTCAAGGTACCCTGAGTCTCAAGGGCTCCTCATAACCTATCTATGATCCTAACTAGTCCCGGAGGGAAATCTTGATCAAGTTTCAGGTGTAAATCTTAACGATCAATGTAGAAGGGTGTTGCCATATGTCATCTGCATTGTTGTATCCTCGAGAAGATCCTAATCTTCTCGAAGGTACAACCCTGTAGTTGACATGTGTCAACATCCTACGGAAAACCTCCTCGAAAGATGTACATACCTCCAAAAATTTACTTATGATGAGTTATATATTTGGATTACAGGCCCTCCTAATTGGGTAGCCTTCCCTAACCCTGAGTCCCACACTCCTTGAGTTACCTTCTGTAATTAGGTTCAGTTTCACAAAAGGGTTTTAATAGATTTAAAATTGTTTCAAGTTTTACCGGTTGGTACCTAACAACCTTGTATCCACAAATAGGGCAATAGCCCTTAAGTTTTTCCCCATTAGGAAAATAACTAAACCAAAAAAAGTATGTAACAACCTTAGAGACTGAAACATAACAGACTTAATACCATTAAGTCATGGTGATTTATAACCATCAATATATATTGCTTTTGAATTAGAACATTAAGAGAGTATTAGGATTTTATTCCAGTTATAGCTACATTTTAGGGCATAGTTCACTCTCAACTTCCCTAATCATGCAATGGTCTGATTTCCAATTTAACCATAATCATATGATATAAGAATTACTAACCAGAAATATGTAGTATTCATCCACATAATTAAATAAAGCTTACTTAGGGAAATCCATCCGGACCCCATTGCATAGAATAATAAGAATGCACACTCATTCATACCGGTAATAGGAAGATCATTCCAACAACTAAATAACACAAACCACATAAGTAATATGTCCCCATTTCATTTATCCCCAAACCTATACAATTACAACCTATGCACTTCAACATATTTTAATACAATAGTCTTCAGCAAGGATTAACTTTCTTCTATAGTACAATTAGAAAAATCATGTCGGAATTCTTCATAAAAACCAGATTAAACAGTCATTGCATCATATCAGATCTTCCTGCCTTTACCACTTTAAGATGACCATCTGCAAAAATTTCTAGCACGGGTCAGTTCAGTGAACTGAGCATGATAAGCACTAATCCTTAAAACAATTGCATTCCACCAATTGTTTTCATTAAACAATCCTGTTTAAATGACATCAATTTCATCAAATCCAAAATCATGATTCACACTAGTTTTCCTTTTTCCAATGACTTTATATCGTAACTCAAATCACAGACATAATTTCAACTTAGTCTATTTCAGATGATTTGTTTAATACAAGAAAAGAAGAAAGGACATTCTGTATCATATGTACCTAATCATAAGCAAAGCCGAGAATAGTGTCAATCATGTTTATTTCACTCCAATTAAAAGAATAAAACCTTTTTAAGGTGTGCTTCCAACAGGTTCGTATAAAAGCAATTTGAGCAAGAAGAGATTACTGTCTCATGCAAGATCACCCAGCAAACTACCATTAACTCTATTATACCAATTTTCAATCATTGATAAGTATGCAAAATTCTAACTACAGGGCTACCTTTATACAAGAGATAACAAACTGAGTTTAAATTCAAGACAATGGTACTGCCAGTAAATGAAAGGAGTCTTCTAAGTTAAGATCTCACCACTTACAATTTCTTCCCTCTTATTCTTAACAGTCTTGTCATCTCATAACCAGATAGTAGAGTTCCTTATAGGAATTCTAAAGAAGAGAACACTATAATTTCAAGAGAGAGTGAGTGTGAATACCTTCGTATTTCGAAATCCTATAATTTCTTTCCTTCATAACTTAGAGGAAGGAGTAGAGAAAATCATAACTTTATTTTAATCAAGTTCAGAACTATACTAACATCCAAGTAGTAATGTACATTCTCTCATCCAATCAAGTAAGAAGAAGGCAAGTAAAACAATACTTACGTTTAACCAAAAGCTCAGATCAAATAGAGCCACCTTCGGATTTGCCAATAGATCACTACGATCTTACAACTATACATTAAACAAAAGCCAATAACGTTTTCTTTACATAAAATATTATAAACGATCTAATCTCAGACCACAATCCTGCTCTAAAGTAAACAGTCTACATTTCCTTCATTACTCAACCATTTGGGTCTAAGAGTTAGGATAACCTTCCCATTACCTATTTATTACCAATGGATCAAAACTAAATTATTTCAACCATTGCACTGTTAGGTTGTTATATCATTTCAAGATACCAAACCAAAAATGCATGTACAGAGTCAATAATAGAATTCTAAATACAGATTCAACAATGCCTCAAAAGCCATCCTACTCATACCATAGTAGTTATCAGCATGTTAACTATACAAAATAAATAAATCATTCAGTTGCATATGGATCATTTCAACCCAAATTTCAACTACAAAAGGAAAAGCATTAGCTGAACATAAATAAGCTTATCAACGTTGAAGTCGTTGTTTTTATTTCAAAGTAGAATTCCCGACATTGTGAAATGCGGCCCTAAGAAATAGATTCCACAGTCACCTCAGGGTAAAACACTGTCATATCTCAACCACACATTAAACATAATTTCCATTAAGGCAGATCCAAGATTAATCCGTGAATTTTCCAGGAGATACAAAGTTTATCCAAATACATTTTCTCTTCCTAATATCCATGTAAAATCACAAAAACAATAGTTTAACCAAATACTTCCTTGCTCACAAAACTTTGTATTCATAAGAACATTCATACCCTTTTAAAGTAAAAAGTACAGGCTTAGATTTCAAACAACCTTTCCAACTCACGCGACTAAAATAGTCGAGTTTCACTGATTAATCTAACATTCCAACCACAAATTCAATTACCTACTTTCCTAAACATGGACCAGTAATAGTTAGAGTCCATACGATGAAGCAAACAATCATTTAATCCAATCATATTCGAGCAGCAAATAATTACAGTGGTGTTTTCAAACACGTTATCACTATGCAAGCATTCTTTCATGGAGGTAGTTTCTAATCAAATACCTTCGACAGATAAAGAAAACTTACAACATTTCCAAACAGAAAGCAAAACTCCATAATGGATTCACAGCATGGAAACAAGAATAACGAAACAGTTTCATCCAGGATCCAAATACAACCCAGAACCCCAAATCAACATAAAAACCAAATCATTGTTACCAGCCAAGTCAAAATATGCATACATTATCAGAACAAAGTTGTTCTAATGAAAAAATTTAAAGAAATGCAAGATTTTTAACAGTTAGGGCCTATCATGCCTGATAGTGTCACTAAAAATTCGAAGAAGACCTCTGAATGCGCTCGCACCTTCTCTTCTTCTTCCACGAAAGATTAAACAACAAAATATTGTTACCTCCATGCCTTATATACTTCCCCTAACAGAGAAGTAAGTTTGAAACTCTCAAAATTTCCATGCAATGAAGAGTAGATGGCTGGTTCGAAGAACCAGTGCTCATGCAGAGAAAAAATAGAATGCATGAAAAACAAAACAACCAAGCAAAATTCCACTTGCATGCCTTCCCAAGCAATCCGCGCTCGAGGCCCTATGCACATTAATTGCATTTATTTTTATTCTCCCACCTATTTTCCATTGCCACCGACTGCCAAAGTTGGTGAATGCCAAAACAAAATAAACAAACATTCCCATTCTTAGAGATACTGCCACGTAAGACTCACTTAGCAAATTTACCCTCCGCTAAACCTGGCAAGCTCTCCTATCCTTCATCCTTATCCTTTCTTAAATGCCATGGAAACCACCACCCATGACTCACGACCCTCCTTAGGTCCCCCTTCATAGCATTAGTTTAGGATAGGTTAGTGACTTAGGTTAGATCATAGGTAGACTTAGTCTTATTGCCATAGGATATAACATTAGTCACCCTCCATAGTGATAGGTTTAGTTAACCCTTAGGAGTATTAAGCTCATAGTTTTAGGACTAGGTTAGATTAACTAACCTTGCAACATTAGGTTATAGTTTAGGTTAAAACTAATAACCTTACTGATTCTAGTCTAGGTCCCCAAGATAGGACTAATCAGTAATAGAGTTCAAATAGGATAAAACATTCCTGGATCAGATTCCATTTGGCATCAAGAAAATTAAGCTTTAGATATAAAACATACACATCTTACCTGCTTACGGTCCAGTTCTTCCTGATGCTATGATAACTGAAACCAGATATTGATTACCATGATCAGCCAGAGTTAACCTCCGGAATTGAACATTCAAAGCTCACTCAGACTTAGTAACTCTCAAAATCAATCAATTTGTTCATCAATTTGTTAAAACATCCCTTGATCAATAAAATTCAATAAATCCACATCCCTTCAGATTGTATCAAATGCAAAGAATGAAAGAAACAAAAGAGTCCAAGCATATTCCGTTGAAGTATCTTAAGAGCAGGATAAATCCATATCATGACTTCCCAAAACCAAAGGAACATGTCCTTATATGTCATATATCAAATTGAATGCTAAGGAGAAAGAATGAAACACTTTGATAAAGATTTAATATTTCAAAAACATTTGAACCCGTCAAACCCTACCTTACCGTAGAGTCCCTATATGATCACATATTCTTTCTAGTGGATATCTCTATGAATGAATTTTATAAATCCCATCTTGAATGTGTACTTTCTTAAACATACTATGGGTTATAATCTCATCTTCTTTGATATATTTACATTAACCAATTTTCTATCAACAATAAATGATGAACTATCCATCTGATATCCCTTCCCAAGTAGTTGTTGATAATACCATTTAAAGGAACATGTCCTTAGGAGAAATCATTTTCTAGGAACATGTCCTTTAATTTTAGGATTTCCCTCTATGAATTTCCATGGGTTATAATATCTTCTTTGATTCCCCTTATTTACATTAACATCAATGTTTAGTTTAACATACCTTGATTGATAATGGATCTGGTCTTAATATTTGCAATATTTCTTGTTACATCATCTAGGATTCTATTTCTTGTTACACATCTAGGATTTAACTCCATCTAATCTATGTATTCGTGGTTTCGACAATATATCCAAACCAATGTTAGGAGAAATTTCATTACCCATTACTATAATCACATGCACTCTTTATATTTTATGTCATGTTATGCCTAAAAATATTAACTACAATCTCCTCATAGGTCATCCTTAGTTACATTCTATACATTTCTTCCCTTCCACCCTATACACATGACTCAAATTCCTCCATAAGGGTCTCGTATATGAAATTTTGGCTGATCCATCTCCCTTCAAATTTTATGATACTTGAACATGAGCACAACCCCACTTCTCAAAATATTTCTACCCTACCTATTGTGTATTATACGACCCATGACATTGGTTATAAGTATATATTGTGACATCATTTCTCTTGCTCAAGACTTGGGCGCATTGGCCAAAGTATCATTGAGCACATTTCTCTCCCCAAACAACTTAATAAATCTACATAGGATGCTCCCTAGTTCATATAGGGACCTTTCTTAGGGGACATGGTTTCTTCCATCCCAACACCTATCTCAAGGTATATACCACTTCAAATTCACATACACTCTAGTTAGTTCATTCGCACCTCATCGATGTTACTGCCTCTCTTGAATTTCCTTTCTTACATGAATTTCAAAATGATGAGGCTCTCCTAGAGTACATCGGTGCTTATGCATACTTTCCTTAGCATCATCACAAGAGAAGAATCCACCATTATCTACATGTTACCACATACTTCGATGAGATTTTCCATGATAGTATACATACTAATGCTCATGATACCATACCCACCCAACCATATGTTGAGGATCGATCCACATTACTTAATGAAGAGACTACACCATATAATCTAGGCATTGATGATAACCCACGTATAGTTATTTTAGCCAAATCCCTTATCAATACTAAATGCACTAATAGTAAACAAGTGCTGCAATAATTTTCATATTTATTTGAATAACACTATCATGATATACCTAGCATCAATCCCTTTGTAGCTATGCACAATATCATACTTCATGAGGGTGTAAAACCCGTGCAAAAAAAAATTACAAAATGCATCTATGTGTGGCCTTGTTAGTCAAAGAATAATACATGTATTAGATTTCGGTTCATTCACGATGTCTCCTACCCATAATGGGTCTCTAATATTGTCCCTATCATGAAACTTAATGGTAAAATTTGCTGTTGTACTGAATTTTGTGATCTTAATAAAGCTTCTCCTAAAGATAGTTTTCCCTTACCACTTATTGATTCTATTGTTGATTCCACCGTGGGTCATGACATGTTTTCCTTTATGGATGGATTTTTAGGTATAATAAAATCAAAACTAACCCTATTGACTAAGAAAAAACTTCTTTCACAAAACCATCGGTACTTTTTTTTATACTATCATACCCTTTGGTCTTAAAAATGATGGTGCTACATACAAGGTGTGCACGAATCACATATTCCATGATTATATTCATAAAATGATCAAGGATTATGTTGATGATATCCTCACTAAATAAAAATATCATGCTTAGCATGTTCAAGGAATTCATACACTCTTTACATGCTTACAACAATATAATGTCCACAATCCTAAAAAATGCATTTTTGGTGTAACTACTTTTGAGTCGCTTATTAGGATACATCATTTCTCGATGCGGTATTTAAATCAATCCAAAAAATATAATTACTATCATACACATGCCTCCCCCTCATAACCTTCATCAACTGTGATCATTACAAGGTAATATTCAGGCTATCCAATGATTCATTACACAACTAGCTGATAAGACCTAACCCTTTACATAACTCATGAAAAAAGATAACATGTTTGCATGTAATGAAAACTGTCAACATGATTTTAATGATATCAAAGATTATTTAATTAATCCATATGTCTTGACTCCTCCCATTCTAGATCAGTCACAAATATTATATATCTCAACTATGTTTCATGCCTTAGGAGTCTTGCTCACTCAACATGATGTGACGCAATGTGAACGTGGTATCTATTATATTAGTTGCAATGTAATCTCTTATGAATGCAATTACAAATCAATTGAACAATTGTGTTTAGTAATTATCTTTGTCATTGACAAGTTATAACATTACATGATCAATGCCAAAATCCATGTAATTACTAAACTTGATCCTTTGTAATACTTACTTTATCATACTCATTTATCTATTCGTATCGATCATAGGGTTATGTCTTATTGAATTTGACTTTAAATTTATTCCACAAAAATCCATTAAATGACATGTAATTTTTGATCAATTAGTTGAAGATCCTATCAATGATCCTTTCCCCATTTGTGATGATTTTCATGATAAATTCATTACTTATACTATTGACACTAGATATTTAGACCATGTATTTTGATGGCTCTCGATATGCCACGGAGTTGAATATGGTATTGTCTTTATCACACTACATGGTGAGCCTATTCCCTTTTCTTACTACTTCAATTTCTCTTACATGAATAATATTGTTGAATATGAAGCCATCATTTTGGGCTTATCTATTTCTCACTCCCTTCCTATACGTCATCTTCAAATTATTTGTGAATCTAAACTCATTGTTAATCAATTCAATGGTTCATACCAAACAAAATAAGATAAACTCATAACCCGTCATAACATTGATTCATACATTATCACAATTGCATTGTACCACGCAAAGACAATCGACACGTTGATAATGGCTAATGCTAATTCTCTTATTCCCTTAGAAATTACTGACAAATAAACTAAATTCATCATTCATCATTTATGAACATCCTCTATCTATTCATGTAGCATAGAGGATTTACAAGTTCTTACTATCACCCATAGTGTTGACAATCTGGAATGGTATACTAATATATATAACTTCCTTTACCTCCAGGCCTTACCGGCTCACATATCCTCACATGAGGCATGGTGACTACATCATGACACCACATGATATGTCATTGTTAGTGGTTATTTATTTAAACTTTCTATTGATGGTAATCTCCTTCATGTCTCGGGACTCGAATGATATTCCACTTGCTTTATCCTAGATACACACAACAATATATGTCACATAAATTTTAATGGCAAAGCTATGGTCCAAACGATCCTATGCTAGGAGACTATTATCCCACCATGGAAAAATATTAATTGGACTATGCTAAGTGGTGTGAAAAATGCCAATGTCATAGTAATCTCCACCATGTACCAACACATGATTTACAACCTATTACATCCCTTGGCATTTCTCCTTATGGGGCTTTGATCTCTCTGAAAATTCAATCTAGAATCAACTCAAGGACACAAATTTATAATCATTGCTACTAAATATTTTATCAAATGGGTCGAGGTTTCTCCTATATACAACACTACTAGTGAAGATGTTTATAGATTTATTAATACACATATCATAACCCACTTTGGAGTTCCTTCCACAATTATGAATGAGAATGGTTCATCTTTTAAAAATTGTGATGTCAAAAATTCTATTCTAAATATAAGATTAAACACACATTTTCTACTCCTTATTAATCCCAAGGTGAGGCTACCAATAAAACCATCATTTAATTTTGGCGTAAAATTGTTGATAGATGTGGTGCTTGATTGGCATAATCAAATGTTATACACCCTTTTGGACTACGATATAAGTTTGCGAACCTTCACCAATGCCAAACCATTTTCTCTTTTATATGGTATGAAGTAGTCATTCCTTTGGAACTTGAAATCCCATATCTACACATTTCTCTTTAAAATATCCTCCAAGACAACGAATATCGCGAGTGACACATACATGAACTAGAAATGCTTCATTTTCACCATGTATGATTTGAGGATATTTTTGCTTACCAAGTGCACATAAAGTGTGCTTATCATACCAAGGTGCATCCACCAAAATTTAACATCGACGATTTAGTACTAAAATAAAATAAAAAGAACACCGATGCAAATCCCTCTCTAAAATGAAAATTTAAACCTAATTGACTTGGCTCATATGTTGTTATTGAGAGACTTGTCTAGGTGATTATTACCTTGTAACCATTATGGGAAAACCTCTTAAAAATCCAATTTATTTTATTCACCTTAAGAAATACTATACCTAGCCAAATTATTGGCCACACACTTTGGGATATATTAGTTTCCCCCTTGCTACCCTAATGAAACACTTTGGTTATAGGTTCAAACACGGTTGTTAAGGGTGGAATTACCTACATGGACCTCACTTTACACACATACACTAGGGGGTAAATTTACTCCCCTCTCATAGTTGTTCTATTCCATGTTCACATATTTACAAAATAGCAAAAATACTAGTTTAGATCTTGATTGGATGTACTCTTGCTTTTTATCCTATTCTATGTTGCATGTTGTTTACCATGTTACTTTGATTCATAGTATGCTCTATATTTTTCCATACACACATACACATTCACATGGTACTCTTGAGGTGAATGTAGATTACTTATATGTTCTTACATTATGCATGATGCTTGAAATTGTACCCTTCCAATCTCACTAAGGCTGCTAAGGGCATCTACCTTTTCCTATCTCTCTATATTTAGGTTTTATCATTGCAACATCTATTAATTTCATTCCTATTTTTAGATATATACATTTTAGCATACTATCAATTTTTCTAACATGCTAACATGTTCTTCATGTGTAGCATTTGTCTTGCAGGCCTAATTCCAACCATGGTTATCTAATTTTCTTGTATCTTGTTTATGCTTATGTCTTGATTGTAATTGTTTTGGTCATGACTTATGCTTGATTACACATTTTTATTAAATAGCCTTTAAGGTTTTGAGTGTATTGCAACATTTTGAGTGGTATCCCATGTATTCAACCAGCTATATGATGTGTCTTTTCCATATTACCATGTGTTTTGATTAGTTTATATTAATTGTTTCCATGTTTACTTGTGACCAATAATGTTTAGCTAGCTTTTCCAATTGTTTTGTATGTGGCATGGTTTTCACCATGCGTATTCCCTATGCCCCTATAGGAGTTCTATTTTAGATGTATACATCGCTTTAAACTTTCCTATTTGGGATGCACTCACCATGGTTCATCTCACACACCCAAATGAGTGGGGATGATTATCGGGTGAATTTTTCACCCTCCCAATAGTTCAAAACTAGATAAATACTTTGGTACATAGAAAAATCAGATAAAAATAGATAAAATAGTCTCATAATCAAAATTGGACAAAATCACAGCATGGATAAAAAGTAACCAACACAAACAGAGTGGATCTGTCCTAGGGGCAGGGAAAAAATAACATTACAAGATCAAAAATTTTATAGTGACAATACTTTCCAAATTCTAGTAGAACATACTTTGTTTCGTGTTACTATCAAGAACAACAAGAACAAAATTAGTGGTAAATTAAATACTTTGGGAAAGGGAACTAACTACTCTTTTTTATCAGGATCATCTATGACCACTTTTATTGGGTTTGTGACCATTTGTAGTTGTAATTACTTATGGGGAGGCATTAACAGTTAGAGGAAAATCCTACATCTCTCCCAATAATCTTTCCTTGCCTACGTGACACTTAAATCCTTAGTTTAGTGATAAGATGCTCAAATCTTCATTTTAGTGACAAGACACTCAAATCATTAGTTGGGAGACAAGATTCCTTTATACTCGGTACCATTTCAACCATATCCAAGGCATAAAGCATACTTTGAACAATTCTATCTCTTCTCTCACAACACAGGTGTACTCTATTCTTGATTCAACTTTTTTTCAACAAGAATTTCTATTTTCACATTTACTAAGTTACAGTTCAATTTCAATTATCATGATCTTTGAATACACTTATCTTATTTTGTAGGTTTGGCCATACTCCAATGAAAGAAAACACATGAATAGAGCAAGGAACAATCTAAATCTAGAGAAAGTATGATAAAGGAAATATCCAAGGAACGAATGCAAACATCATTTCTAATACAAAAATGATGTCACCCCTAAGTACTTATCCTTTTCTAGATTGAAGGTTACACATTCTATAATCTCCATTATGTTATCTCAATTTTTAGTTTATCAAGAAATTGGAGATAACCAATCAAAAATTTCTTTAGGAATCCCTTTTGTGTCCTTTGATCCAAAAACGCTATCTTTGAAAATGTCTCAAAAGCCTTTGTAGTAGATTTCGTGATACCCTTAACATTTAACATGCATCTTGTTCCTTTCTTCCCGAACCCGATTTTTGAATTACAATGAGTTTTCAGGTTTTGGGATCCAACTACACATAACACGGGAAATTCAAAATGCATGAAAAGTGTTTCATGCTTCCATAATCCAAAGTTTGATTTGATATATATGATGTGGGTTTTGGGATCCAATTTCATCGAAACATATTCCCATCGAAGCACACGAAAAGTGTTTGCTTCGTTCTGATTCCGAAGTCCGAATTAAACCATGTGCAATTGGATTTTGGGATCCAATTTCATCGGAACATTTCACCTCCCAAATATATGCAATATGATCCATGTTCCTAGAACCTGAAACCCCACATTATAAAGTCCTCTTCATGTCGGGATTTTGGGACCCGATTACATGGTGATATATGTAATCGATTTTCTGATTCTGAAATCAATGCATTTAATGTCCAACTGTCAAGTAGGTGAGCACACGTGTTAGCTTATGTGTATTTAATACTAGGGTTTTTATAAATAGGGGATTTTCCACGTCATTTTTACCTTGCATTTCAAACACCATTTAGATATTTTCACTTGCTTGCACACCTTCAAAACCCAACCCACATTTTTCTTGGCATTTTTTTATTATTCCTCAAAGGATTGAAGTGTTTTTTACCTTAAGGTAAGTAAATTTTCATTTGGGTCATCTTTTGGTTATTTTTAGGTCATACCCTTGGTTGCATTTGGGTGGAATAGGTCCTCTCTCGTTTTCCTCTTCATGTTTTCACCCCAGTCAGTTATTTTTGAATATCAATCAGAAGGGTGAATTATTTTTCACTTTCATGGACTTCAAATTTTGAAGAGTTGGAAACAAAGATCAAGGTTTTATGCCTAAAGTGTATAATCAGGTTTTACATGCTTAAACACATTTTTTTCCGATCAAGCGATTCTAAATTTTGTAGCTGCTCAACACCCGCATTCCGCAGCATATTGGAATTTTTCCCTTACAAAAAAGGCTCAACTTCCGTAGTGTGTCGATTTTCCTCAATCGCAAAGAAATATCCAAACCCCGACCAGTGTATCAAATTTTCTCGGTGTTTGATAATTTTATTTTCCCAACTCATTTTTTCGACTTTCACGAGTTGTTGATCATGCTCCAAAATCTGATTCTCTTCCAGAATCTTTGTGGCAAGTTCCCATGTATGATTCAGAAAAGGGAAAGGGTAAGAAGGAAGGAACAAAATAAATGAAGTAAAAGTGTTAAGGTGTTGTGGATCCCTAAAACATTGATTCAAATTTTGATATTAGGGACATGTAGACATGGAAAAATTTTGGACCAAAGTTTAGAGTTCCTCACAAACTTCATGGATGCAATCTCTTTGTTGGATTACCATTGGCAGTGGCTTTTCCCATTTCTACTCAATGTCCCGAATTTATTCTTGCATGCGCCAATAATTATGATTCAAACTCAAGGTCAGTGCGGAATCAAGCAAGAGAAGTAGTAATCAAATTGGATATAGATTATTTTGATACACTCCTCAAGATTCCCAATTTCGAGGAATATGTTGACACAAATCTTCAACTAGCTCAATAGGCCTGGGATAATGACTTAGACAATTGTGTTAAACATGTGAATAATAAGTTCTTGATTAAACCTAAACCTGTTATATCTAGGTTTCCAAAAATAGTTCCCAGAAGTGACTTCAGTTTAGAAATCAGTGATATTATTACACTCCTCAATAGGGTATTTGGGCTCCCGGAAGCTAAGGAATTTCACGGATGGATGTATTAGTTCATCACCATCATAAAAAATAATGAGTAGTATCTTGATTGGGGAACCTTCATTAGTGATACCATTGACACTCAAATGAAAATAGTCCTTTCCATAGGAAAGTTTTACATGATGTCCTATGTTACTTATCTTTATTCTTGGGATGCAAAGTTATCACAGGATTGCATATAAAGGGTGATAAATCAGATCGATAAAATTTATAAGTTTTATCCCCAATTGTCTTTGAAAGGAATCCTAAAACATTTTAGAAGAGTTAATGATGCCTTCTTCTATGAGGTTATATGTAGATTAGATCATGATCTTACAAAGTGAAGAGTCTTGGATGTTGCGTGGAATGAAGTATCAAAGTGGGGTTGTATCTTTTTGCAATTAAGAAAGTTTACATATTTGTGGGTTTCCATATTTTAGGAAACACCAATGCATCTTCCAAGATATCCGAGTGATAAATTGATTCTTATGGAATTGGTTTGATATCTTTGGATTTCCACAAGTTAAAAAAATCAAACATAAGCTCGTTGTTTCATTTCCTATATCAATCGAGAGATATACATGCTCCTATGTGATCAAATCCAAAAGTATGGTCTATGATTTATAAGATAATATTAATAATACTATGAAGTCGAGACCGGATTTGAATTTTGAGGTGTTCTTAAGGCTCACAAAATGTTGCACTTCATGCTCTGGATCTTGAATATATTTGGATTGATCTCAGGGATGAGGTTGTGGTTAGAATAAAGGACCATAGTAGGTTGATTTTGGATGAGATACGGGTGTTGAATCTCATAAAGGTCCCTAAAGATGTGGTTGATAATGAGAGCATCGTAGAAACTATTCATGAACAAATGGACAAAGGACAACACCAAATTTTTGGCAATCAACTTGTCACCAAGGAAACAACATATATACAAGATAGAGCCTCTCAAACCATTTTCCACACAAAGGTGTGGTTATATTCATAGGGTATGCAGCTCAAGGAATCAAATTTCCCAAAGCTACCTATCACATCATCATTAGAGGTGAGCCCCTCACATGGAGAAAATGATAAAGGTGCAAGCCCACCTAAAAGGGTAAAATTTAAGTTTTTTCATAGTGGGAGTAAATCTCAACCCGTGTCATCTTCGCACCTTCTTCATCAGTTGTGGTTCTCAATTCTCCTTCTCCAACAATCACCAAGGAAGTTCCAATGAGTATTGTAGCAAATCAGCCTATGGCCTCTTCCACTCTTGACACCTCCTCTCGTACTTGTAGTCACTCAACAATTGTAGGTGCTCCCTCCCATTTCCTCTCCTTCTCACCTCATTTCATCCCCTCCTCATTTTATTTCATATCCTCCTCATTTTCCCCTCTCACCTCTATTTCCATCATCACCACTTGTGTCTTCCATGGCAAGTGTGTTCTCATCCTTATCCCCTCTTTTGAGTGGAGTAGGATTGACTTTGGAATTACCAGTTTCTTCTAGGATCCCAGTCTCCATTCCCCTTTCTCCTCCTATTCCTTACACCATTTTTATCATCATTCTCCACTCCCCCATCTCTAGTCACTACTTTTACCACTCCCCAACTTCCTCAAAGAATGGTATTATTCTATCTCTTAGGGTAACCTTCGCTTCATCTCCCTCATGGTTTTCTAGCTAGGATTTGAAGAAGAGGAAAGTACTAATTCCTCCTGAGGCCTTCATTTCAGTTCATTGAAGCCAACACTTTTAGGTAAATCAAGAAACCCAAGACTATTTCACGGATCTTAGTTAATGCATCTGGTCATTAATTTTTAGAGATTGACATACCCGTGGCAGATAAAACTAAAGAAAACAACACAATTGTGTATTTCCAAATTACAAGGGTTGATCTGGGGAAGGTTACGACTAAAGGTACTCAACAAGATGCACAGAGTGTCATGGATATTATTTGCAAGAAGCTCAAAGATACTAAATTCTCAAGAGATGAATTGAATGATAAAGTTGAATAATTAATGAATGTTTTACTCAAGCTTTCCAATCCTTCTCAGATTTAGATAACATCTTCTACGCCTACTCCCATTCATTTTTATTTCTCATCAGTACTAGGATGGAAAAATGTAATGAGAAGGGTAGGGTTTTTGACGAATGGATTCAACATCTTCTTGTTTAAGGGAAAAAGGTTATTAATGATACAGTGAATTCCTTCAATGCTCTGGACAGACAAGGAAAGATGTTGATAAGATAAATGACAAATTCCTTGAAGAAATTGGGAATCTAGATCTAACTCTGGAAGCTCTCAGTGGGCTTTAAAAATTTTGTTCATATATCCTAATTAAGGAAGGTATAGTTCTAGACGTAGAAAAACACTTCGATTTTTGTAAGGCAATTGAATTATAGGTCAAAATCGTTAATGAAGATTGTAACAAACTAAGGAAATCAAGAGATAATGTGATGAATGCTATCAATAATATCAATGAAGAATTATCAAATATTTTCACAAAGGTCCTGGATGATGGCCTAAATGTTCTACCTATGGAAGATCTATATGACATATTTCAAGAGTTAGTTGAGAAGGAATCTGTAGTAGGGGAAAAATTTCATATGAAAGCTATTGACAAGTTGATTCTCTACAAAAATGTTCTGAGCAATTTAGCCAAGTATATCAAGAAGTACTAGAAGCTTCTAGGGATTGTTAGCAACACTTATGAAACTTGTGAGGTTCTGAACCATTACTCTTGTGGATCAAACGAGTAGGAATATCAAGAAATGATTCGAATGTTTCAGAATTTCGTACTAAACAAGATGAACAGACATATGAAGAAGACAAGTCAGAATGATGGGCATATCATGCCATTTTTGTTTTTCATTTGACATGAATTTTTCAATATTGTTTCGACATCCTATGAACTTGAAAAATTGACTTGGTCTCTGTGTGAGAATCAGTCAAGTGAACTCATTACTCATATTTACTATTTTTAGTATGTTTTCCAAACCATTTCCTATTTTTACTCCTTCCCTTCTCTATAAATATGATACGTTATGGCATTCCAAAGGGTTGGAATTTTTGATATGACATAGAGTTTATATTTGAGAAAGAGAAATATTGTGTGTTTTCTTTTAATCATTGAAGAATATAAAAGATAATCTATTGCAAACTTTGTGTTGTGGAGAATATATTTTTGGTTTGAGGTATTGTTCTTATGTTCAAATGCTTTAAATTATTCTTTGCTTTAAATATCTAGTTTATCAAATCTTCTACAAGTTATTACAATTTAAATCGCATGTGATTATCTTTTGATATGTTTTTCTTAAGAAAAAACACGTTCTTACTCGTTCTATTCTTTCCACATTATGATAAATCACTTCTTTATTTCTATTCTCTTTCTCTCCATTTTTATTTATTTCTAATAAGAATACAACTACTAGGATGAGATCCCAACCCCAATGATTAGAATAGTGTGAATATTGTATATATCTTCTGGGGTGTTTTAGATTAGTAATAAACAAGGTGCCTCCCCTTTATCTAAGGAGGGACATAGTACTGTGTACTTTGGTTGAACCTCATATTTTGTCTTTGAAAAATATCCAACCAACACATTTGACACAGTATCAAGCACAATCCTCATTCGACATGTTATTGGTTACAACTCTCTTTGGATATCCATAAGGTACACTCTTTTTTCTATGTACTTTATACTACCAAATATTCATTCAATAGTATAAAGTGGGGGGAATTTTAGTCATGAAATCATGCACTTTATATTTACATCATGCCTCTAAGTATGGCATTATATGCATGATTCCTAAGCAAGAAAACTAGACATTAACAACACTTATTTTTCCTTTACATTGCTTTATCTTTTCCATACTCTTATTATTTGCTTTTCTAGAATGACCACTTTACTTATGAACATTCAACAATGTGTGACCTAACTTTATATTTTTTGTTATATCCTTTGAGAATCCTAGACATTACTATCCATTATGGACAAGAGAACATAGGTGCTACTGTCCCCTTTGGGAATTTCTATCCTCTTCCCTCTCTTTTTCAAATTTTTGATTGTCACATCATTTAACATATTTTCTAAAGTATATTTTATCACTTTTGGTTGGAATTTTTGGTTGTTAATGATGAAATTCAAAAAAGGAATCACATATATACATGAATTACTTACTATTGTTAGGGGCTAGGAAATTTGGGCTATCACTTACTATCTACTACTTGGGAAAAGAGAAACACTCAAGGACTACATTTTGGGTTGCTTTATTCACTACATAGAGGGCTTATTCTGAATTCCATCTCACACATTTATCTTGGGGGAAATTATTCATAGCCCACTATCTTGGTGTGACTAGCATAAGGGAAACCTAGCTTCAAGGGACACAATTCAATCAAGAACACAATAAAACTACATAGATTCTGGAATGTATTACAGCAGCTTGGTGACAATCACATTGGGTAGTGATCAAGCTAAAAGTCATCCCGACTCAAGCATATGCATTATTCATTTCATCTAACATTTTTTTAAGCATTGTACATGTAGCTAGTGTTTTTTTGTAGGTTTAGGTGTGATATAAGAACCCTAAAATGAATCGATGTGACAAATAATGAAAAAAATTAGATAAGTTCATACCTTGAAAATAACAAGAAGAAGAGCACATACCATGACATTAGGGCCCATATCGGTCACTAACACCCCGAGGAGTCCTATTCCCTTTTGGGTGGTTATGTCCAAATAAGTTCTAGACTCCATTTTCTCAAACAAAGTGTTGTCTTGATAAATGTATAACATGCAAAATTTAAAAATTTGTTCATGATAACCTATCCCACACTTCAAATCCCCCTTCCTGATCAATGTAAACCTTTTTGTTGGACAAAATTTCAATTTTATCCTCATTTTGGTTAAGAGGAATTTCTAACATGATTTTCAAGTGTGTTTCATGTGCAGAGAATTTTTCCTATTTTGGTTCTTGAAGTTATTGAGATATATGAAAGAAAAATGCTCCTGAAGGCTTCAAAAGGGTTATTTTTGGTCTTTTTTCACTGATGAACATCCTATGGAATCTTACAGGTAAATTAAAACCATTTTTAGTTTTTTTGGAGAGAAATGAAGTTTTCCAAGGCATTTTTCAGAATATTTTGTGGAGAAAATTGAGGTCAGTGACAAGTTAAGAAAAATCGACTCTTTTTGGGAAAGGCACTGGGAAATACATGTTTCAAAGGAGCTAGTCACCTTGTTCGAAGGGTTTCAAGAGCATTGTCAAGTTTTAGGATCTTATAGCACAGGAATTGGAAATATGATAGAGCCTACTTCATTGTACAATAATCATGGAAGAATTCCGGGAGTATTAAAAATGTAGAAATTTTTCTATCAATGTAACACAAACATCTTTCTACTAGATGGAACTTGCTCAAAGTGTTTTAGATAAATAGGGAAGATTTAGAAGCCTAACTAAAGGCAAAACTGGATTAAATTAGACTCTCTTCATGTTACAAGTGTTATATTTTTTCATTTTCATTCTAGACTCCGGTGGCAACACAACTTACCGACACACATACATGTGAAAAAGTGGAAAATGGAATGAAAAGGAAATATTCAAGTTGAAGCAGTCTCAGTAAAATTTTGGTAATGGATTTATTAGGTCCTTTGGAGAAAAAATCATATAATTTTGTCCTCTCGAACTCCTTGTCTTTCTCCAAGGCCTGAAATTTCACTCCTTAGTCTATTTTCATGTTTAACTTGTTGACATCAACATTCCAAGAATCTTGGGGGTTATGGATGGTGGATTTCCTTTTTACCTTTTTCAAAATGTGTAAAGGGACATAGGGGACACCAAAGTGTGCTCCCACATTGAGTGTGATGGTTTCATCACTTAAGTGACAACATAGTGTAATAGAAAAATGTTTTTAACTCACACTACGTGAATTTTAACCACTTTTCATGGCTAAGGGACCCCTTGGAGGCCATTTGGAGGTATCATGTCCCCATGTCTCTTTTTCCCAACATCCAAGGGGACATGATGGACACAAAAATGCACTCCCCCTTTAGAGGGGTTGGTTTCATCACTTAAGTGACAACATAAAGTGCTATGGACATGTCATAAACTCACCAAAACTCTTTTTGAACACTTTTCATGACAGAAGCACCCCTTGGAGGCCATTTGGAGGTCTAATGTCCCCATGTATTTTTTTACCAAATAAAATGGTACATGGGGGACATAAAAATGTGTTCCCCCACCCTTGGCTAATTTTTGACACTTAAAACCATAACCCAGTGTTAGGAAGTTGTTTTCAACTCGACAGATTTTGGCCCCGTCCTCATGAAACACTCACCCATGGTGCCATTTGTAGGGGTGATGTCCCTTTATCCCTTTTCACCCTATTTTCTAGGGTGTAACCACACCTCTAACCTCCATCAAACCCGGGTTAGCTTGCTTGGGTTTAACATGAGTTAAGGAGTGTAAATGGTAGGGAAAACAAGTTTGAAAGGGTGGTAGCCATTCAAATGCAACACTTATCCAAAATGTTAAGCTCATTTTTATTTTTCCTCTCCTATTTTTCTTTTGGTATGTTGTTATGATACCAAAATTGTTCAGATACCCTCCATGCCTAAAAACTATTTTTTCTCATATCTTCTAAACCCCATACTTGTTTTCCATGAAAATTGGACTATCAGTTCCTCTCCAAAACTCCTTTAAGAAGAGTATAATTTTTTTCCATTTATGATCTAAGATATTTTATAAATACATTTGAAATTTACAGCCAAAAAACTTTCCTTTTCAGATCTACAAAATTAAGGGATTTAACACTATCAAATTTTGGAGCAAAACATCCCAAAGAAAATAGAAACCTTTGAGACTTATTTCAATCCAATCGACACCTAAAAGGAAAATTTATAAATATAGTAAGTCACTACCAATAATAATTGAAAAAAATAGGAAGTCCAAGAAACCAATGGTTTTCAAAACACCTGTCCTCTCTCTCAAATCCAAAACAGGTAAAAAGTGACAATTGTGAAAATTACTAAAACTAGACATCCAATTATGACTTACTAAATTTAGTAAGTGCTCATATTGTGTTAAAAATTTCACACTCCTCCATCTCACTCCCATGTCACCATCTCTAGTCACCATGAAGATCAAGTACACATGATTTGATCTAATTTCTACATTATCCATTTAATACCCCAATGTAAGATATAATTATGTATCTTACATGGATCTAGAAAATATAAAAGAAAGAATGTTGAGTGAACCTCAAGAAATTATGGAAGATAATATTTTTTCAAGTGTTCAATTTTGGTCGAAGTCATCCATTGTCATTTCATATCATAAATCTAGTTCTATCCTCATGCCCAACATTATGACCTCGATTTGAGAACAATTCGATTGATGATAACTCAATTTTGATAGTTATCACTCCGACGGGAATTTAAAATTCTTACAGATTCCCTTTTTAATAATATGGTTATCATCACTCGGGCATTCACCTCTTAGGAATGGGCACAAACATATTCATACTTGCAGGGAGTGATAGTGGGGTCATGGCTTAAACAAGGAAGAAAACCCTCTTAGATTCCTAAATCATTGTCCCAAAGTGAATTTCATGAGGCCTACTCTAATGCAATGGTCCTACTAAATATGGTGATAAGAGAATAAAATATTAAGTAATTCCATGATTGGATGGATTAATTCATTCTAGTGGTCACATAAGGGAATTAGATGATTGACTAAGGGAAAATCATAAGTAACAACATTCACAAGCAGTTGGTGTAGTTGCCTACCTCCAAGAAGTTCTCAATGATCTCATATCTAGTGTATTCTCTTGCATATACAAGATCATTTCAAGGTTTCCTTACTGCCCCAAATTTACCACAAAATTTTATTTCATTCAATAAGCATCCTTATCTCACATTTTGAGAGAGTAGCTATCATTTCTAAAAGTTGAATGATGCATTCACCATGTTTTCATAAGGATTTTGAGGAAATCCTAAGTAGAGAATCTCATCATAGGAAATTGAGTTTATTGAGAAGTGTGAAAGTCATTTCATTCAATTTCCCACCTTCACCTATCTTAGGGTCATAGGTTTTGACCTTTCCCTCTTCGGTTACCAAAATATCTAAGTGATAAGATCATCATGATTGAGTTGTGCCAACAACTATCCTATGTTCACACCAAGTGCAAGAATGTAAAGAGGAAGGGTGTCTCATTCCCTATTTCATTATGAATCTATTCATGCAAGAGTGTGGTTGATGTAGCAAACATTGAATCTTCCCTCACATCATTCAATTTGTATTCCTATGTGTTCAGGCCCAATTGTGATCTCAGGAAGGATCATGAGTCCTTCCTCTTGCTAGGATTGACTCACATTTCACAAATTGAGGACTATTGGGCCAATTGTGCAGATTATTTTGAGGTCAGAAGATGAGACTATATGAGAATGATAGTGGATAAAATGAGATATTTCAAACTTTAATGGTTTGTTGAATGAGTGACCTGAAGAACATTCTAGAGTCCTAGTGACATCAAGGAGAGGACCATGGTAGTAATCAAGAGGTCAAAAGAATGGTTCAAATGGAGAAGGGATTTTATCATTGAGAGTGGAGAAACACTAGCTTCTTCCAAGTAAGTATCTCTCACCTCTTCTCACAATACACCTGATGTGGCCACTGGGTCCTCTCACTCGGAAATATCGTCCAAGAGAAAAATTGCAGCAGAGGAGGGCATTGATGTTACAGACCTTATGGAGCTTTACAAGAAGGGAAAGCCTAGATAAAGTCCTATTAGAAACTTTAACTGGGGAGATTGACCCATCTCAATATCCTAATCATCCTAGGAATCCAACTGTTTCTCCCCCATAGGCAGTGAAGTCATCTCATCTCGGTCATGTTGTGGTTCCATATCAAGCACCTAAGATGCCTAAATTCATATCAACCCATTTTTATCCTTTTCCCATGGGTACATGAGTTGATTGGGGAGAATAAATAATGATATAAAAATTAATGACATGTAACTTTGAGGCCATCTCAAATTACATCAAAATCAAGCAAACCAAGAGAGCTTAAGAAACTCCTCATTTCTTCACTGAGGCTTTTAGAGTTTAATATGGGAAAGTTTCTCATCATAAAGTGAATAAACTTATAGAAGATATGACACCGTATGAATACGTGATGACAATGTTTTTCTTAGGGAAAGATACATAGGAGGGAGATGTGTAGTTTATCAAAGAGTGTATAGCCTAATTGCTCGTAAGAAAGCAAAGAAAATAAGTAGACTATGGAATAAATTGAGGAGCATGTCAAAACCATGATTGTTTATTTGTAATTATTCTTGGAGCCTAATGCATCATCTCTCCCTCTGGTAGAAGTGATATCTCCTATCAATAGTTTTTATCCTCATTTGATCAAGAAAGCCCAAGGGTATACCATGTGTGGAAAAGTTAATGAAAAATGGGTGGATAAGATCATTGAAAAACGGAAGGTTTTTTTACCCGATGTTCTCTCTGCTGTTCAAATTTGTCTCAAAATTTTTTTCAAAAATCAAATTCACTAAGGGGGAGATCAAGAAAGAAAATTACCTTTAGAAGAGTACTTTCCCATTAGTATCTAAGATAGTATTTTCATCCATATCTCCATCTCTAGAATTTTTCTCCCCGTGGTCATGCATGATGAGTGTTAGGTGTGATGTAATGAATGATGTCATTTCATATCTTGAGTCCGCAAAGGATCATACATCATAAATCTTGGAGAATATAATTGAAAGAGTGTAAGATATTGGATCATCTTCACTCAATGAAAATTCATCCTTGGAAGAAATCTTGAGTTCCTTTCAAGAACTGGTTCAAAAAGAAGTTGGAGACCCATTTTTATTCAACAAGGATACCTTGGAATCTCTTGCATGGAAATTTGAGGTTCCATCTTTAATACCATAGAAATCACCAAATTTGGTTCACACAGTGTAGAACACTTAGTGGCATCCTTGAGACTTGGGTTAGTATTTTGGAACATGTGTGCATTCTGTAGTCAAATAAATTTACCTCTGTAATGGCATTCTCAGATTTCTTCATCGTATGATAATTATTCTTCTTCAACATGATCATCTCTCTTCTTATCTCTCTCTCTCTTTATGTTCTATTTCTCCATTGAAATGTACTATTTGAATTATTCATCTTATTCACTTAAGTGACCTTTAATTTTGCATTGTAAAAGTTCCCTTTCCAATTAATAAGAAAGGGGATTATTTTTCATTCCTAGAGGAATATGAAAGGTCACAAGTGGTGGGAATATGAATGATCATGTGGGGGTAGATGAAGAGACACATTATAAAGCTATAAATTGGAATGGCTTCTCCATTAAAAGGGATATATTTTCTTGGTTGATATCTCTCATTTTCTTACTACAAGCAAGAAAATACAATTCTTATATCTCATTGTCTTATGTTTTCCTCTCCATCTCAACTTTACTCCATGAGCATGGTTACTTGTGAAATATTATGCAAATGAAATTTGATTTACTTGTGTTTTTTTCCTTGTTCCTTGACATGGTGTCTTCTCATTGATAACTTGGAAATATTCTAGTTTTATGTCAATAAAATCAGCTTTCTATTTATTGAGTAAAACCCCATTCTCACTTTCTCTCCTCCCATACACACACCTTTCCTACACCTCCTTTTGCATACAAGTTTAGTGTAGTATTCATGTGTAATCCCTTGTCACAAGGCCACCCCATATGGTTAGAGTAGTATACATATTTTATATTTTCAATAAACTGGGCTTACCCATTCCTAAGCAGAGGGAGCTAGTCCTAGAGCATTGGTGAAAACCCTAATTTTCCCTTGTGACAAATTATTTCTCTAATTTGTGGCTGAATATTTGCAAACCCATCCTAAACAATTTTATAAGCTCATAAATTTCATAAAAGGAAACATTACAAAGCCTATTCCTATCCCTCTTACTACAACTCCTAGTTCAAAATGACTATTACCTATTCCTAATGAGCAGAAGAACCAAAAACTCCTTTCCTCCTCTCCAACTACATTTGAAAAAATTGAGCCCTTTTATGTATCTCTACCGATTTATGGTTTTAGATTGAATAAGTACATAATAGACTTTGAAGCCTCTAACAATGTCATGGCTACAAATTTTTCTAATTCCCTTGCCTAAACCTCACTAGTTCCTTAGGCCATTTTTAATCCATGGAAACAAAATAAGTCTACTTGGTAAGGAGGATCAAATATTCTCAAGTTACATTCACATCTTATACTGAAAAAAGAGTCGAGGTCACTATTCTTATTGCTAGCATGCCCTGCCACATATGGGATTCTCCTTAGTATAATATTTTTCAAAGACATGGGAGGAGAAATTAAATTAGATTGGTCAACTGCAACCATTCCATTGAAGAATGAATTAAAAAAATACTCCCAAAGCCTAAAATTAAGTACACATTACAAAAGAGAGACGATCCACGAGCCAAAATTCTCTATAAAAATAGAGGTGATGAAAACTACTTCATGACATCCAAAGAGAGTGAAGAGTTTTATTTCCTTGATGAAAGGTTAATTGAGCTAGGAAGCCATGAGGTATGGAAAATGGAGTTTGATGGAAGTTGTTCATCCACTGGTTCTGAGTAGGAATTGTAATCATATCTCCTTAGGGTGATATGTTTCCATTGTCATACAAATTACAATTTTCCAACACAAACAACACAATTGAGTATGAAGCACTCATTTTAGGCATGCAATATACAAAAGAAATGGGTATCAATGGGTTGGTTGTCTATGTTTATTAAGAGTTGATTGTAAAATAAGTTCGTAATCAATTCCAAGTAAAGAACTCAAGGCTTAGAAACTATAGAAATAGAGTTTGGGACTATATTGAATATTTTGATGCTTTCTCCATCAAATTAGTTCCTCGAGATCAAAATGCAAGAGCTAATTCACTAGCTATGTCTACATCATTGATGATACCACTCCCAAATTTCAAAGCTAAATTGTTTTTAGTTAAAATGATGTTCCGACCTAGTATACCTGAAAATATGAGAATTGGAAATATTTTGATGATGAAAATAATATGTTATCCTTCTTGCAAAAAGTGATAATTATTTAGAATATCTCTTTCGAGGGAAGTTGTAATGGTCCTAGAGAATGCACCTCTGAAGAAGGAATCAAAGGGATTGATAATGAGGAGTAATCTAATTGCAAGGTAACCACATTCAAAGAGGTTTTGTTTCTTCAAAGGATTTTTTTGATAAACATGATAGGTTAATTCAAAGTAAAGCAAAGGGTTAGCCCAATAATGCAACTGAGTTTGATCAAGTGAACATTGGTACACATGAGAAGCCTAGACTTGTCAATATTGGCAAGTGTTATAAAAAGAGAAAAAGAAGTTTTATAGCCTTGTTGAAGAAATATTAAAATGTTTTATCCTAATCATATGATGAGATCAAGTCATATAATATTGACACTATGAAGCATTAGATTCCGCTCAAGCTAGATGTTAAGCCTTTTGGAAAAAATAAAGACAATATAATCCCAAGATTGTGGGAACTATCAAGGAAGAAGTGGAGAAATTACTCAATGCAAGGATCATTTTCTTCATTCACCACTATATGTGGGTAGCTAACATCATGCCTGTGTGTAATAAGAATGATCAAATAAGGATCGTGTAGATTTTTGGAATCAATCAAGCATCTCTCAAATACAATTACCCATTACTAGTCATGGATAAAATTATTCAAGAGGTCACATGATCATAAATGATGTCCATGCTTGATGGTTTCTCTGGATACAATCAAGTGGAGGTGGCATGAGAATATCAATTCAAAACAACATTCACAACCCCTTGGGGAACATTTTCCTACAATCGGATGCCCTTGACTTGATAAGTGCAGGAGCCACTTTTTTAAGGGTTGTGAATATAGCCTTTAAATATATGAAAGGTAGCTGCATAGTTTTATATCTTGATGATTTGACCATGTATTCAAAACATATAGGTAATCATATAATCTACTTGGAGCAAACATTATTCAAGTCTCATCAACACAACATATCCCCGAACCTAAAGAAATGGATATTTGGGGTAACAAAAGGCTATATTGTGGGTCATACTATGAATAAATAAGGAACTAGTATTGATCTAGAGAGGGACAATACAATCATGAAATTTCCCCTACCCTCAAGTAATACTGATGTTTGCTCCTTTGGAAAAGTGAATTTTCTTAGAAGATTTATTCTTGAATTTGCAGAGCTTACTAAATCCATCAATGTTATGAAGAAGCCAAAAGATTCATTCTTTTAGATTCAAGAAGGTAAATAAGATTTTGAGAACATTAAGTAAGCCATTGTTAAATCTCTTGTTAGAGCTCAAAATTGTACCTGCTCTCCCGAATCATGAAGATTTAGGGATTTGAGGCAACATGTGACTGTCTCCAAGTTGTGGGACTTATTCTTGAGAAAGAGCATCCATCTTCATCTACCTATTCCTAATGCTAAAACTACTCCTAAAGAAGGAAATACAACTATCCAATCCTACTCTAACAATCCAATGAACTTGGGAAAGAGAAAGATAAATGGAAAAGGAAAATACAAAGCTAACAGAGGTGATATCACTAGAAAAAGGGGGAAGGATACTCTCATTTGATTGAAAAAGGATATAAATGAAGAAGGAGAGGGTAGACAAGATTTCCACATGCCAAAAAAACATTTAGACCTCCATTTTCATGGAACACAATAGAAATAAAACCCTAGAAAGAGAAAACATATACAACATACCAAAATAGAAATGGAGAGGCAATAAATTATAATAACACACATGATATGGGAAGAGAATAGCCACAACACAAATATTTTATTACTTACATAGATGAGCATTCCATTATAATTGAGGAAGGAGGAAAAAATCACCTTGTAGAGGTCTAGATCCAAGGTCTACAACTCAAACCATAGGTGAAACACTGAAAGATGATGTGATTGCATTCCAATAGGGGCCAAACTTTACAAATTGGCATCATTTCACATTATATATAAGCATGAAAGAGAGAGAGAATAGAAAAGAGAGGGAAACATGAATTCTGCATTCAACCACCAAAAACATGCATTGAATATTTGAAAACCATGATAGGCACCCCTACAAGACCATACCTTCACGTCATTTGGCTTACATAAGAAGGAAAGAGCCACATATTCCATAAATTCATGTGGTTGATCCATCTGTAATTTCATTTTAATGCCCAAACTATCTTTTCCTAATTCACCCAATAAATCTCACAAAATATGAATTTAATCATTTCATGATGAAGGGATCAAGGAGATATTTCCAAAGGTAGCAAGTTTACATGATTTGGAGCTATGTGGATGAAGTTATGACAATTTGAAGTTTTGTAGGTCACATTGCACATGAATGTGACAAGTGGAGGCTTCTAGTTGGCCATTGTGATCACCTATTCCTATGTGTGCATCAATTTTATATTATTCACATGTCAATATACTATTGGTTATGGGGATCGGGCTTCCAATTACATACCACGTGTTGACTGCACCTTTCCTTTATGCATAAAACTTCTGGGGACCTGATGCTTTTCTTAAACTTGGCCAATTCCATGGACTTGAAGTCCATGGAATGTATATTCCTTTTGAACTCACAAAATGCTACCATGTGTCCCTACCTTGATAGTCAAGATTGCATTATGCATCACCTTCAAATTCATCCACCTTATCTTGAATTTTTACCCACAACCAAACCAAAAGTATATTTGCCTTAGCTCATTCTATGGACTTGGAATCATGGAACATTAATGTATTTAAAACCCAATGAATACCAATGCGTGTTTACCTTCTCGACCATTGTTTCATGTATAATTTAAATGTTTGGTAATTTTAAATGTTCCACATCACCTTGACATTTTTGGGGTCTTTAGATGCTTGTTGGGTTTTAAATGTACAATACGACTTCCAAATTCTTATCCTTGCTCCACACCTTTGTTTTCTTCCCATGGGTTTAATTGAAACCCACATAAGTACCTAATATATGCTCAGGTTGTTTCACAATTTAGGAGAATCCACATAACACCATTTTTTTCATTTCATGGTAGACCGAGTGAGTCTTCTATGGCTTTCCTCGAGTAAAAGTGGATAATTCAATTTTGATGATTTATTCAAAATTACAGGGGTGTAAGTTTTTATAACAATTTAATTTTCATGGGTATTCTACCTACTATATGAGAATATTAGTAGGTTTGAGCATCCATTTGGCATGGATTCAAACCTTATACACCTTTAAATTGATATGTTATTTGAAAAACTTACCCCTAAATCTATATTAAGCATTGCTTGGACTTAGACAACCTGATATTCCTGAAAAGATCAATTTATTCATGAAAACATTTTGAATTGGATTTAATGAGATTTTAAAATTTAATTGAAATTGATTTTCCACTCTATTATTTATAAATCCATGAATAAAATACAACAATTCCCTCCTTTGTAAATTATGCAAGATGTCATGGAATCTTACTTATGAAACACCACGAAGCTAATTTGTTGGGTATTTTAGATATGCTTTGTCAAACTATCCCAAAATATAATTTTAGCTGCTATGTATTTGATTTGAAGTGATCCCTAAAAAATTGAAGTTCTTCCTAGACACTCTAAGATGAATTGTGCACAACTACCATGTCCCAAAAACTATGTATAAAATGGAAAATCATACATGTTCTAGAGGAAACATGCAAAGTGTGCACAAGCACTTATTAAAAAGTAAACGTACACTACCACTAAAACAATATGCACAACAACACTTAGAGGAATTGAAACTACTATAATATATACAAGATGCAATGAAAAATTCAATGTAAGTGCTTGAGATAAATCCCATTAACTGGGATTTGTAATGAATATCCATCAAGGTTAGAAAAATTAAAAGAATTAGCCTCTTTTCAAGTATTAATGATATATGACCCACTCCAAATTGCATCAAACTTAGAGTGCCTCCTAGTTTGGATATTTATTTATCCCATTTCAAGAACACATCACCCAATTTGAAAGTCAATGCTATAACCTTGTCATCAAAACATTGTTTGCTTGATCTTTGATATTATTCCAATATAACCATGACATAATTCCTTAATTATTCAAGTTCAACCAGCTCTACCATTCTAATTTCTCTTTGATCTACACCTTAAAATTATAACTAATAGGTCAGCTATAGTGAAGGAAATTATAAAGATAAAGGGATCCTATTTTCTCTTCCATAAACAAGTTTGGAGGAGAAGTACCAATTTCCTTATCCATTTTTACTTTATCGACCCAAAGAGAATTTCTTACCTTTGTATGCCACTAATTTTGGTTGATATCCTTTTTCCTCTTCTTGATTCTAATCATTTTTTTGTTAGTGGAATCTTCAAAATCACACCTTAAGGGTAGTAATTGGAAGAAGTATTCAAGTAAAATCCAAGTCTTAAGAGCCCAATCATAAATTTTAGATCCTAAGAAATCTTTTTCATTATCATAGATGATAGTTAGAGGAATGCCAAAAATTATCACAATGTCCTCAAGGAAGTCAAGGATGAATGGTACAATAGCTTCCTTGAGTGCCATAACTTCTATCCACCTGGTAAAGTAATTTATTGTTGTTAAAACCCACTTATGACCAATACTTGAAGGAGGGTTAATCATGCCAAGTGAAGTCAAGATCTTATTGAGAGAATAGTTGATTTGCTTTAATTTGATGAAGTGGAAAGGTGACCATCCTTTTCTTACCAAAGTGAAGAAGGCATATTTATTACATTTTCTAACCCATTTGTTAGCATCTCGCAAATAGTGCGGGTAAAAAATATCCCACTTTTGTAATTTTCATTGTTGTTACTTTGGCAAAGAAGTTTCCACTAGAGAAACCATCATGGAATTATTCCAATGCCTTTTTCACTTACTCACCTTCAATTCATCTCAGAACACTCCATCAATGTTTCTTTTGAAAATAATTCCATCAATCAATGCATAGGGAATGGATCGCAAACTAAGGTGTCTTCTCTTTGTCTTTTTAAACTAGGAGGATAGCCGCCAAATACTAGAAATGTCTTCCTATCATCCATCCATCTATCATGGCTGGGTTAAATTCCTTTGTCACGTAGGTCACGTGCTACTTGTTCTTGTTCTTCCTCCATGAAGAAAGAAATTTATTCATTATTTTCCCTAACATCTTTGATAATTTATTCACAAAGTTTCATTCCCGTTAATTTCTTTTTGGCTTTAATAGTCACATCATACTCCATGATTTTTTTCACCCATCTAGCCATTTTCTCACAAATCTTCTCTCACACTAGAATGTGGGACTAGAAATTTAATGTGATTAGTGGAAAACATACTCTTAAATTTCTTAAGAGTTGCATGATGGAAAAGACATGTTTTTAAAAGTAACGATAACCAAATCGTACCAAGCTAAGAACACATATGCTAATCAAACACCATGATCTATCGATGAAAGCAATTCGCGAATAACTTTACATAAAACATTTGCAAACAAATGGGCAACAATATCATATATTATTATGGAACTCAACTTTGAAATACAAGGATGGGCCTTGATTAAATAGGCAAGGAATAACAATCTAAGAACCAGTCAAGGTCGTAGATCAAGCCATAAATCATGGAAATAACTAGAGATCAAGGAAAGAACTATACTGAACAACTAGATAATATCCCCTTAATATCTAAATAAATAAAAAGAAATATCCACAAACATAAGTGGGTGAGGATAAATACAATAAAGGTAAATAAAGTTCCTAGGTGAACATGAGCTAAGGTAAATACCAACTCTAACACCCCCCTCAAGTGAAACTAGGGGCCAAAATAAAAGTGGCATGTCCATAGTATGAGTCCCAACAACTAGGCCTAGATGAGGTACTCATGTACAATATATCCATGAAGAAATCTTGAACCAAAAGAAGGAAAGAATCCTGCTAGAAGGAAAGAGAAAGAAGAAGAAGAAGGAATATGTTCTCATGAACAGCCCCCAAGAAAAGATTTCAAAACCCCAAGCATTCCACACAACTCAAGGTAGCGAGGTGATGCAAAAGGCTTCGTAAATATGTCTCGCAACCTCCTGTTGAGTTAGAATGTACTCCAAGCAAAGAACTCCATCCTAAATGTGTTGACGAATTAAGTGGATGTGTATCTCAATATGCCTAGTCCATTGGTGCTCAACTGGGTTGTGAGAAATGTGAATTACACTTTGGTTGTCACACCAAAGTACAGTCGATGAATCTTGTGGAATCCAAACTCACAATAAATTTGGAATCCAAATAATCTACTCGACTTGTTGTAATCGATCCCTCTACTCTTCCTTTGAAGATGAAAGTGTAATAACATGTTACTTTTTACACACCCAAGCCACTAGAGAATAACCAAGACAAAAAATATAGCCATAAGTGGAACACCCATCATCAATAAAGCCTACCCAATATGAATTTGTATACCCAACCAGCTAATTAGAACCCCTAGTGTAGTGTAGGCCAAAGTGGGAAGTACCCTATAAATAGCGGAAAATCCTTTTAGCATCATGTCAATGACTACTATGAGGAGAATTTACAAACCGAGATAATCCCTACTACAAATGAAATATCGAGTGATATGGGTGAAGTACATGAGAATCCCATCCAACCGCCTCTATAATGTAGGATCATAAAGTGGTGTGGTACATGTGGAAGTAAGAGTAACTCCAGACTGAAAAGGAGATGGACTTGGCTTGCAATCATCCATATCAAAGTGCCGAAGAAGATCATGGGTGTACTTTTGCTGACTCAAATGAATCCCTAAATTTGTCTGAGAAATCTGCAAACCAAGGAAATAATGCAATAGCCCAAGATTTTCATGCAAAACTATGTAGAAAGAGCCCTCTAAATACTCTGAATGTGGGAAGAAGAGCTGTCAGTAAGTAACAGATCATCAACATACAAGAAAAGTATCACAATATCCTCACCAACATGCTTTGGAGATACACTATATGATAGGAGTGGAAATGAACAAAACAAATAGATATCGAAAAATAATTCATCTTCTCATACTAAGTCCAATGGGCTTGTTTGAGACCGTAGAGAGACCTTCGGAGCCTACAAATAAGAGAAGAATCCTGAACAAATCCAATCGGATGCTCCATGTATATTTCCTCTTGTAGATCTCCATGTAAGAAGACACTCTTCATGTCCATTTGGTATATGGTCTGCTCCCGTGATGTAGTAATAGCAAGTACAAGGTGTACAAAATCCATCTTAGCAACGAGTGCAAAGTCTTAGAGTAATCAATACCTTCAACTTGTGAAAAAACCTTTACAACAAGATGATCCTTATACTTGTCAATGGACCCATCAGCTACATATTTGGTTTGGTATACCCACTTACACCTAACCATATTTCTTCCTTTAGGAAGAGATACCAAATCCCAAGTATGATTCTTCATCAAAGAAGAATAATCAGCTGCCATCACATCATCTCACTCCTATATCCCATGAACCTTTGAAAAAGATTGTGGATCCTCAGAAACTACCTGACACAAAAGTCTAGAACTGTAGAATGTGTGTGATGATGCCTAGTGGGTGGAAGATCATGTATGAAATGTGTTGCCTTAGAAACTATAGTACAAGACCACTTAGGCATAGTGACAATATCAGTGGGAATAATATCCTCAACAACATCTATAACCTCCTCATCAACCTCCTCAAAGAAAGGATCCTCAAGATGGTATGAAGAAGAAGGAGGTATGGAAGAAGATGAAGAATCATGAGGAGTGAAGCACTCATGGAACTGATTATGTGTTCAAAAAATAACATCATGTGTATCGGGATCGAGAAGTTGATAAGATCTCATGTCCTCACAATACCCTACAAAGATCAAGTGTTTACTCTTCTTAACCAAAGATTTCCTTTTCTTCTTTGGCACAAAAGCCCAAGCATGGCTCCCAAAAACTCAAAAAATGAGACATTTGGCTTAGTGTTGGACCAAGATTCCTCTGGAATAAAATGCTCAAGTGCTTTGTGCGGTGTGCTATTCTAAATGTAGTTAGCACAATTAACTACTTCTACCCAATAGATAGGAGGCATTTCTCTAGAATTCATCATACAATCAGTCATTTCCTTCAAAGTTATGTTCTTCCATTCTCGCTAAGCCATTATGTTATGGAGTATGAGGAATAGAATGTTGTTGAATAATGCCTTGAGTTACCAAAAATTAAGAAAAATCATTGCTTAAGTACTCCTCCCATTATCAATGAAGGTTCTTTATGCAACTAGAAGATTGTTTCTCGACAAAATCCTTGAAGACTTTGAAGTGTGAAAAACATCACTTTTGTACTTGAGAAAATAAACCCAAGTATGCCTCGAGAAATTATCAATAAAGGTAAGTGCATACTTAGCTCCATTGAAAGAGGGGGTTGGAAAAACCATCAAGTCACTATGCACAAGCTCAAGTGGTGAAGAAGATCTCTTAGAAAAATTCTTAGGAAATGGATCTTGGTGTTGTTTCCTAATGCACAGCCAGAGTAAACTCCCTTAAGATAGGAAACTCTAGGAAGAACATCTACCATACCATGAGTGTTCAATTCCTTCAAATATTTGTACTTTAGATGTCCAAATATTTCATGCCAAATCTGCTCTCTGAATCACATGAGAAACCAATCCTATCCATAAAGAATAAGTGTCATCAAAACCCTCAAAGTGATATAGTCTATAACTATGATCAACAATACCCTGAGCAACAAGTGAATAAGGCTCCAAAAATTTTCTTACTTCTACCCCATGTGGTGTAAAAGTAACTATTTTCCCTTGACCAGAATGGCAAATTTGATATATATAAAGTAAATTTGTAGTGATGTTAGGAACATATAGTGCATCTTGATACCTTGCCACCATCAAGTTGTATATCACATTTTCCCTCAACAGAAATAAAGGAAGAATATCCAACCTTAATTTTGGAAGTAGAACTCAAAACTAGAGAAATAAAAGACTCCTTAGAAGAAGTCATGTGATGAGAAGCACCAGATCTATAACCCAATTTTCAACAAGTGGTGAATGAGATATCCCAACAAAATTAAGTGCTTTGCCATGCTGATTAGAAGGAGGTGGAGTGGAGATAGAAATTTTGTGTTTCTTGATTGCATCCTCTAAGGCTTGCATTCACTTATAACACCTATGTTCTTCATGACCAATACCCCCACAAAAAGAGCATGAAAGGCTAGACTTATTCTTGGATTTAGAAGACTCCTTGGGTTTAGAGTTATTTTCTTTGGGTTTAGGAGCACTTTGAGATGGAGAAGGGGTGGATTTAGTTTTACTTTTGGTTTTCCTTTGCCCTTAGGATTAGATGAAACTAATTCCTTTTGAGATGTGGAAGACTCAAGGTGAGACAATTTGGATTCTTCCCTAGTAAGTCTTTCACAAAATGTTTCTAAGTCAGGCATTTTGAATGTGTCACCTAAGGCATCCATGCTAGAGAAAAAGGTAGAAGAAAATATTTGAAATGGTCCTCTCAACTTGGATAGAATCAAGTAAACACACTCTTCATCTTTCTTATTTCTTCCACTCCCTTCAACTGTGTCAACAAATGCTTGAACTTGGTAAGATAGTCTATAATTGTTGGAAAATCTTCAGATTAAGAGAGGTGATCTCAATTTCAAGTTGCATGACTCTCATATGATCCACCTTACCAAATAAATCCTCCAATTTATCCCATATTTTGAAAGGAGAGTTAGACTTCTCCAAATGAAACAAAATAATGTCACTTACATAAGTTCCTATCAAACCTATACACTCATCAAATTTTCAAAGTGGTACTGAAATTTCTCATATTCTCTAGTGAACACTTGGTTGTTTTGAAGAAGTTAAAGCCCATAATCATTTCCACTTAATTATTTTTTCCATTCTTAGTTTCCATGTGTGGTAATTATGTGTTGTTAATGGCTCAACATAATCTAATGCAGTAAGTAGATTCCATCCTAAAAAATCACCAAAATAAATGAAAGAACAAAGCAATGCAACAAGAGCCCCAAACAATGCAACAAGATCCCCCTAGATTTTGGAACTTTATAATGAGTGTGGAACTTTATAATTATAGTGAGATTCTCAAAATAAATATTTCCAATGGAAAGAGTACAAGAAAACAAGCAATTTTGAAAAAATCACTCAAAACCAAGTTACTGATCAAAAGTTACACACTTTTCAATATTATGCTCTACTATTTATTTTAGTCGCCACTAAAACAAAATAAAATGCTCTTTCCTTCACCACAAAAATAAAATGAAAGGGGACTGAAGTTAAACACCTACTAGTATGAATCACAAGCTTTAAGCCCTCATATGACCAGGGCTAAGGATTTCAATGGGTGTGGTGCAACAAACAAACAACTACCTCCGAAATGGTCAAGTTTATAGTTGATCTTAGGGTTTTACCACCTTCCAAATCCACTAGAAGACTCTCATTTGCATAAAAATGCATGCAACAATAAAATAAGATAAAATCCTAAAATAATGCTTGCAAAATGAAACTTACAGATGGATGTCAACAACAATCTCTTGCTCTGATACCATAAAAGGAACGATAACTAGATCATACCAAGCCAAGAACATAGATGCTAATCAAACACCACGATCTATAAGATGAAAGAAATTCACCATAATAACTTTACATAAAACCTTTGCAAATAAATGAGCAGTAATATCATATATTATTATGGAACTCAATGAAATACAATGAGAATGGGCCTTGCTTATATAGGAAAGGAATAACAATCTAAGAACTAGTCAAGGTTGTAGATCAAGCCATAAATCAAGGAAAGAACTAGTCAAGACCATAGATTTAGGAAAGAACTAGACATCAAGGATCTAGTCAATACCATAGATCAAGGAAATAACTAGTCAATACCATAGATCAAGGAAATAACTATACCTAACAACTAGATAATATCCCCCTAATATCTAAATAAATAAAAAGAAATATCCACACACATAAGTGGGTGAGGATAAATACAATAAAGGTAAATAAAGTACCTAGGTGAACATGAGCTAAGGTAAATACCTACTCTAACAATTTTTGAATGTGGTTATATCTCAATTCAAAATCCTTCATAGTTTGACTGAAAAATTCCACTTGGCTATTCTAAACCTCGATCCTTTTGTTGTGTCAAAACATCAAAAATACTATATTCAGATCCATATGCATATAATATAAAATATTTGGCATAGTTATGATCTTGAGAAATTTATTTCTTGATCTTGGAAAATATCTCTTTTCCTTTTGCTATTCATTTGAAACCTGAATCCTTCTTGAGCATTAGAGTAACTGGCCTAACCAATGCTGCAAAATTAGGAATGAATCTCCTAAGAAATTTGATCTTTCCAAGGAATGATTACAAGGCTTTATTTTGAGTTGGTAATGAAAGATAGAGAATGGTTGTGATTCTTTCTAGATCAATGGAAATGCCATCCTTTGAAACAATTCTCCCCAAGATATTTCCCAGGAACTACAAAGTTACATTTCTTGGGGATAAGATACCTAAAAATATCTACATTTCTCAAAGGCTTGCTCAAGATGACTGATATGACCTTTATTTTCCTTTGATAAAATTGTGATATCATCCAAATAGAAAATGATAACATCATTGATATACCCTTTAAAAGTAATATCCATTGATCTTTGGAATGTGGCACTTGCATTTGACAAGCCAAAAGGCATTTTTGATAAGCATATGTTCCCCATTTGGTTATAAATGTATGTTTGAATTAATCCTCTTCTCTGACCTTGATATGATTGAAACTTGAATATCCATCAAGCATAAAGAACCTTTCCACCCCTGCTAAAGTTTGAAAAATCTGATCCATAGAAGGGAGAGGATAATTGTCTTTTAGGAAGATTTATTTAAATTCTTGAAATGCACACAAAGTCTGATTTATCCATTCTTTTTCCTCACTGGAACAATATTTTCTACCCAAGTAGAGTATTTGATGGGAAATATTATTTTTTCCTCAATTAGCTTGGATAATTCCTTCCTCATGAAGGGCTCTATCTTGGGATCAACGAGTTTTTCTTTTGTCTAATTGGCTTGACATTAGGATCAAGATCAATGAAATGTTGGGAAATTATTGAATCAAACCCCTTAATCTCCTCATAATCCCATGAGAACACATCATTGAATTTTTGACACAAGGAAATAGAAGCTTTCTTCTCATCTTCTTTACATACCTTTCCAAGTAATAACTCCTTGCCTTGTGAAATTGTGACTAGTTGACAATATTCTTGTCTTGTTGTTATGTTATTTTATTCTCCTCCAAACTCATCATCGTGGCTGAAAATATTATCTAAGGTGACCAATACTTTTGGAAATTTGTTTTTATTTATATGGATAAATTAATCACCATAGTTTTCATGCAAATCAAATTGCATTTTTGAAGAAAACTCAACTTCATTCGGATAAATTGAACAATTTTTTCATCACTATAAAACACATCTTTGGATAAATTAATTATTTGGAACTAATGGTTCGATTACTAACTTAATATGTTGTTGATTACCTTGAATGAAGTTTTCATCTAATGAGAATTGAGAACCAATGGTTTCCATTTGGTCATCTTCTTTATTGAATTTTCTTGGCACCACTTGCATATTGAGAGCATCAAATATCTCAAAGAGGTCCCAAAATATGTGTTTATAATATTTTAAAAGCTTATTCTTTGTGGCACATTTCTCTCTAAATTTATGGATGACCAATTCAATATCCCAAAATACTTGCAATGCTTTGATCTATCTCTTCTCAATAATTAGAAGACCATGCATCAACGCTTCATACTTTTCTACATTGTTAGAACATGCAAACTACAATCTATGAGAAAATAAAATTTTCTCATTTGTTAAATAAATTAAAAAACACCTACCCTTTCTCCATTTCTGCTCCTGGAACCATCAAAGAGCATTTTCCACAATCCAAAAGAACCATTTTTTTTTCTTGAGTGGCATGGGAAAGGTAGATTCCTCTTCATGACTGCAGTAGGTTCCAATTCCTATTTCCAAATTTGTGTCATAAGGATCGAACTCAAAGTGCTCCTTAGCCCATTCATCTAATAAAGATCACGTATTGAAGGAGGAATAGGTTTCTATTCTAAAATTGACTCATAATCTTGATTTTATTGTATAAGATAGTTAGATTGGGGAGGAGTGGGATCATATGACTCAACATGATAGGAAAATATAGGCTCAACTTGGATGGTGAATCTCGTGCCATATCTAGTTCTCAGGAGTATGTGAGACCAATATGAAGATAAATAGCCACCCACTTTGGTTGTGAAATCTCTTGATACAAAAATGGAAAACAAAAGGGCAATTCAATGATTGATACATCTTGAGTTATTTTTAAACTTGGACAAGAACGAAGGGTTAATTCAAGATTCTTGATAACTCCTAGGATGTTTACAGTTGAGCCATCAAGTTGCAAAAAACACCCTTATACATAGGGTTATACTTAATATCTAGGATATTGAAAATATTTTTGGGAATTACAGAGTCCTCGCCAGTGAATCAATCATACAATTATGAACTAGATGTTTACATAAAATCAAAGACATATACAAGGGTGGAGTTTTCACAAATTTTCTTAATTGTTTATCCTCTTCTTGGTGCAAATTGACATCAACATGAGTCCCTTGAATAACTAGATCAGCTTGAGGGAACTGATTGAGAGATTCATGTAAGAGATATCTTTATGATGGAATAGTCAGAGTGTCCCACATTTTCACATTCAAAATTGTCTTCTTCATATTCTCAAGAATGCTAAAGAGAATACTAGTGGCCTTATGCATTAGAGGTAAAATGTTCTCCTTATTTTTTTGCTTGATTCACGGAATCTCTTTGGTTATCGAATATCTATGTTCCGTGGGTTTGAAATGTCACACATTTTTGAGTTTCCTACAAAACTTGTTCATTTTATGGATTCTCGAGTGATCCATATAAAACTGGATGAGGCTATAAATTTACCTAAGTCCGAGACTAATTAGGAATATCATCTTTGAATCGGAGAAATAGGAGGGGGAGACCTTACATCCATTTTCCTTTTCTTTAACCTTGTGTAATCTGCCACATGGAGTTGAAACCTATCTAAGTGATCCATGGCTTGATTAATCACATAGAAATCATAAATCCCAAAGAACATGAGGTTGGTCTCGGGGCAATATTCTTGAATTCCTTACAAATTAGAAATGATTGTTTCCATCAACGGTTCATGTTGATTGGAATAATTTTGAACCATAAGGGTCCGATTTTGTAAATAATTTGCACAAATAATTGATTATGTGGCTGATTATATGGGAAACACCATTTTGTTTCTTATATCACATTGTTACGCATGAGAACCAAAGCTTTACTTGAGCTCGTAGGAGAAAGTGATTAAGTGCAACCGCTTACTGAGAGGAAGATGTGGATTTTGACCTTTCCATCTATCATTTCTATGATTTTTTCCATATCTCTTATTTGGATATTTATTTATATAGGGTTAATAGTTTTTATTGAATCCTTAGTTAGAAATTTACGTTATTTATGATTTAGATCATTTCTATAGGATTAGGCTTGTTGCTTTTCTAAGGATATAACTTTATTTGACATTTTTTTCTCAAGGCTTTCATTTCATCATCATACTTTTGTTTTTGGGGAGAATAAGATGTGGAAGGATCAGATTGGGAATTTTGATCATAATGAGAGTAATAGAAGGTTGAGTAGCCCAAGGAAACCTAGGAAATAAATTCATATGTAATCTAGGGCCTATATTTCATACTTGTATTAAAAAAAAAATCAACCCTAATGGCTATTGGATATGTATAAGGTAATTGAATAGAACTCATAGATTGTGCTATGATAACAATATATTAATTCAATGCTATTCGAAATAAAGGAAAACATCTTGAGATTTGGTCTCTTCTAGCATGGATATGTTGTCTACTTTCTCCTTAAATTGATTACAAATATTTGTTCCAAGTTTAACCCAATTGTGAATGGAAGCAGGTCTCAAGCTTCTGTACCATTTGTAGACACCTAAAATCCACTTATGTATTTTTAATAATAAAATTGCAGTGATTATCCTCTATTAATTAACCTTCCCCATTATGGATGCCAATTAATGACCTTTCGTTAGTTATAATCCACTTCTAAGTGATTAATTAAACATTATTAGTTAATTACGCCTTCTATTTTAATCAATAAACCCCTTTTATTGGTTAAATTCCCTCTTACATCCCCCAATCATGCTAATTTTCCTCTAAATCCCCTCTAAATAGCTTCTACAAGCTTATCCCTACCTATTAATTAATCACATTTGATTAATTAAACCCCTCTCAACTCCCATAAAGTGCACATCCTTTATTAATTCTTCTAAACATGCATATCCTTTGTATTTCTTCTTTGGGCTTTGTCCCACATCCACTAATTTGCAAGCTTCTTTCCAAAGTGGAAAGCTATATAAAGGACCAAGCTCCTTCCTCTCAAACACACACACACTTTGATTAGTGAAACTATAGGCATTTTGATTTGAGCATTCTCCATTGTTTTGAAATAGCTTCTCCATCTTGCATCCATTCTCTCAAATTGAGTAGTATGGGAAGATCCAAATATGGCCTTGTAGCCATTTCTTGGTGAGATCTCATCCTCATTCTTGAGGAAAACAACACCAATTTGATTTCTAAGTGATCTAATTAGGTTCATACTTTAAGTAACAATCACAAAAGAGTAGGAATGGCTTAGCATTTAGTTGTTTTATCATGTTTATGCATTAAAGAAGTTATTTCCTTTAAGCTCTTATCATGATGTTCTATGGTAGATTAATTTTTCTTTGAAGCTACTAGGTGTTAGTTTCATTTAATTAGCATTAATTAGTTTTATTATGTTACACATTTGGCATGCCCGTGGGACTTACTCCATTGTCTCATGCATTTTATTTCAAGTTTTTGTAAGTAAGTTTCATTTTTGCATACTAACCTCTATTTTTCACATGTTGATCTAACTTGTATTTCTTAACTTGTTTTGTTGAGTTTGCATGTGTTGAGTCTTCATTATAGGTATAAAGGAGGAAAAGTGCTGTCAAAATTGGATCTTTGATGAGAAAAATTCAAGATTTCTCCATGTTTTCATTTTTTAGCTTCATTTTTCATCATTCTACATGCTAGTTTTGTCAATTTCTTGAAAATCTTAAATTTTTTTAGCATGTAGGTTAGTGTTTGATAGTGTTGAGTCTTATATTCACATATTAAGGAGATGGGTTGTTGTCAAAATTGAATCTTTGTGAGAAAAATTCAATATTTCTCCATGTTTTCATTTTTAGAGCTTCATTGTTCATCATTTTGCATGCTAGTTTTGTCAATTTGTTGAAAATGTTAAGTTTTTTAGATCATGAATGTTAATGTTTGATAGCGTTGAGTCTTATTTGCATATATTAATGAGATGGGTTGTTTTAAAAATTGAATCTTGGTTGGAAAAATTTGACCTTTTTGCAGATTAAGGGACATTTTTTTTTTTTTTTAGTACAGGTTAAGTGCATACCCATGAGTATAAGAGCATATGCATAACCTATCTTTTGAGGCCATAAATTTTTCTCCCGAACTCGAAACGAATCCATTTTTTTGTAATGGAAAGGTATTAAAGTGAAATATGAAATGAAAACATAAATTTGAGATTTAGACTTACATAAATTGTAAGTTTTTCCTTTATTATAAAACTGGTCATTTTTCATTGTATGTTAGATTCATTTTTTATCAACACCACGTATGCTCTTCTCTTGCGCTTTTGAGCGACCTTGAGAATCAGAAATGGCTATGATTATGGATATTTTTCTAACACATTTAAATGCTTTAATGAATGTTTTTTTCCATTTTTACTTAGTTAGATCAAAGTTTGTGTATGCTCTTCTCTTGCGCCTTTTGGTGATCTTGAGAATCAAAAACAACTTTGGTATTCTTTTCTAACATTTTGGATTAATTTGGAAACTTCATTTCATTATTGCTTAAGGGAATGAGTAATTTTCAAAACATGTTTAATGGTCCTTTGATTTAGAGTTTTCCATTACTATCACGTTGGGTTACTTGTTGTGTATGCTCTTCTCTTGCGTCTTTTAGACGATCTTGAGAATCAAAAACAACATTTGATCCTCTTTTTAAAATGTTATAAGTTTCCATGGAGAACTAATAACTTTTGAGTACAGACCTTATTCTCTTGTCAAAGAAAAATGATCTAAACCAATACTAAATACAATTTTTTGCAGGTTTCCAATGGTGTGCAAAACCACATTAAGATCAAAAGATAAAAAACACACCACTTTATTCAAAACATTGTATTTGTAGGTTTGGATAAGAGCTATGGCTCATCCAATTTAAAATATGTGGGAAGTATCTTGGCATAAGCCATAAAACTCATTATGAGGATTACCACAAGAACCCCAAAGTAGTCCACACCTTGAGGGAACTAGTGGACGAAATGGGAAGTGCCCCACTACCCACTTGACTAGTTGAAAACCCATGTGAGAAAAGCTTCATGTTACCCATATGAGGCCCCATTCATTAATTTGATTGTGGGGTAATGGTCCACCTCTCTAGGAGAAATCCTAGAAGTGTGTACCTCTCTTAGGTAAGAATTGGCGAGTGTTGTGAAAAAAATCCATAGGGAACCATTTGGCATTGGGGCCAACTTTACCTTAACCAATCATGTTTCAAAGAACTCTCACAAAGTGACAACTTTTTGGAGTCAAAACCTTGTTTTCAAACAAGGGGAGAGTCCATCAAAAGTTGGAGCCGTGTGTTACTCATCAAAAACTTGCTACGTGTTACTTTTTCTTAGTTTCTACCTTATTTTTCAACAAGGTGAAACTCTGTCAAAGTTAGGCTAAGTTTGTTTCATCCCCACTTGATCTATCTCCTTTTCTCTCTTGTTGATATTTTTGATCAAAAGAGGAGAAACATATGAAGTGTTACTCAAAATCATGTCCACCACTTTTGCACCCGCTTACATCCTTCCTTATTATGACTGATGATAGTAAGCATTGAAAGTGTGTTGGTACGTCTTCATATTTTGGGTAACCTTGTCTTGACACCCAAATCAAGACATCTCATTGTAGCTATACTTGCTCATCATTGACCTTCCTTGAGTTGTTACATTGCTTACATCATATCAATACAATTTTGATACTTACATCTTGTTTTTATAAAACTTGATATAAGTTTCTAAATTGTATTGTTATGTTGCTCGCATATTAGCAACTCCTTGTTATACTTTGACCTTTTTTTCATCAAAACATTTCCTTGAGATTTGAAAAGTGTTGTTGTTACATTGTTCACATCATATCAATATTATTTTGATACTAATATCTTGATTTTTCCAAAAATATTGATTAACGTATCCAAGTGGTATTGTTGTGTTGCTCACTGCATTTATAACTTCCACTTTTGGGATTTAGGCCTTGTTTGTATCTAAACTTGTTTTAGTATACCTTGAAGTCGAAGTCACCTCAACCCTTTTCTAATACTTAAATCTTGTTTTCCTAAAACTTGATTTAAGTGTTGGAATTGTGTTTTCATCTACAAAAGTAAACTTTGAGACAAACGTATGAACATTAGGGAGTTAGTTTCATCTTTGATTGGTCTTTGGTTTGAAACCTGCTAGTGTTTTCCTTGTCATTCTTTGTCAATTCTTTGTCATTCCTTCTTTGACATTCATTGTGACATTTGTAGCTATCACGCTGCTTGATTTTTCCTAGGTTCATTGTAGTCCTTGTACACATTTTTCAAACCTTAGCAAAAAAATTTCCTATCAAGAAACTCTTGAGACAATCTAAACATTGGAAAATTTCCTTTGCAGCCATTATGTTGCTAAATTTTGATCAACCATTTTGACATTTACACTTGCAACTTGTTGTCCAAACCTTGTTGGATTGTCAAAATTGTGTCATCAATATGTTTTTTTCCTTAGATCCCCTTTGGAAAATCACACAAGCATCCCCTATTTGTTTGCAAAATGTCTAGTTGGTCATCATTACGCTGCCCAAATCGACATGGAACTTCCTTGCATTTGAAGGAGTTCAATCATACAATCTAGGTCTAGGCATTTGGACCCAACAATGCCAACCATGACTGAATATCACATGGTTCCTCACACTTACGACAATAGGGAACCTAGGTTTAGGAATTCACATCAAAATACGCCTATCATGACTAAACCTCGATTGGTTCTTCATGTTAGAGAACCCATTTGGTTACCCCTTTCCCCACCTTCATCTCATAGTCAGTGGTATGATTCTGATGATTCTAATCCATGTTATTCTTTTGATTCCCCTCAATCTTCTGATGATTATAATCCATGTTATTCTTTTATTCCCCTCAGTCTCCTGATTATTCTAATCCATGTTATTATTCGATTCCCCTCAGTCTCTCATGAGCCTCATCCGATCAAATTTCTTCTAAGGAATAACTAGTCACCTAAATGAATGTTTTCCTCCTCTAAGGATTTGTGTCACCAAAAATTCTCCCCATCATTCCTCTAATTCAACTCCTGAGTCATGGTCCTCCCTTTCTTCATAGGACCCCCTTTATAAGTTACCTCAATGACATCTTCCTCCTTTGAAGATCCATGTGACTCCAAGTTCCTCCAATCAAACTTCTAATTCAACTCTTGAGTCACGGTCCTCCCTTTCTTCACAAGACCCCTTTATCAGTCACCTCAATGACATCTTCCTCCTTTGAAGATCCATGTGACTCAAAATTCCTCTAATCAATCATCCAAGTCGACCCCTACATCACAATCCACTTGATTGGATACATGATCCTCTTTTTCTACCTACACTATGTCATCTTCTAGGAAAACCAATACCAAGATATTTCAAATCCACATCTTCTTCAACTCATGAGATATCCAAATCTAAATCAACTTTGTCTCTTGAGTCATCTTCTTCTATCAATCAAAATCCAATCCCTCTTTTTCCCTTGATCCCTTTCAACTATATCTTACCATATCCTTATCAATCTTCTAAAGACCGATGTTTGTGTCCATGTCGAATAATTAACAAGAAAAATGTGCTAAGATATATTTTCAAACACTATAAAATACATTTGTGGGAGAAATAAGGTCAAACCTTCCCCTCATCTACATCATCAAACATCTTCTAAATCTTCCACACTTGTTGGACCTCTTTCTTCCAATCAACCTACTATCATCAACCAACAATGACCCATACTAGATTGATTTATTTTAGAATGAAGAAGCAATCGGAGAATTCATGGGGCTACATGATGAAATTCTTTAGAGGATCATGAGAAAGGATTCTCTTTTGACCTTGATGTGTTCATATATTGTGGGGAAGAAGTTGATTCCTTTTTCAAAAATAAAGGAAGATCCTAAGATCATCAAACTTGATCCTCCTCTTGTTCTTCCATCTTCTTATTCCCATTACATGGAGAAACATGATGGGTTTATCATTGATCCATCTTCTATCTTCTCATCACCCCATCATTTCTTTACATATCACAATTCCTCATCACAAATCTCTCCTTTGGGTCACCTCTATCCCTCATCTTCTTCTTAGGGAGCCCATCTTCTTCTTCTATATGTGGGCCACCTCCTAGTAGCCCTTCATCTTCTATTTGTGGGTCACCTCTAGGTGGGCCATTATCCTTCTATTCTTGGGCCACATCCTACACCCTTATCTAGTCCTTTATCTTCCATCTATGGGACCCTCTCATCTTCTATACTTATCTCCCTCATCAGTCCCCTCTCATCATCTTGGGCTATTTATGGGACCACCTCCTAGTAGTCCTTTGTCTTCCATCTATGGGACACCTCTATATCCATTTATTCTATACTTGGGCCACATCCTAGTATCCCTTCATCTTCTATCTATGGCTCACCTCTTAATAGCCCATTTTTCTTCCATCTTGGGCCACATCCTAGTAGCCCTTCATCTTCTATATGTGGCTCACCTCCCGGTAGCCCATCCTCTTCAATTCTTGGACCATATCCTCTTCATCCATCATATCATCCTTCTATCAAATTGTTTGGTAAGCCCACCATCATTCCTAACATTCCTATCATCAATCCTAAACATCCACTTTCTTCTCCCACTTCTTGGATCAAAAAAATCACACATTAGCTTGTATGAAACAATAGTTTCTTCATCAAGCTAAGATAAAAAATATGAAGATCTCTAAAGATCCAAGAAAATCCAACACTCACAAATATAAAAATCAAACGTGATTCAAGAATGCACACCAATGCAAATTTCAAGTATGGAAAAAGTACAAAACCTATGGATAGGGAACTCAAGATCCCACATACAAAATCCATGTTGAAAGATAAGTCACAATCACTTATCGAATATGATCTCACTACGGTCATCGAGATTGGAGATAATATCACTCTTGATAAGCAAAACTCCTAGTCTCCCTTATCAAATAAATCACAAACATCATTGTTGGATCTATCACACAGAGTGACATTATTGGTCCCAAATTCCCAATCATTCATCTTCATCATCTTCTCCTTCATTTCAAAAAACCATCAAAAATCATAAAAAAAAAAAATTCAAAAATGAGAAAAAAAAATGAAAAACATTAAAACATTACAAAAAAATCAAAGTACAAAGATCAAACATTGCAATCAGGTATTACATACACATGGATGTTCTTTCTTCCCTTTCTTTCCATTCCTCTGCAAGTCATCCACCATTTTCATCCCTTCGATGATCTTTTGGTTAGTCTATTCACACTCATTGTGTGACATTTATCTCTATAGTATCTATTTGACCTTGGTCTTTCATCACCTTGGTAAATTAAAGAACGAATGACCTCTTAGATATCCTATCACTATCTACATCTAATAAACTTGTTGCGAAGAAATTTTGGGCATATTTTTGACACTAACCAATGTCATCATCACAATCACTTCCACATCCTTCCATCAAGCCATCAGTGGTTTCTTAACCCTTATCAAAACAATCAAGAGAGCTGAAATAATTTTCAAAAAGTAAAAAAATCAATAAAAATGTCAAAAATCAAAAGAAAATAAATATATAACTCTCTCTAAGGGTATTTCCAGTATCTCTATCGGGGCTATGGATGCCTTTGGCTAGTAGTAGAGTAATGTTGTGACTAGAATCAAATATATCTCCATCGAGGCTATGTACACACTGGTGGAAGAGAAATGTATGTATCACCCTTCCACCCTCCATTCACAAATCACATATCAAAATAAATCATTCCTACACATTGGCTAGTTTGTCTTCACTTGTTGTCTATCAAATCTTCCTTCAAGAAGTAATTAATTTCCATGTGCACACACTTGGATCTCTATGAGAAAATAAGATTAGTATGTTACCAAGTGTTGTTTGGACCTTGTTCAGACTCTTGCTTTAGTCTGTATCTTGTCTCACGATTTGTGCCTTTGGCTAATCACTTTTTCATTGTGAGTATTCTAGCTACATTTTCCATATCCTTTCATAACATTTTTATTCTTTTGCTTCATTTAGAACATCCATGTGTATAAGATTGTCTTTTTACCATGTTTAAGGGAAAAAAATTCCCTTCTTTCAATAAACAATCTTGTCCTTCTCTCTATCATATGTTTCTTGGCCATATTGCACTGGGGGGCATGCTTTCTCCTTCTTATCACTTCATTGGTTTGAGTTCATCATCATGTTGAACCTATCTATCTTGGCCTTGATCTAAATTATCTTCCTCTTGTATATACATGTGGATTTTCCCTTTAATTCTTCCCATCTAACATTGGGGCATCCATTTTCTTCATTTTCCTATACATAGCTTTGGAAAAACTTTCAAAAAAAAATCCTAAAAATTAGTAAAAATTAGTAAAATTCAAAAAATCCAAAAAAATTGGTAAAATTCTAAAAACCCAAAAAATAGTAAAATTCAAAAATCCTTTTTTTTGTAAAATTTCAAAAAAATTCAAAACGTTGGTAAAAATCATGCATGCAACTAAATAATTTATCAGACACATCATCCTCAAACATAAAATTTTTCCTACAAAACATCTTTCTTTGGTCCTCAATTGTTCTCATAAATGACTCACGGATCATCTAGATCTACCTCCATTAACAAAGTTGGTTTGCTTACTATGTTTATACTCCCTTGCATAATGAGTTGCTTGGTATTGTTTCATAGTGCATGATTTTTTTTCATAGACCCTGTGTCCTCCGTATATTCACCTCGCATGTATCCTTTCTTGGGGTGTCATTTTAACCCTTGTCATTAACTCAAACATTTGGGAACTGAAGCTCGATAACAAAAAATTAGTGCAACTATCTTAAATGTTGTTTGTTTGAGTATGTTTGTTTTTACTTGTTTCCTTATCGTTTAGCTTGTTTACTTTCTCATATTACATTACGTTATGTATGTTGCATTGAGTTAGTGTTTTAGTAATGAACAAATGTTAGTATTATAGATTTTCATGTTATTTTACACTTTTTTGTATGCTTATATATAATAAAGAGTCAATGATGTAGATCATAAAGCAAAATGATGAAATAAAGTTGTCTTTTACATCGAGTTGGATGAAATCTATCTCCATTCTCTTCATCTCCACTTTTCTTCATCTTCATTTTTCTTCCTTATCATTTATTCTATCACACTTTTTCTTCAAAAACACCTGGGAAAATAGGGATTATTTTTATCCCCCTCCCCCTTGTTTCTTCTATCCATTTCCTTCATATTTTTATTGTTGATCGACCTCTTTCATCACCCCATCAACACTCGAGGGGCATCCTTCATTCTACTAATTTTTCTTTCATTCCTTCAAAATTTACTTGTCTATAATTTTCTACTATCTTTGAAGTGGCATCACTTATGCCACCCCAAAGAGGGAAAATGTAGACACCTAAAATCCACTTACGTAGTTTTAATAATAAAATTGCACTAATTATCCTCTTTCCCAGTCATTTCGTAATAATTAGCACTTTTTTGCTAATTAGCTAACATTCCCCTTCTTATTCATTAATTAACAACCTTTCGTTAATTAATTAACCCTTCCCCATTTTGGATGCCAATTAACGACCTTTCGTTAGTTATAATCCACTTCTAAGTGATTAATTAAACATTATTAGTTAATTACGCCTTCTATTTTAATCAATAAACCCCTTTATTGGTTAAAATCCCCTCTTACATCCTCCAAATCGTGTTACTTTTCCTCTAATCCCCTCTAAATAGATTCTACAAGCTTATTTCTACCTATTAATTAATCACATTTGATTAATTAAGCCCTTCTCAACTCCCATAAGTTGCACATCCTTTGTTAATTCTTCTAAACATGTTTATCCTTTATATTTCTTCTTTTGGCTTTATCCCACATTCACTAATTTGTAAACTTCTCCCAAATTGGAAAGCTATATGAAGGACCAAGTTCCTTCCTCTCAAACACACCATACTTTGATTAGTGAAACCTATAGGCATTTGTATTTGAGCCATTCTCCATTGTTGGAAATAGCTACTTCATCCTTGTATCCATTCTCTCAAATTGAGTAGTATGGGAAGATCCAAATATGGCTTTGTAGCCATTTCTTGGTGAGATCTCATCCTCATTCTTGAGACAAAAACACAAATTTGATTGCTTAATGATATAATTAGGTTCATATTTTTAGTAGCAATCACACAAGAATAGGATTGGCTTAGAATTATGATGTTTCATTCATGTTTATGCATTAATATAAAATTTCCTTTAATCTATTATCATGATGTTAATGGTAGATTAATTTTTCTTTGAAGCTATTCGGTGTTAGTTTCATTTAGATTAGATTAATTAGTTTAGCATGCATACACCATTAAAGTCTCTTACCCTTGAAATAAGAAACAATAATTCTAACTACAACATCATCCTCAATAACAAAATGAACTAACAAGACATAAGAAATATCTAAAATGTAATCGAAAGAGTTGTAGAATTTTCATCGGTGAAGAAATGAATAATTTTCAAAGTTATCACTAAAATAACATGTTGTGCATTGAGAGCCAAAGGACTACCACCAATAAAACTGAGAAAGGGTAAATTTATTTTTGTGCCATGAATGAAATGGGTCTTAAAACTATAGAAGATAACAAGAAAGGCCTACCAGGAGGTGGAGTAGAAAGAGTTCTATTTGGAGGAGATGATTATCTCTCGAACTATTCTACCCCTTCTTCTCCTTGGTGATAACCGTAAGTATTTAAAATCACCACTTGCTACACTTGATCTAGTCTACATTATTTTCATGAAAATAGGTACCTTGACTACTGAAACTATTAGATATAGATATTGGAGTCACCAAATGTGTTTAAACAAACCTCCAAAGGCTAGAAATAACTAAGTCATGCTCCAAAATTAGAAAAAATATTATAAAATGCATGAAATTCTCTTGTTGAGCATGCGAAAACTTTCGAGCTCAAAATTTAACCCACACCTAAATCATGAAGATCCAAAGGATTTGAGGCAACATGGGATTGTCTCTAAGCTATGGGAATTTTTCTTGAGATAGACATTTGGAGAAGGATAGCTTTCGCTACCTATTCCTAATGCTAAAACTATTCCTAAAGAAGGAAATGCAACTATCTAAGCCTAATACAAAAATCCAAAAGACCAAGGGAAGAGAAATATGAATGGAAAGGTAAAATACTAAGATAACTTATGTAATAACACCAAAAAGAGGTGGAATGATACTCTCATATGAGTGAAAATAGGAGATAAATAAAGAAGGATATGGCGAGAAAATAGCATTTAAACCTCCATTTTCATGGAACACAATAGAAATAGAACCTTGCAAAGAGATAAAACATACACATTATATTAAAATAGAAATGGAAAGGCAAGAAAATAAAATAACATAGGATATGGGTAGATAATAGCCACAAAACACAAATTTTATTTCTTAGGAAGATGTACACCATTACAATAGAGGAATGAGGCAAAAATCACCTTCCAAAGGTCCAAATCGAGGCTTGTAACTCAAAAAATAGGTGAAACATTGAAATATGATACTCTTACATTCCAAGAGGGTCCAAACTTTACAAATTGGCACCATTTCACATTATATAGAAACAAAAGAGAGAGAGAGAGAGAGAGAGAGAGAGAAAGAGAGGGAAACTCGAATTATGTATTTAACCACCAAAAAATGCATTCAATATCTGATAACCATGGCGGGTGCCCTGCGAAGACCATACCTTCACATAATTTGGCTTGCAGAAGAAGAAAGAAAGAGCCCCATATTTCATAAATTTGGGTGGTTGAGCCATCTACAATTTAATTTTAATTCCTGAAAAATATTTTACCTAATTCACCCATTAAATCTCACCAAAATCTTAATTTTTTGGTTGCATGATGAAGGTATTGAGGAGATCTTTCCGATGGTACCAAGTTTACGTGATTTGGATATCTATGGAGGAAGTTATGATAATTTGAAGTTCTACAAGTTGTATTATATAGGAACATAACACATGGATGCTTTTGGTTGGCCTTTGTGATCACCTCTACCTACATGTGCATCGCTTTACCATTTGTCACATGTCACTCTCCTATTGGCTATGGGTATTGATATTTGACTTATATGCCACATCTTAACCTATGCACTACCTTTGTGCATTAAACTTCCGCAAACTCGACATTTTTCTTCAACTTATCCAATTCCATGGACTTGAGGTCCGCGGAATGTATCTCCCTTTAGAACTCATGGAACGCTTCCACATGTCCCTACCTTGGAATGCAAGATTGTGTCATGAGTCACCTTCTAATTCATCCACCTACTTCGCTTTCTCTGTTAACTGCTACTGAGACCCAAAATCTATTTTCCTTAGGTCATTTTGTGGACTTGGAGTCTCATGAAACATTAATGTCTTTGAAATTTACATAATAGTGCCGCATGTCCTCTTCCTGACCATTGTTTCCTACAGAATTTAAATTTTTGGTGGGTTTTAAATGTTCCATGGAACCTTGAAAATTTACATGGTATTTGGATGTTTGGCAAGTTTTAAATGTGCAATATAGCCTCCAAAATATCATCCTTTATCTACGGCATTTTCCTTCTTCCCACGGGTTTAATTGAAACTTTCCTAAGTTCTCGCATTGATGCTCCTCTATTCTCGAAAGTTAGGAGAACCCTTGGAACACCATGGTTTTTCATTTCACAATAGACTAAGTGATTTTTCCATAACTTTCTTAAGAAAAAGTGGATATGTCCATTTCTATGAGTTATTCAAAATTATAGGGGTGCAATTTTGGATAACAGTTCCTACTTTAGAAATGCTAGATTTCAATGCCTATTAGCATACAATTTCTTCTATCTAAGTGAAAAATAATCATTAAGATATTGAATCACCAATTGCTTTCATGAACTCACCATTGAAATATCACAAGATTAACTATTCACGATGGAAAATAATGCTTATCCAACGGTAAAAGTGGTGAAGATTTTTAAATTCCATATTTTGAATTCTCATATTATTGTGTTGGTCTCCAGATCAAAAATCAAGTCCATTTTGACACAACAAGGACTTAGAGACAAAAGAGGAAATTTGGTGTCAAAAATCAAGAATATGATTTGGTAAGAAGAAATGGACTATGAAAGTTAATGGAAGAAGATGAATCTCACATGACTCAAGAAGAAAAAGATAATTTTTCATTTTATGGATGCTTAACTAGAGATTTACTCATGGTTATCTTTGTGAACACTAATGATGAGTGGTACTCTAACATAGCATATTATATCACATATGGAGATTTCCCATCTTATATGAACCACAATAAAAGTGGACTCTCTAATTGCAGGTCTTCGGTATCTAATTCGGGATAATTCATTATATAAGAAAAGTTTATATGGTTACTTTTTGAGATGTATCAATAAAGGAAAACAAAAGAAAATCCTTAAAGCCTGTCATAATTAAGCATCTGCTAGGCATTTCTCGACAATGGTGACATCTCACAAAATCTTGAGATGGATATATTTTTGGACTACATTGTTCAAGGATGCCCACAAATTGGTTTCGAAATGTGAACCTTGCCAACAATTTATAGGGAGCCCTAAGCTTATTGCTCTTCTCCTTAGGCCAGTGGTTATTAAAGAACCTTTTTAGTAGTGGGGTTTGATTTTGTAGGAGTGTTAAATCCAATTTCAACCGTTGAACACTCATAACTGATTCTATGATAAATTACTTCACCAAGTGGGTAGAGGCCATACCCATGAAGCATGTAAATTTTGATATAGTGTGTAACTTTATAAAGGAGAACATAATCACCCATTTTGGAGTATCAAACAAGGTAGTGATTGATAATTCTACCTAGGTTTCCTCTATTGAGCTCACTAAATTTTGCTACCATTATGGAATATCTCTCTCACATTCATCTGAATATTATCCCCAAGGTAATGGTCAAGTGGAATCAAGTAATAAGAATATTGTCACTATCATAAGGAAGCTAGTAGAAATCAATTAGAGGAATTGGCATAAGAAATTATTTGATGCCCTATGGGAAAATTGGATAAATCCTAAGAGGGAAATTGGCATGTCATCTTTTTAGATTCTCTATAGTATTGAGGCACAAATTTTGATTTCATTAAAAATACTTACATTACAACTAGTAAATGTTGTAGAGGATGGTGAGCATAGTGACTCTTTTAACAAAAGGATTTTTAGTTGGAAAAATTGAATGAAGATATAACTTTAGCACTGGATCATCTTTAAGCAACGTGAGATGAAGGTTAAAATGATTTTTGATGAAAAGGCTCATGCAAGAGACTTTAAAGTTAGAGATCTCACCCTTTTGTGGGACAAGTGAAGGGAGCCTAAGGGTAGTCATGGGAATTTTGATTCATTCTAGCTTGGTCCATTTAAGGTTAGACACTTTTTGGAGGAAATACCTATTACTTGGCCTATATGGATGGTACTCACACGGAGCTTATCCACAAAGTGGGTAGTACTTGAAAATTTTGAAACAATAAAGGTTAGTCCTTCCAACCAAAGTGCTACGATGAAAGAGGGACGTCCCTCGCATATACCATAGGTGATTAATGTTGTTTTTACCTTTATGTTATGTGTTTCCATTTCCATTGTGTGTTTGTCTTAGTTATTCTTATTTGTCTTGATTTTATTGTATGTGTGTTATGTGACTCTATTTTCCCAATGGATAAGGAAGTGGTCTACTCCCCATGATATAACCGAGGTTCATGCTTTCTTTTTTTTTCCTTTATCCAATCTAAAAGAAGTCCCCAAGTAAGATCCAGATTGTTTCATGCTAAATGTATAGTATGTAAATTTCAAAATTTTGGCCATGACAACCAAACCCACACTTGAAATCCCGTTTCTCGGTTAATTGAAACCCTTCCTCCAACAAACATTTCAACTATGTCACCCTAATTTTTTAAGTGAGGAATGTGCTAACATGATTTTAAAGTGTGTTTCAGGTGAAAAGAAGTTTTTCTAGATTGGTTCTTGAAGTTACTAAGATATATGTGTTATCCAAATTTCGCCCCGTGCGAATATTGGATCGACCATGATCCCACATAAGAGGAAATAGAGTCAAAAGGTAGACAGAAAGGGCTTCAAAATTGGCTAAGTATAAAGGTGTAAGCGAAGGATGTCAAGTGTCGGGTATGGTGTTGTTTCAGGGTAAAAGTTGTGAAATGGCCTGCAACTCCGCTCAAGGGAAAAAGGCAACATTTGGGCCTGAGTCAAAGCCAAAGCAAGAATCGAAGAAAGGGAAAAGATAAATCATGGACTCGTAGGCCCGATTTGGTTCCAATCTAGCTTCCACGTGTCGATATCAAAAGGCCACCCATTTTTCAAGATGTTTTTCTGCCCTCCCGTATAGACCCAATATAAACTTCGAAGGGGCATATCTTTTAGCTCAAGGCTTGAAATATTGCCAATCTGATGTCATTGGAAAAATATCTACCTCACCCATGCCATGGAGGTCTGAAACTTTTATTTTGAGGAGGTTAGGTGAAGAAAAATGGAGGAAACATCTTCGAGCTTTCAATGCGGGATCTTCTTGCCTCAACAACCAAATCAGATTTGATTTGTTTCACCATTTCCTCTTCCTTCAAGGCACCGAACCAAGGATTGATGCAGTAAAGACAGATTTGGGGGAGATATTTCATCAGAGGCATTAACAGTGGTGGTTGAACTTCAACCTTCTTTTCCCACTTCTCTCTCTTTTCTTCTTTTAGGTTGAATCCATAAATACGGGGTAGGATTCATTGTAAAGGGTTGGAAATTCTTTATTTTTAGGCTCCCTCCTCCTTCTAGCAAAGGGATCTATGGGGTTTAGGCCTTCTATCAAAATTGCATTACGTTTTTACCTCTTAGCTACTTTGTAATGGATTGTATCAATCTACAGAGCAATAAAACATGTCTGTGATCGATTTTAGATCCTCTCTTGTCTCTTTTGCTTTCATCTAGTCTTCCATTATATATTTGGCTATCTTTTCTTGTTTATTGTATGCATTTTGTTGGTTTGTGTCTATTAGAAAAATAAGTGTTCATCATTCCTTTGGTGCATCACCTCGTAGTTTAGCTTTGTTTTAATTTTTTTATTATTTCTATCCATGTCTCCTTGGTAAAGTTTAGATTAGGATTATGAACAGATCCTCTGCAAGTTTCTACATATGCACCTAAACAAAGGAATAAGGAACCAACCTTCAATCTGGAGAGCTTTCCCATTTTGCAAGGTCCCACACCTTGGGGAAAGTTCAATGTTACATAATCACACCAAATGAATCTACCTTAGAAAAGTAGACCTGTAGAACTCTTTTGGGGGTGTTATGATTTTGCGTTACCAATTTTTGGCATGCCGTGGGAATAATAATTCTCCATCTTATTACAATATGGATTGATGTACACTTGCTTTGTGATTATGGCTTTTAATAAGTCTTAAAATTTTACATGTAAAGACTCAAAAGAAACAAATATATCTTGGTTTCAAGCGGCCCGGGCTTGGAATATTCATGAGAAAAACCCGGTCTAGAGCAAGGAAAGAAGGTATATTTGAATAATTACATCTATCCCCAAGTAGAGAAAGGAGATGAAGAAGAATTCGAGGTCTCCATCTCCACCAAGTAGAACCTTGTCAACACCTCCACACCAGTAAGGCCTTTCTTTCGATCTGCAGAGTTCTTAGGCCAATCAGAATGGCACAACCAAATCCATATATGTCAACTTCATCGGCAATAGTCCACTTGCCTTGATTGTAAAAAACCTAGTTCCAATTGCAACATTAAAGAGCATCCCACATTTCACTGGGGAAAATCAAACTTCTCTGGTGACCATGTCCAAGATATTACAAATGTTTATGCGATCCACGAGATCCATGAGATGGACATTCCAGTCAATTTTCTTGCCTCTTCATTCAAAGGAAAAGCTTCAAATGGTTCAGAGTCTTACAACAGGCTCTATACGAGAAATGGAACTAGTCATGGACGGCCCTTCATGATCAATTTGGGGAAAAAAGTGATAACTTTTCTTTGTTGGAGCAACTAACAACAATCAAGAGAGCCCCGAATGAGCAGCTGATAGACTTCAACCTCGATTCCAATGGACTGGGATAGGATTCCAATAGTAGTAAAGCCCACTAATGAAGGTGCCTTCTTATACTTTCTTAGGGCTTTAAATTCTGATATTTCTCTGATGATTCAGTCAATGGGGGGCACTACATTACCTATAGCCTATAGCCTCTCCATAGGGGCTGAGAACCATTTGATTCAAGATGGTAAAATCACTCCTAGGCCATCCATGCCTTTGTACCCTGAGTTAGGAAGCCCAGATACTAGCCAAGCACCTACATTAGCTCCTATACCCACCCCTAGGAGTCAAAGCTTAGCTGAAGCTTCCACTTCATCATCTAATGCCTCTAAAGAGTTTCAAGAAGTGGTGATGAAGCAATTTCAGAACTTTGGGAATGAGCTAGTGACCATTAAAAGATAATAAGCTCGATTTTCAAACCATACCATCCTTAGGCTCAATATCAAGCCACACCCCAAGATGCTCAACATGATAGGCCACCACCTCGATTGTGAATTAGAGTCGAGAACCGGGGACGGCCCAAGTCTGTTAGACCTTTTAGTCCATATTATCCTAACACAACTTCAACATCAAGGTAATTGGTTCTTGCATAGAACAATATGACACAGAAATATGATTGGTGTTTTCCATGCAGATAGCCACATAACCAATCAACGTGCTTTAATGGTGCTCTAAATCATGCCTTGATGGTGCAAACTAGTATGGCACCACAAGAACTTGGCCAAGAGGAAGATTAGAAATAATGAGCTCAATAAGGTGGACCCCAAGTGAAACTATGCTAGCAAAATGGCAGGCCGAAGACTTCTGTGGGATGAATCAATTCCCTTCTCAAAGTGTAGCTGCCAATACACGGTCTAAAAAGAGAAATATTGGAGAGGGCCAACCACTAAATTCAAGTGACCCTCAACCTTCCATCACTCCATAAGGTCCTGGTGCTCCAAGTATAACTCCCAACATGTTGAACCAATCCAGACCACCTCCCAAACCCAGTCAAGCACCGGTTGTAACAGCCCATGTGTAAGAAAGAAATGTGTCTAGGAAGGGGCAAAAAAAGGACAACACATTCAATATTATTGAGTAGATGAAAAGGACAAGTGTGAACATTTCACTATGGGAGTCACTAGCCATTCCAGGAAGAGGGATCTGTTGCAGGCTGCCATGCAGAATTGGTCAAGTTCAAATCACCCCCTAACCAGCAAGAAAGAGTGCTTGCCAATGCAGTTCATCCTGGGAGGAACCATGGAGAACAACAAGGTAAAAACATGAGACCTCCTCCCTTCTATGTCTCATTAATTATTGGAGACAAATTAGTACACAATTGTATGATTGATTTTGGGGCTAGTAGTTTTGTGATGCCCAAACAAATAGTTGATCAGTTGGGTCTCTAATATGAGGTCATCTCTAGAGGAGTAGTCCAATTAGATGGGACAACAGTGACTACTATGGGAATCATCAAGGATCTGAGTCTCACTCTACATGCTTTCCCTAATGTGACTATTTTGCAAAATGTGTCAATCATAGACTTGCCACCACATTTTTCTTTGTGTCTATCTAGGGACTTCACTGCCAAAATTGGAGGCTACCTATCTGCTAATTGGTCACATATGCTCTTTAGGAAAAGGTATGGAGTGAAGGCCACAATCAAATCTAAACCTATTGTTGATTATCATATTGAATCCTATGTGCCTAGCCCAATCAACGCCAACTGCTCAGCTTTTGATCAAGAGGACCTCTTAAGCACTTCTGAAGCAAATACCAAGGTGGGATGTATCCCAAACTTGAATCTTGATGATTGGGCCAACAAAAGCCATGCTTTTGACCCCTATAGGGAAATGAAAGAATCCATGCTAGGCATCTACTGCCTACATGAAGAGAACCAACCTCTTCTGATCTAATCAAGCGAATACAAGGATAGCAATGAGGTATGGAAATTGTTATTTGATGGTTCAAGGAGTAGACAAGGAGTTGGAGGAGGAGCCATGATTGTTTCCCCCAGAGGTATGAGATATTATTCAGCCTTCAGATTCCAATTTTCTTGCTCAAATAACATTGATGAATATGAGGCTTTAGTCCAAGGTCTTCATTGGCCAAGGAATCTAAGAATCAAGAACTTATAAGTATTTAATGATAGTGAATTGGTTTCCAATCAGTCGAGAGGGCTTAATGTTTGTCAAAAACGACACTTTCAAAACTACGGGAGTAGGGTATGGGATCTCATGGAGGATTTTGAGGCCTTCGATATTGTGTCCATACCCAAGAAGGAGAATGAAGTTGTTGATAGACTTATAGCAGTTGGAGAAACATTTGATGTGGTTGACAACATCAAGAGGGATAGAGAACAACCGCATATCCATGTGGTTGTGAGGCCAACAGTGCAAATAATAATACATGTTGGAAGGTGTTTGAGAATGATCAGCATATCATTAACTTTCTACAAGAAGAAGCTGAATTCTTATCTATAAACCATAGTAGACTAGAGCAGCAGTATGGGAATCAGATAGTACAACTACATACAAACAAGCTTCCCAAAGGCTTAGTGACACTGGAATCTATTTTCAATCCTAATGATCAGTTCAGAAAAGAGAAGGCTAACATGCAGATCAAAGGAGAAGATTCAGATTCAATCCCAATTGAAGTAGACAAAACACTTCAAATTGGTAAAGTGACCACCAAACAAGAAAGGTATGAATTCATACAACTTTGCCAAGAATTCCCTGATGTGTTTGCTTGGAGTTATGAGGACCTAAGAGGATTCAATCCAAAACTAGCACAACACACAATCAAACTGGATCCAATTGCTTGGCCCATTAGGTAGAAGCAGAGACTATTCAACCCACATATTGAGCCTCTGATGAAGAAGGAGATAAACAAGCTGATAGAGGCAAGCATCATATTTCCAATTAAACACTCAAGTTGGGTTACAAATTTGGTCCCAGTCAGGAAGAAAAATGGAGAAATCAGGTTGTGTGTTGACTTCAAGGATTTGAACAAAGCCTCCCTCAAAGACCACTACCCACTCCCTTCAATGGAGTAGATCTTGCAAGTAGTGTCTAGGTTAGAAAGGTTCTCCCTCCTAGATGGCTACTCAGGGTACAACTAGATCATGGTGAAAGAAGATGATCAATTCAAAACAACTTTCACCACCAAATGGGGCAGCTATGCATACAAGAAAATTCCATTTGGATTATCCAACGTTGGAGCCACTTTTCAAAGGGAAATGGATATGGCATTCAAAGGGATGATTAATCAAATAATGATGATATATTTAGATGACATCACTATTTTTTCCAAGAATGTAGTAGATCATCTCTTCCATCTAAGGCAGGTTTTTCAAAGATGTAGGAGATTCGGGGTGTCAGCTTGAACCCCAAAAAATGCATATTATTGGCCCATGAAAGTAACCTTCTAGGCCATATTGTATCAAAGGAAGGATTGTAAATTGATCTAGAAAGAGTTCAAGAAATAAGAGCATTGCCATTGCCAAGCCATGCAAGAACACTCTTCAAAGCTTCTTGGGAAAAATCAATTTTGTCTCTGTAAGATTGTTCCAAACTTTGCTACCCTTATTAAGCCAATAACGTTGACGCTGAAGAAGAAGCTTAACATTCAGGTGGAAAGATGAAGGAAAATAAATTTTTGAGGCTATCAAAAAGCCATATCACAAGCCCCAACTCTTGTGAAACCATATTTTCCAAAGACTTCATACTATATGCCTTTGGAGGCAGCGACACAATTTCAGTAATCTTGGTGCAGTACAACAAAAAAATACAAAACAACCAATTGTTTTCTTTAGCTAGAGTCTAGAATATTATGAGGTAATAAGGTACTCCTTCATTTAGAAGCAGGTCCTGGTGGTAATCGGAGGATTGAAGAAGATTAAGCATTTGGTTTCAAACAACAAAATCCAACTATTGGTCTCCCATGTGGGAGTTAAAGAATTGCTTCTCAAAAGGACACGAATGATAAGTGTGCAGGATGGATCACTCATGTCATGGAATATGACATTGAGATCAAGGTCACCAAGCTAGTCTGTGGGAAGGGGTTATGTGAACAACTAGCTTCAAGTCAACAAGATGAAACAAACAGTGAAAAGGAGGCTATTTTTTCCTACAAGATGATCAAGAAGAAGTGAGAGATGATGTACTGCTCCTTGTTGACCCAAGACATGGTGCACTTCCTTCAAACAGCATGTATCCTCATGGGATGAGAAAAGCAAAAATAAGGCATTTCAGGCTACAGGCCATCCCATATGTTCTTTTTGTGGTGTCTTATTCAAGAGGGACATCAATGGCATTCTGCTGAGATGCATTGGGGTAGATCAGGTAGAGAGAGTGCTAAAAGAATTCCATGTTGAAGAAGCTATAGGCCATTTTTCTCTAAGAGTGACAACACTCAAAATCATGAAAGTAGGATAGTATTGGCCCAAAGTGTTTAGTGACTACTACACATGGATCAAAAGGTGCAAGAATTGTGCATTATTCAAAGGCAAGGAAATTCTAGCGGCACTTCCATTGCACCCAATCTCAGTCAACCAACCTTTCATACAATGGGGATTGGACTTCATTGGAGTCATCAATCCAAACTCAAGCCAAGGTCACAAATGGATCCTGATAGCGACAGATTATTTCACCAAATGGACCGAGGCAATGGCACTCAAGGAAGAAAATGAGTCTAGTATCCTAGATTTCTATGAAGGGATAGTGACCAGATTTGGAGTGCCAACCACCATCATATCAGACAATGCATTAGCATTCATAGGTTCCAAGATCACAAGATGGGCTATTAAGAATGGGACTTATTTGAGTACTTCATCAAACTATTACCCTCAAGGTAATTAGCTAGATGAGTTCCACAAACAAGAACCTTAAAATATCATCAAGAAATCTTGATGAGAATCAAAAAGAAATCTTGATGAGACACAAAGCTCAAAAATGACCTTATGGGATGATAGAATAATGTCCAAGATATCTACAGGTAGCTCTCCATTCAAGCTCATCTATGGGAAAGAGGCGGTGTATCCTATATCACTTGAGTTTCCAACATTGGAGCTCTTGAAGAACTAGAGATGTGTAAATTTGGACCAATTGATGCCGGTATATGGAGCTAATAGAAATAGAAGAAACTAGAGAGCATGCTCTCCAAGCAATAGAGAAGAATCGGACTTCAATCAAGAAATTCTTTGACAAGAAGACAAAGGCAATGACCTTCCAAGAAGAAGACTCGAAGGAATGAAAAGAAGATTGTTCCAAGCCACGATCTCAAATGATAATAGCACACCACATTAGATTTGCAAAACAAAAGAGCTAAAATACCATATATGGAAATCCATCATAATCCATAATGCTCAATACATTACAATAGAATGACTTGAATTATTCAATAAGAAAGATGTACATATAGGAGGAGGGAAGTGTAACTACTACCTAAATCAGTGGTGAAGAACTCCCACTAATTGATACTTTAGTAATTAAGTTAACTCCAAAAGACTAGTAAACTAACTCCACATAACTGAGAAGCTAACTCAACACAACTAATAAGCTAACTCCACACAACTAGTACACCTAAGCAAGCTAACCCAACAAGTGTAGGGCTAACACAAGTGTAATAATTTTCCTGATAAATAAATAAAAGGATAAATAATAACCTACACTAACACCCTCCCATAAGCATAGATTAAGTGGGTGAAAAAGGTGGGTCCTGACAACAAGGCCTGATGAGGTACCCATGTACAACAACTAGGAAAATTAGACACCGCAAGGTACCCAAAACCAGTAATAACAAAGTAGAGAGGGAAAAATCCTGCTGTAAGATATCCTCAGAAGCTCGGCTCCAAAAAATCATACAATACTGAAGAAGTGTGGTGCGCACTGTGGTCTGAATCCAATGCTCGATCATAGAACTCAAAAAAAAATGACATTGGGCTTCACCAAAATAGCTTCATGCAAGGAGACTATCAATGGAGTGATGTTGAAAGTGAAAAACAAACACCAAACATAATTTTATCAACTACTACAAATAGGTGTGCCACGATCCAAGAACAACTAAGGCAACAAGGTGGACATGAGATCCAAATAAAAAAATCCAAGGTAACAAGGCAAGGACACAAAACTCGAAGAAGTAGTATCAACACCACACCCTCCCATATTGCAGAATGGGTAGAGTGACACCACAGATCTATATGAGTTGTCAAAATCAACTACTCGAACACCGAAAAACTAACACCTGGCTCCACCGTATGAATAGCTCCCCCACAAGAGAGACAAATACATGCCAAAAAGATACCATGAAAGGAATGAAAAGAAGATTGTTCCAAGATGTAATCTCAGATGATAATAGTACACCACATTAGATTTGCAAAACAAAAGAGCTAAAATACCATATATAGAAATCCATCATAATCCATAATGCTCAATACATTACAATACAATGACTTGAATTATTCAATAAGAAAGATGTACATATAAGAGGAGGGAAGTGCAACTACTACCTACATCAGTGGTGAAGAACTCCCACTAACTGATATTGGTAGTTAAGTTAACTCCATAAGAATAGTAAGCTAACTCCACATAACTGAGAAGCTAACTCAACACAACTAGTAAGCTAACTCCACACAACTAGTACACCTAAGCAAGCTAACCCAACAAGTGTAGGGCTAACACAAGTGTAAGAATTATCCTAGATAAATAAATAAAAGGATAAATAATAACCTACACTAACACCCTCCCGTAAGCATAGCTTAGGTGGGTGGAAAAGAAGGTGGGTCCCAAGCAACAAGGCCTAATGAGGTACCCATGTACAACAACTGGGAAAATTAGACACCACAAGGTACCCAAAACCAGTAATAAAAAAGTAGAGAGGAAAAATCCTACTGCAAGATATCCTTAGAAGCTCAGCTCCAAAAACTCATACAATGCTGAAGAAGTGTGGTGCACACTGTGGTCTGAATCCACTGCTCGATCATATAACTCAAAAATAACTGACACTGGGCTTCACCAAAATAGCTCCATGCAAGGATACTGTCAATGAAGTGATGTCAAAAGTTAAAAACAAACACCAAACATAATTTGATCAACTGCTACAAATAGGTGTGCCACGATCCAAGAACAACCAAGGCAACAAGGCGGACACGAGATCCAAATAAATAGGAGTGCCACGATCCAAGAAAAGCCAAGGTAATAAGGCAAGGACACAAAACTCAAAGAAGAAGTATCAACACCACTCCCTCCCATACTGTAAAATGGGTAGAGTGACACCACATATCTATATGAGTTATCAAAATCAACTACTCAAACACTAACAAACTAACACTGGGCTTCACCAGAATAGCTCCCCCATAAGAGAGACTATCAACATGCCAAAAAAATGTCGAAAATACAAATCCAAAATATCTCAAAAACAAGAGAGATATAAATGTATACACCCATCGATACAATAATGCAATACCCAATAGTTTAGGATGTCGGGGTCAACCGAAATTGCGTCCACAAGTGATCACAACACTCTCCCAAATTTGGCACTTTATAATTGAGTGCATATAAAAATTACAATGAGTAACAATACCTTATAAATTTGAAATAGGTGTATAAAAATGTCACCAATGCGTATATCTCTAAAAATACACAATTTCAAAAAAATATCACCTTAATCCAAGCTACGGATCAAAAGTTATGAGCTCTAGAAGGTTTTTCTATTAAAATAATATTTTAATGCTAATATTTTTTTAAAAGGTACATGTGACACCCAAATGTCCAAAGGGTAAAAGAGTGCATCCACACAATACATGCTTGTGACCAAAGGATAAAATCATATGCCCAAAACCTAAAATGTCCAGAGGGTAAATCATTGCATCCAGAGGGTACACGCCAATATCCAATGGATAAAAGAATGCACCCAGAGGGTACAGATCTGCGTCTAGTGGATAAAAGACTACATCCAAAACTAAAATATCCAGAGGGTAAAATAATGCATCCGAAGGTACATGCTTATATCCAATGGATAAAAGAATGCACCCAAAGGGTACAGATATGCGTCCAGTGGATAAAATATTACATCTAAAACTGAAATATCCAGAGGGTAAAAGAATGCATCCGAAAGGTACACGCTTATATCCAATGGATAAAAGAATACACCTAGAGGGTATAGATCTATCTAGTGGATAAAATACTACATCCAAAACCGAAATACCCAGAGGGTAAAAGAATGCATCCGGAAGGTACACGCTTATATCCAATGGATAAAAGAATGCACCTAGATTTGACTGTCTCAAAACATGGTCAAGTTTACAATCGATTTTATGGTTTTGGTACCTTCCAAATCCAATGCCACACTCCATTTTGCATAAAAATGCACTCTGCAGAAAATTTCTAACAAATTTTAAATACATGAAAATAATAAACCCTTGTTTGTAAAGAAAAACTTACATATGGATGTCTACATCATCTATCTCTCTGATACCATGAAAGGAACAAAAAGAAGATTGTTCCAAGACACGATATCAGATGATAATAGTACACCACATTAGATTTGCAAAATAGAAGAGCTAAAATACCATATATGGAAATCCATCATAATACATAATGCTCAATACATTACAATACAATGACTTGAATTATTCAATAAGAAAGATGTATATATAAGAGGAGGGAAGTGCAATAACTACCTAAATCAAAGTGAAGAACTCCCACTAACCGATATTGGTAGTTAAGTTAAATCCAAAAGACTAGTAAACTAACTCCACATAACTGAGAAGCTAACTCAACACAACTAGTAAACTAACTCCACACAACTAGTACACCTAAGCAAGCTAACCCAACAAGTGTAGGGCTAACACAAGTGTAAGAATTATCCTAATAAATAAATAAAAGGATAAATAATAACCTACACTAACAAAGACCTACAGTTTTGAAATGGGATGCGGATCAAGAAAAACCAGAAGGCATTCCAAATTTGACGCCATCTGGAGTGGCCCCTATATGATCACAACATGCAAAAGTAGCAATGCTTTCCAATTGTCTACATTGGAGGGTGAAGAGTTGTAGATTCCAATAAATGGGATCTATCTTAAGCACTGCTACTAAAAGGGGATTTCTCACCCTGTACATATTAGTTTAGTTTTCTCTTTCCTCTAAGTGCTTATGCACATTGTCTTGTTGTAGTGTAGATTTATTTTCTCCTAAGTGCTTTGCACGCTCTGCATGTTCCATTTGGAGCATGTATGATTTCAAATTTTTTATATAGTGTGGTGTTGTTTTGTTTCTCTCATGTAGTGTTTGGACTTGGCATTTGGTCAAGATCAATTTCAGTTCTAATGGGTTTCCAAGCAGCCTAGGGGTTAGTTTTCAAAGTTCATATCAGTAGTAGGATATCACTCATGACTCCATGCCCAATGGATATGACAAGGCAATTGGTCTTTTCATCTAGTAGGCAGATACCCCTGTGAGTCACCAAATTGTTATCCATATTTCACCCCGTGCCAAATATTGGATCAACCATGATCTTGCATAAGAGGAAATAGAGTCAAAAGGTAGATAAAAAAGGCTTCAAAATTGGCTAAGTATAAAGATGTAAGCGAAGGATGTCAAGTGTCAATATGGCATTGTTTCAAGGGGTAAATTCATGAAATGGCCTACAACTCCGCCCAATGGAAAAATTTAGCATCTGGGCCCAAGTCAAAGCCAAAGCAGGAATCAAAAGAAAGGGGAAAAGATAAATTATGGACCCGTAGGCCCGATTTTGTTCCAATCTGGCTACCACGTGTCCGATATCAAAAGGGGACCCATTTTTCAAGATGTTTTCCCACTCTCCCGTACATGCATCCAATACAAAATTCGAAGGGGTATATCTTTTGGCTCATGGCTTGAAATATTGTAAATTTGATACCGTTGGAAATATCTCAACCTTACCCATGCCATGGAGGTTTAAAACTTTAATTTTGAGGAGGTTAGGTGAAGAAAAATGGAGGAAACATCTTCAAGATTTCAATGCAAGATCTTTTGCCTCAACAACCGAGATCATATTTGATCTGCTTTCACCGCTTCGCCTTCCTTCAAGGCGTTGAACCAAGGATTGATGCAATAAAGATGGATTTGGGGGAGAGATTTCATCAAAGGAATTAACAAAGTGGTGGTTGAACTTCAACCTCGCTTTTCCCACTTCTCTTTTCTTCTTTCAAGTTGAGTCCATAAATACGGGGCATGATTTGTTGTAAAGGGTTAGACATTCTTTGTTTTGCAAGCTCCCTCCTCCTTCTAATAAAGGGATCTGTGGATTTCGGAAAACTATCAAAATTGCATTACGTTTCTACCTCTTGGCTAATTTTTAATGGACTATATCAATCTACATAGCAATAAAACATGTCCGTGATCAATTTTAGATCCTCTTTTGTCTCATTTTCTTTCATCTGGTCTTCCATTATATATCTCGCCTACCAATGCTTGTTTATTGTATGCATTGTTTTGGTTTGTGTCTATTAGGAAAATAAGTGTTCATCATTCCTTTGGTGCATCACCTCATAGTTTAGCTTTGTTTTAATTTATGTATTCTTTCTATCCCTATCTCCTTAGTAAATTTTATATTAAGATTAAGAAATGATCCTCTGCAAGTAAGTATCTATGTATGCACCTAAGTAGAGGAATAAGGAACCAACCTTCAATCTAGAGAGCTTGCCCATTTTGCAAGGTCCCACACCTTGGGAAAGTTCAATGTTACACAATCACACCAAATGACTCTACCTTAGAAAAGCAGACCTGTAGAACTCATTTGTGGGTGCTATGATTTTACGTTAACAATATGTAAGAATAATGCTCTGAAGGCTTCAAAAAGGCCATTTTTGGTCTTTTGTCACCTTTAGTGAGAATCATTTGCAAGCTTACAAGGAAAATTAAAATCATTTGGGAGTTTTAAGGGAGATAAATGAATTTTTTTGCATTTTAGGAAGGTTTTGTTGAGATAATTAAGGTTAGGAACAAGTTAAGTAAAATTGGATTTTTTTGGGTAAGGCACTAGGAAATGCATGTTTCAAAGGAGTTAGTCACCTTGTTCGAAAGGTTTTAGGAGCCTCGTGAAGTGTTAAGAGATCATATCATAGGAATTGGAAATTTGGAAGAACTTAATTCATGGTGTAATAATCAATGAATAATTTTGGGACTATAAAAATGTGGAAATTTTTCCAACAATGCAAAGACAAGAATCTTTCTACAAGATAAAACTTTCTCAAAGTGTTTCATAAACCTATAAAAGAGTTAGGAGCCTAACCAAATTTCAAAGTGGATTAAATTTTAACCTCTTCATGTTCCATGTGTTTTTTTTTTTCATTTTAATTCTAGACTCCGGTGGCAACTCATATTACTAACACACACACATGGGAAAAAGTGGAAAATGGACTAAAAAGGAAAATTAAAAGATGAATAAAGTCTTGAAAATGGTGGGAATGGATTCATTGGGTAATTTTGAGTCAAAATAATATAATTCTTTGCATTATGAACTCCATTTATTTCCCATGAGGCCAAAATTTCACTCCTTAGTCTATTTTCACATTGAAATTGATGACATCAACATTCCAAGAAGCTTGGGTGAGGGTTTGAGGCCCAATGTCCTAATGTGTAAGGGGACATGGGGAAACTAAATTCTACTCCTCATTGAGTGTGATGGTTTCATCACTTAAGTGACAACATAGTGTGTTAAAAAGATGTTTTAAACTCACACCACTAATTTTTAATCGCTTTTCATGGAAAAGGGACCCTTGACATCCATTTGGAGGTCGGATTTCCCCATGTACCTTTGTCCTAACATCTAAGGGGATGTGGAAAAAAATTCTCCCCCTATGGAGGAGTTGGTTTTGTCACTTAAGTGACAACATAAAGTTATAGGGACATGTCATAAACTCATTAAAACTCATTTTGACCACTTTTCATAATAAAAGCGCCACTGGAGGCCATTTGGAGGTCTAATGTCCCCATGTTCCTTTTTCCCAACATATAATGAGACATTTGGGACACAAAAATTCACTCCCCATCCTTGTCTTATTTTCAGCACTTAAAACCACAACCCAGTGTGCTAGGAAGTTGTTTTCAACTCACAGATTTTGGCCCCATCCTCATGAAGTACTCACCCAGGCATATTTATCAAAGGATGGTGACATGTGTACCATTTTTCCTTTTTCCTTTATTTTCTATGGTATAACTTTGTTGGTTCAAAAATCATCGAAGTTAAGGCAGATTTATGGATGATGGAGACGAGCGGCAATAGCAAGTGCATGCATAGACCCTCTTTGAGTCAACAAAGTGAAACTAGTTTATTGTTATTCTACTAGCAGAATGCAAAGTCTCACAATATTCGCCTTCGTGGGGTTTGGGATCTCATCCCAAAGAGGGTGTTTCCGACTATGGAAAGAAAGGAATGAAAGAGAGGATGAAGAAATACTGTGTCCGAAGGAAGAAAAGAAATGAATTCCAAAGAAGAAAGGTCAGAGGGCTTATGTTTTGGGATTGGTAGTAAATAGAGCCAAACCTACTTGCATAAACGAACAAAGAAATACTGATGAATAAATGACAATAAAACAGAAGTAGATTCAACAGAATAAACACACAGATCTGACATAAGAAAGATCAAATGCAAATAACACACGTATTCAGCACAAAGTCTAAATATTTGTATTAATATTCCTTTCTGTTACAAAAAGCTCAAAGTCTTTTCTCCTCACTTCTATTTTTCATCTGAAAGATATCCACTCCCTCAAATACAACAAGTATTTGAGTATTTATAGAAGAAGGAGAAGAAGGAAGGAAAAAAGGAACCAACCACCTATTTACAAAATATCTACAAAAATATCTCAAAGTCATGTTGACTTTTGACAACTTGATGGATGACATCATCCCATGGTGCAACATGGATGATGTCATCATTTGTGTCAACATACTTTAGACATTTTACAAAAAGAAAGTCGGAAGAGAGAGAGAAGAAGAGAGAATTTATTCATCGTCGTCATCCCGCGGCTGAAAGGGGATATCCTGTTATTGCTGCTCGGGTGACGAGATGTGGAATTGGGCACGGTATTCCATGAACTTGCTGATCATGGGCTCTAGCTGATCCTGGGAAGGATCCTTGTGTCGCTCACTGATCACCTCGCAAGTCTCCCGCTCATCTATGAGCTTCTCTGGGAGTTTGGAATATTCTTTCTCTGCTTCTATTAGGAACCCGATGAAGTCCCGACAGGCCAGCAGGTTATTGATGGACTCTGCATCAAAAGTGACCTCTGGCCCCAGCCCTTGCGAAATGATCTCCTTGAAGATCTGGATGGTTTCATCAACTTTCCTTAAGGCAAAGGAAGGAGTAAGCAACCCTGGAGACATGTTGAGAATGATTTTCTCCATTTGGTGCATCGCGTCCAGGGCTTCTTCCTTTACCTTATCGATCTTTTCAAGGATGAATTCCAGTTGATCCATCCGGTAGTCCAGAGTGGAAAGGATTTTATTGAGGGCCCTGGGATGACCGAAAATGCCGAACTTGACCAGATCTTTGACTGAACAGTCGAACATTGTTTGAAAGGTCTCACGTTGCAGCCTAGCATGGTCCAGCTCTTCTGATATGGGTCCTGCTAATGCCTGGAGTTCTTTGTTCACCTTGTTGATGTTCAGGTACAAATCGGTGAACTTGGCGATCACTTTTTCACTATCCTTGAGGATTTGGCTCCTCCAAGCGAAACTGCCATACCCTACTCGCCGATCTTTGCATATTCATCAATTTTATCCTGGCTCAGAGGCTCAGGAGTTTCGGTGGTAGTTGTGGGAGGTGCACTGCCCATCTTCTGTAAGGCTTGGAGTAGATGTCTATTTTGCTCTTTCAGTAGCCTTTTCTCTTCTTTTGCTTCTTGAAGCTTCTTGCAGAGGGCATCGACTGCAGATAGGGCCTCTCCCTGAAGGCTTTCAGAAGATGTCCCCATTGTGACTTGAGTCACTGTATAATCTGTCGAGGACAGATCCTTTTTATCCTTCAGAGGATTGGGGTACGCGATCTCCATTACCCTCTCTCCTGAAGCACTCTGAGATAAACTTGTGATGGGCTTCGCTTCTTTACCCCTTTTGATGGGATCATGGAGAAGTCCATCAGCGATGGGAAATTTCCTTTTCTGCTGACTCAGGTGTTGGGAGATCCAAGCTGGACTTATGGGAGAAGGACCAGAAACAGAGAAGGGGGCACAAGTAGTTGAAGGGAAAAAAGTGGAGACACTTGGAGGTGGCATCGAGAGGGAGGCCGAGGAAGTGCTCACGGGAGGAAGGGATACTGCAGGAGAGGAAGACATAGGAAGGGAAGGGAGCTCAGAAATGAGGGAAGAAATGGAGGGGGACAGGTCCGCGAGAGAAGAGAAGATGGACGAAGAAGCAGGAGGGACAGAAGGGACCTTAGTTGTTACAGCAGTGGCGACATCCTGAGTGGATGGGCCTATTGGGACATCTTCCGCTGTTTCTTTCTCTGGGGAAGCCAGAGTTACAACTTGTTCAGGTGGAAGGAGGACTTTCTGGAGCTTCTTCTTGGGTGGAACTGGATTCACCCTCTTTACCCTTTCCTTTGCCTTTTGGCTGTTGTTTTGATCGAGGAGGTGCGTTACCCAACGGAGAGGTTGTGAAATCGACTCCGAGGTAGATGAGCCCATTCATTCGGCACCAATGCTCTGTTCTGCGCAGAGTTTCCTTGACTCTTTCCTCAATTGTCTGAGGGGCTTTGGTTCTATCAATCAACGCAAAAGGCCAATCGTCCCCACCTGTGTCAAGATACACTTGATCCACTTCCTCCTCAGTAGTTTGGTATCCTTTGGGGACGATGGCCACCCCGTACTGGATGATTTCTGCTAAGGCCAAGTGAGAATGATCCTTCCTCCTGAGCTCAACCTCGTGATATAAGTCAATGTAGATATCTTCGATCTGAGGGATGTGGATCGGGTCGAGCTTGGCCCTAGGAAAACAATTTCTTGGATCGAAAGTGGGCCTTGCTGGGAAGTCATGTTTCAGATTCAGCAGCTCCAGCTCTGCAAACATGTCCTTTGCCTTGTGGTGAGAGGGACACGTATACCTACCCACTGTGAGGGGGAAAGGAGTTCCACCCTTCTTTCTCTTTAGGCACTTTTCATGGTAAGTAATAAGCTGCCTTGACAGCTCCAACAGGATCAACTTGGGCCCGGCATATCTTGGCAGTCTAGTCGGTTCCCCCAAGAAATTAACTGCCCTCAGATAGGTGAATGTAGGGAACTGAGTGAATAGGGCCCCCCACTTCTCAGTAGCTGCTACTATGCTCTTGGTCGTGTGACCGTGAGTCATATTTGACCTCAACAGGTAGATGTTGAAGTAGAAGAATGCATCGTTGATCTTTGTGAATTGGGGGATGCTATTTTCCAGCTTCAGCTCTAGATAGTATTCATAAATTTTGACTTGGGGCCAAACCCCACACCGCATCAGAGCTAGATAGTCCCTTTCTGAAGCTGCAACGCATAGACTACGTAGGAGTTCATATAGAACCTCCCCATTGTGTTGAGTTGTTTTAGCTGCTCAGAGATTGTGCTGCTTATAATTTCTGCCCATTTAAAGCGTTGATCGGGCACATTTTTGTTCATTGTTTCCAAGTACCGCATCATCCACTTGTGAAAATAATGGGCGTCAGGAAGCCCAAAGACTCTTCTCAAGAACGTAATGGTGTCACTGAGTTCCTCTGAAAAGTCACTGTGATGAATGACTTGTGGCCACCAAGTCACTGCTTTTTTGTTCTTCAGATAAACTTCATTCATCAGCTGCATACACTGATCTTCATTGTCGCCTCTGCCTTAATGCGCTTCTCGGCTGACGGCCACAAAGTGCCGGTGATGAGGAATGCCGAGCATCATCTCAAAGTGGTAGGCAGTGAGGTTAATAATAACTTCACCCTTCTCCCCATGGACACATCTTGTGTCTTTGTTGTAGCATCGGGCTACCACCATCATAAATTCATTGTTTACGGCACTGACTGGGATCCCACCAGCAAGGTGCAGGGCACTGCCTATCAGCTTGTCCATCCATGGACTTCTCGTGACCCTCTGGGTTCTGGCCCAGAATTCCTCCATGTCAATATGACCCAGTTCTGAGTCTCTGATATCTAGGTCACACTCTGCTTGGGACTCGGGCATTCTGACCCTCTGATACTTATACTTCATTTCTTCTTCTGTGAGCTTGGCCTTGCCTTTAGATTTGATAGGTTTCTTGCTTGATGTTGACATATGTTCTTCTAAACTTAGTTGCTGATCTGCAAGAATAAGAAGTGAAACCCAATTGAAGAAAGTCATGTCAGCTGTTTGATTTTCCATTGAAATGCTGACAGAAGAAAGAGTTAGCAATTTTAAGGCTTCAGGGCGCAGGGCGCATGAATACTGCAGCTATAGGGCTAAATAGTAAGGTGCACATAAGGTGTGTGTAACATATGCTTTTTGTGTGCTTAAGGGAACCTGGCGTGGCGCATGAAGGGTCTACATGACATGATGTTATTGTGGTGAGGGACGCGCCTGCGCCGTTTATAGCTTTGCACTTTGCGCATAGAAAAAGATTGTTACATGGATGCTAGGTGCGCCAAAGGGCACAGGAATTTGTGATGTTGCACTTAAGTTTGATGCGCTAAGAGGGCGCATGAGAAGTGTTTGCAGCAGGTGGGGGAAGTGCGCCATGAGGGCGCAACTTTTCTTTGTGTAACAGGGGTGACAGATGCGCCGAAGGGGAACAAAAATACAGTTCATTTCAAGCCATGATTCTTCTCAGAGGGGTTTCATTCTTTCAAACTTCTTCTGCAAGGTACCTTGGGGTGATAGAAATGGCTTTAAACAAAGGTTTCCAAGCTATTATTTCAGGACAGAGCTCCCTCTACCAGCAGATCTGGAAAGAGGGGGAGGAATATGTGGAAAGACAGCAGGGGGGAGCAAGTTCATGATTTCATTCTTTTCAATCCAAACTGAACCAACCTAGCATTCAAAACCCCAAAAAATAAAATGCACGAAAGAAAGAAGGCCACTTACCCAGATAAATAGCAAAGAATGTGCAAACGGGTCCACTATGTGATCGAAAGTGACAGGGCAGGTGCGCTGACAGGCTCAGAGAAAACAATATTTAAAAATAATCACGTGATAGCTCTGGTGATAATGACATTGCAGGCGCGCCTATATATAGGCGAGGTAGCAATAAATGTGCCACCAACCTTTTAAGTGGCGCACCAAAAGAGCTGTCGACACAAGAAAACATGCGCCCTTTGGCGCACCAAAACGTTTGCCAACACGATGTTATTTGCGCCTATGGCGCGCCGAAAGTGGTGTCGACAGAGGAATATGTGCGCCCTTGGCGCACCGAAAAGGGGCGCAACAAAAGATATGTTGACAGGAAGGTGCACGCGCCTTGGCGCACGCAGGGAAGACTCAACAAGGGGAGGCGCACCAAAACACCTGTTGACACAAGAAAACCTGCGCCAAAGGATTAAAAGGGGGCATGAACATGTGATGTTGCATAGTGATTATATGCGCCACCCAAAAAGACCAAAAACGGCTAAGTTCGAAAAACTAGATTTCCCGGGAAGGGATTTTGCAACGTTCCGAATGCAAGAAATCCCTGACGAGGGATCGGAACAAAATTTTCGGTAGGGTTATCCATAAAATTGCCCTTGCCAATTTTACAGGATAACATAACCACAACTCCAACCTACACCAAACCTAGGTTAGCTTGCTTGGGTTTAATATGAGTTAAAGAGTGCAAATGTGGGGGCGAGTTTGAAAGGGTGGAAGACATTAAAATACAACACTTACCCAATTTTTGAAGCTCATTTGTGTTTTTCCTCTCCTCCATTGTTTTTGGTATGTTGTTATGCTTCCAAAAAATTTCAAATACCCTCCATTCCCAAAAACTATTTTTGCTCATATCTTCCAAACCCCATGCATGTTTGCCATGAAACTTAGATTGTAGGTTCCTCTCCAAAAACATTTAAGAAGAGTAAAAACTTATTTCCATTGATGTTATGAGATATTTTCTACATCCATCATAAAATTTCATCCATAAAACTTTCCTTTTTAGATCTACACAAACTCAACAATTGAAAACTCTTGAATTTTAGATCAGAACATCCAGTGAAAAATAGAAAAATTTGAGACTGATTTCACTCCAATTCGACACCAGGAAGGCACATTTATAAATATATTAAGGCACTACCAAGATTAAATTCCATACATAGTAAGTCCAAGAAATTTTTGATTTTCAAAGCAACACTGTTCTCTCTCTCTCAAATCCAAAACAAGAAAAAAATGACAATTGTGAAAATTGCTAAAATTAGACATCCAATTGTGACTTACTAAATTTAGTAAGTGATTAGATTGTGTTAAAATTTGTCGCACTCTTTGATATCATTATTGTGTCACCATCTCCAATCACCATGAAGATCAAGTACATAGGATTTGAGCCAATTTCCACATTATCCACTGAATACCCCAATGTAGGAGATAGTGATGTCTCTCACATGGATCTGGAAAATCTCAAAGCAAGAATGTTGAATGAACCTCAAGAACCTATAGAGGATAATATTTTATCAAGTGGTATATTTCGGGTAGGTGGTCATCCATTGTCAGTTCAGAGCACAAAACTAGTTCTATCATGTGCCCAACATTATGACCTTGATTCGAGAACAATTCTTGCTTTGATGACAACTCAATTATGGAAGTTCTCACCCTAAGGGAATTTCACAATGCTTATAGATTCCCACTTGTAATAATATGGTTATCATCACTTGATAATTTAACTCTTAGGAATGGGCATGAAAAAATTCATACTTGCAGGGAGTGACAATGGGGTCATGGCTCAAACAAGGAAGAAAACCCTCTCGGATGCCTAAATCATTGTCCCAAAGTGAATTTCATGAGGCCTACTCTGATGCAGTGGTCCTAATAAATAAGGTGATGGGAGAATAAACCATGAAGTAATTCCATGATTCAATGGACCATTTCATTTCGGTGGTCACATAAGAGAACCAGATGATTGACTAAGGGAAAATCATAGTAACAATATTCACAACCGATTAGTGTAGTTGCCTACCTCCAAAAAGTTCTTGATAATCTCAAATATGTTATATGTTATTGCATATACAAGACCATTCCAAGGTATTTTTACTTCCCCAAATGTGCCACATAAGTCTCTCACATTTGAGAAGCATCCTCAACTCAAATTCTGGGAGAGTAGCTCTCATTTCTTAGGGTGGACGATGCATTCACAATTTTTGTCATAAGGCTCCTTGAGGGAAATCCTAAGAAGATAATATTGTTACAAAAATTGAGTTGATTGAGAGTTATAGAAGTCATTTTATTCAATTTCCCACCTTCACCTATCTCACGGTATGAGGTTTTGACCTTGCCCCTTTTCGATTACCAAAATATTTGGGTGAAAAGATCATCATGATTGAATTATGTTAGCAATTATCCTATGTTCACATCAAGTGAGAGAATGAAAAGAGGAAGGATTTCTCGTTACCTATTTCCTTATGAATCTATTCATATAAAATTACAGATTGATGAAACAAACTTTGAATCTTCCTCACATCATTCAATTTTTATTCCTATGTGGTCGTGCCCAATCATGTGATTTCAAGAAGGATCATGGGTCCTTCCTATTACCAAGATTGAATCAAATTTCACAAATTGATGACTATTGGGCCAATTTTATAGATGATGTAGGGGTCAGGATATGGGACTATATGAGAATGAAAGTGTATCAAATGATATATTTGGATTTTTGAAGGAATGACTGATGATGTATCTAACCTAGTTGACCATGAGTATCAAGTAGTGTGGTCATCTCATCTTCCTCCCGATACAGAGCATCATCAAAAGGATAGAAAAAATGCATATTCTTCTTTGATCATGGTTGAAGATGTCAAAGTGAGGGTGATAGGGTATGTTCAAGTCATGAGAAGAGGTTTAGGTGAAGTCTTAACATTTGAAATTTAAAATTTATGTTTTCCTCCGCATTGTAATTCCAATTTTAAAAGCATGCAAAAGAGAAATTATGGCTTGTCAAGGGGATAAAGGAGGTTTCAGTGAATGTAAATTGGATGTTATATGTTTAGGAATTTTATAATATGTTCTAGGGTGAAGTAATGCTCATGAAATTCCAAGAAGATGTAAAAAATGCTTCATGATGTTATATGCAGGACATGATGAGTCATGTAGAAAGTTAGTTGGGTTTTAAGTCAATAGAGGGAATGAGTTAAAAATCGAAGGAGTTAGTTTATGGGAGGGTAGAAACATTATTAGGAATTTGGGATAAGGAATTATATGATAACTCCACGAGGACCCTGTGGAGAAGAGATGAAATTTTGTAAACAAATACAATATATATATATATATATATAACTATGTTCTTTTTGGGTTGATATATTGTTTTTCATGAATGATTATAAGTTTTGATTTGCATGGATTTATAACTTGTGGTTATTCCTTATTTTCACTTAGATAATGTGATTAGAACCTTTCCGGAGGGTTTGTGATAGCTTGATTTGAAGTTCCCTATTTTCATAGCTTGAGAATCAATGTGACTGTGCCCAAACAATGAAACGATGTTCTATGTGATGTATTTAAATTATAATTAATTATGAATTACCTCAAGGTTAACACGTGATAAATAATATAAGAAGTTCCATTACATGATATAAATGTTGAAACCATTGTTACTCTACCTTGCATGTTTTAAACATTGATGAGATAGATCATGGATCGCAGTGCATTCTCGCTTTGAGAAAATCTTGATTTGTTGGCCACGGTGACAAATATATGAATTGAATGAAACATAAATTAAGGATTTTATGAGTGTATCCAAATCATGATTGAAGTATATTTAAGGAAAATATTCTTAGTTATCTACATTGGAAGATTGAGTGTATGGAATGTCCATTTATAACATGCATGCATGTAAGTTTTCTAGTTGTTAGTGTCTTAAAACTCATTTTAAAAGCTCATTTTCAGCTCATGACTATAAATGAGGGTGAGATAGAAATACTTGGTGAATTTATAATCCTTGAATGCAAATACCAAGAAATTTATAAGGTTTTGGAATCTCATAGGCTATCTCAAAGCTCAACAAGGATTTGAATACAAAATACAAGATTTGAAGCCACTAATCAATGAACCTTGGCCTAAAATTGGAATAAATGATTATGAAGGTCCTTTAACTATTATTAAAGGAATTAGGTTTTTATTTTGGAGGAATTTTGAGAAAATATTGACAGATATATTGTCTCGGTTTGGGTACCTAATTTTGTGGATTTTGATGAACTTTTCCCAAAGAAACCCACAATGAAATTTTGCATAGAGTTAAAAATCCAAATTGGGTGTCTTATTATGTTATTATTTTCTTAAAAACACCTTACCATGAAATTTATGCAATAAAATTCCCAAAAGTAGGGTTAGTATGAGGTTTAGGAGCTAGGAGAGAGAAAGAGGAATTAAGTGAAGAGATTAACGAGTAGGGTTATGAAATTTTTGGTATACCATGTATATGGAAAAGGGTATTTGAATATGTTTTAACTTTATTTTGGGTAGTCCTAGATCATCCTAACCATGAACTATGTAGAGAGGTTTTGGTCTTAATAACACAAAGAAGCAATTTTGAGCAAGGTAAGTGAAGTTTGATGTTTGATCCTTTTGAGTCAAGATTAATGGTTGAGTTAACATTGTTTTGAGATTTGGAACATGGTACAAGATTTGAAGATTCCATTGAATGATAATAAGCTAAAAGTTACTTGATTGGGTAAAGAATCTAGTAATGATAGGTGAAGGAAGGTAAGGGTTTTAGAGTTCCCATAATAATTGATCATCTTGTTCATTAATTTTCCATTGTATGAGGTATGTGAATAGGGTATGGTGATGGGTTAAAAATTTACATTATAAAACAACAATTTTTTCATGATTGAGCCATTTTGGGATTCTTGTAAGGATCCTCACTAGCCTTTGGGTAAAGTTCTTGTGTTAGTCTTTTTAACTTATTAAATGCATGATATTGTGATATATATTTGAATCACTCCCTCCCCATGGAAAATTATAGAGTTTGGTGACATCAAAGAGAGGACCATGTTAGTAAAATAAATTTAAAAGGGATTGTTCAAATGGATAAGGGATTTTATTGTTGAGAGTAGATAAACACTATGTTCTTCCAAGAAAGTATCTCTTACCTTTTCTCACAGACACCCGATGCATCCACCGGGTCCTCTCACTCACAAATATAATCCAAGAGAAAATTTACAGTAGAGGATAACATTGATGTTTCAATCATTTGGAGCTTCACAAGAAGGAAAAGGTCAAATAAATTCCTATGGAGCAACTTGAACCGAGGGAGATTGACCCATCTCAATCTCCTGATCATCTTAGGAATCCAATTGTCTCCTTGGAGGAAGTGGATTCATCTCATCTTAGTCATGTGGTGGTTCCATATTAACACTTGAGATGGTTGACTTCATATCAACACCTTCCAATCCTTTCCCATGGGTTTTTGTGTTGTTTAGGGAGAATAAAGAACGGTGAAAAAGAAATGACATGTAAATTTAAGTCCATATCAAATTACATAAAAAATAAATTAGACCAAGAAAGATCAAGCAACTTATCGTTTCTTCGTTGAGGCTGTTGGAGCTCAGTATGTGGAAGTTGTTCATTCTAAAGTGAATAAAACTATGGAGGAGATGAAATTGTATGATTGTGTGCTGAAAAAGTTTCCTTGGGGAAAGCTATGAATGAGGGAGATGTGAATTTTTCAAAGAGTTTATATCTCTATTTCTTGCAAGAAATGAAGAAAATAAGAAAACCGTTGAACAACTTGAGGAGCATGTTAAAACCTTGATTTATTTTGTGTTATCATTCATGGATCTTAATACATCATCTCTCCCTCCTACAGAAGTGATCTCTCATATCAGTAGTTTTGATCCCAATTTGATTAGCCAAAGGGTATATTATTTAAGGAAGAGCTAATGATAGATGTCTAGAGAAGATCATTAAAAAGGGAAGGGTTTTTTTCTTAAGGTTATCTATTTTTAGCTTTGTCTCGACCAATATTTTAAAAATCAAAGTGACTAATGGGGAGATCAAGAAAGAAAAATACCTTTGGGAGAGTATTCTCCCATTGGTATATGAGATGAGTTGTCTTGAATCCTACTCCTTGGTGTACTAAAATGTATTTACATCCATATTTGATTATTTGTCTCATATGTGGTCACGCATGATGAATGTTAGATGTGATGTAATGATTGATTCCATTCTAAAGCTTGAGTTTGCAAAGGATCATGCATCATAAATCTTGGAAATTATTATCTAAATAGTGCAAGAGCTCAAATCATCTTCACTTAGTGAAAATTTACCCTTAGAATATCTCCTGAGTTTCTTTCATGAACTAGTTCAAAAAGAAGTTGGAGACCCCTTTTCCTTAAATGAGGATACCTTAGAATATCTCACGAAAACTAGAGGTTCCATCTCTAATACCATGAGAGATCATCAAATTTGGTTCACATAATGTTGAAAATGCGATGGCATCCCTATGATTTGTGTCAATGTTTTCTATCATGTGTGCATTTTGGAATCAAAGAAAGTTGCCTCTACAAAGTGGCATGGCTTAACAACGAGGTCAAGAGCAAGGAATTCATTCCCAGAGCATTTCCATAGGATATCAAGGGAGCTAGATATTCTTCATTGGTGGCTTCTTCTTCTTCAACATGATCATTTCTTTTTTTTCTCTCTCTATGTTCTATTTATCCATTGGGAAATGTACTTTTTGAGTTTTTCATCTTATTCACTTAAGTGACCTTTAATTTTGCATTGTAAAAGTTCTCCTTCCAATTAATAAGAAAGGGGCTTATTTTTCATTCCTAGAGGAATATGAAAGGTCACAAGTGGTGGGAATATGAAGGTTCATGTGGGGGTAGATGAAGAGACACATTATAAAGCTATAAATTGGAATGGCTTCTCCATTCCAAAGGGTTATATTTTCTTGGTTGATATCTCTCATTGTCTTACTACAAGTAAGAAACTACAAATATTCTATCTCCTTGTCTTATTTTTTCCTCTACATCTCAACTTTACTCCATGAGTATGGTTACTTGTGCAATATTATGAAAATGAAGTTTTGTTTACTTGTGTTTTATTCCTTGCTCCTTGACATGGTGTCTTCTCATTGATAACTTGGAAATATTCTGGTTGTATTTCAATAAACTCAGCTTGTTATTTATTGATTAAAAACCCCTTATCACTTTCTCCCCTCTCTCCATACACACACCTTTCCTCCACCTCATTTACACACAGGGATAAGTGGAGTATTCCTATGTGATCCTTGGTTGAAAGGATGCCCCTATGGTTAGAGGAGTGTTCATATTTCCCTGTTTTCAATAAATGTAGCTTCCTATTCCTAAGTAGAGGGATCTAGTCCCATAGAATTTTTGAAAACCCCTATGTTTCCCTTGTGAGAAATTATTTCGAGAACACAAAGCATGCACAAATCATATCCATCCTTCTCAGCCTATTTTCCATCCTAGAATCAATCCAAATCTTCCTATACAAACTAAGTCACTCTTATCTCTTAACTTGCACACTTTCTTGTAATTTGTATACTAGATCTTGGTTATTATTTTTATATTCACTTGATCTCAATCCTTGAATAAAAATTTAATATTTCATTAACTCATTACATAATCCACAACTACAACCTTCAAAAAACTTAGGTTTGTTGAGAAATGGAAGCAAATTTTTACTTCTATGTTTTGAAACACCGCAGACACACTAGGAGAAAACACCAAAAAAAGTAGGGAGCCAACTAAATACTCTATTAGATGAAAAAAATCATTATTGACCTCCACAAAAACTACACTACAAAACGAAAAGTGATGAAACAAACATAAGATAAAAGAAACTATTTAAATGTCATTCTACTCTAAACTACTCCCAAAATAGACTCACGTTCATTCTATAAGGGATACATGTGGGATAATAGAGAAATAATGCTTAAGGTATTGTTTATAGACATGAAATAACACATTCACTACTTACATCATGTCTCTAAGTATGATATTTTGTGCATGATTCCTAAGTAATAAAACTAGACATTAAAAAACTTGTTTTGCTTTAACAGTGCTTTATCCTTTTGATACTCTTATCATTTACTTTTCTGGAATGGCCAATTTACTTGTGAACATTGGACAACATGCGACCCAAATTTGTATTTTATGTTTTATCCTTCGATCATCCTAGACACTACTTCCCATTAGGGATAGGAGAGATCAAGAGTTATGGTCCCCTTTGGGAGCTTCTTTCATTTCCCCTCCTTTTCTAAAATTTGAATTGCCACATCATTTCTTATATTTTCTAAATTATTAACCATCACTTTGGGTTGGAATTTTTATTTTTAATGAATAAATTCAAACAAGGGAATCATATATACATTAATTGCTCACTATTATTAGGGTTTGAACAACTTGGGATATTACTTATTATATACTACTTGGGAAAAGAGCAACATTCAAAGGTTGCATTTGGGCTGAAATATTCACTACATGGGAGGGATATTTCTGAATTCCATCTCACACATTCATCTTGGGAGAAATTAGTTTTATCTTGCTATTTTGGTTCAACTAACACACCTAGCTTGAAAATTCTCTCTCTCTCTCTCTCTCTCTCTCTCTCTCTCTCTCTCTCTCTCTCTCTCTCTCTCTCTCTCTCTCTCTCTCTCTCTCTCTCTCTCTCTCTCTCTCTCTCTCTCTCTCTCTCTCTCTCTCTCTCTCTCTCTCTCTCTCTCTCTCTCTCTCTCTCTCTCTCTCTCTCTCTCTCTCTCTCTCTCTCTCTCTCTCTCTCTCTCTCTCTCTCTCTCTCTCTCTCTCTCTCTCTCTCTCTCTCTCTCTCTCTCTCTCTCTCTCTCTCTCTCTCTCTCTCTCTCTCTCTCTCTCTCTCTCTCTCTCTCTCTCTCTCTCTCTCTCTCTCTCTCTCTCTCTCTCTCTCTCTCTCTCTCTCTCTCTCTCTCTCTCTCTCTCTCTCTCTCTCTCTCTCTCTCTCTCTCTCTCTCTCTCTCTCTCTCTCTCTCTCTCTCTCTCTCTCTCTCTCTCTCTCTCTCTCTCTCTCTCTCTCTCTCTCTCTCTCTCTCTCTCTCTCTCTCTCTCTCTCTCTCTCTCTCTCTCTCTCTCTCTCTCTCTCTCTCTCTCTCTCTCTCTCTCTCTCTCTCTCTCTCTCTCTCTCTCTCTCTCTCTCTCTCTCTCTCTCTCTCTCTCTCTCTCTCTCTCTCTCTCTCTCTCTCTCTCTCTCTCTCTCTCTCACACACACACACACACACTAGAAATACATAGAGTCTAAAATGTAGTTCAATAGTTGAGGAAAATCATATTAGGCGTAGCCGCCGAGGTCATTTCAACTTAAGCATATGCATTATTTGTTTCATCTAATGTTTTTCACCCTTGTGTAGGTAAATAGGCTTTATTTTTGAGGTTTAGGTATGATAGTGAAACCCTATAACAAATTTAGAGTGACAAAGAGTGAAAAGAAGAAAACAAGTTCAAAGTACCCTCTCCCTCTTCTAGAAAGGACCTTCTATAACAAATCGTCAAAGTAATATTCTTATAACCATCCATCATCACCTACAAAATCCTTCCAGGATCTCCTCATGATTGTTCTACCACTATTTAGGAATCATGTCATATGTCACCATGCGTTTCCTCAATCAAGCTCCTTTAGCATGCATGTGCCAAATAATCCTTAACAACCTCGACTCTTATCTTCTCATGATAACCATAATGATTCCATAGAATATAATTTTCTTGAATCGTAAGTCTACATGGCTTATCCACATTTGTATATGGTCACTTTTCTGTTATCTCCCTATGCACATCTTTTTCTTGTTTGTCCAAAACTCACTAAGTCATAACTCCATCCCTACTGGCGCGACCCTTTACACCTCTCTCGAGGAATAATGCTCTGCATTCCTTTGCACCTTGTCTCCGTGCACCATAATGATTCATACCTAAGGTAATTAGTAACTTTTAGGGGTCCAACATCACCCCACACTAAACTGGTTTCCACCCCGGAAAACCTTTGTGCTAACCGAATAAAATTATTGTTGACCAAAACCTATTATGGTAGTGATGTTACTCCAAAGAATAAAAATAATGGTAGGAAAGAATATAAGAAAAGAATTAAAGAATGGGGAGGTGCTTATATGACCAATTGAAGGAGCTCAAGGAATTCCATGTTTATCTCATCCTTCAATTTCTCCTAGGCCTTTAATTTTGATAAGGCCTTTCCCGACACGTCCCTTATGACATTGGGCACTTGGTCCGGGATGATTTCCTCCACCTTCCCCTTTAATGCGTTGATGGCCACCCCTAACTCCATGCAAACACCCTCGAACTCATCCATCCACTCAGTGATGGAGTCTCGGAGCTCACCGATTCTAAAATATAAATTTTCATGCTTTGTTTTGATCTTCTCTTTCGGGATGTGGTGTTAACGACCCGTGAGTGCTCTTTGCCTTGTTTTTGGCGATGGTATCCTACCAAACTTTGAGGGCTTCCTCCTCCTCTTTCATCTACGCATCGATTATTTTCTCACATTTCCTACAGTTTTTGAAGCCTCTATCTGCTAGTATATTCACCTCCTTGAGTTGTAAGAGAAAGTATTCCAACTCAGTGATTTGGGCTTCAACGATGACCTTGTTCTCTTCCTTTTCTATTTCTATCTTTTCATTCATCAAAGGCTAGCGTCATCCTTGATGTTAACGAGTAACATCCCTATGAGTTCCTAAGGATACTACATATAATCCCTATAATCTATCTTGAGTCAAGCTTACCAATGTCGAACATTGCCCTAGAATGCTCTTCATGAGGGCGTCGGCTTGTTGTATACCTCCTTTGTTTGCACTGCTCTCCCCTTAACCCCTGACACAACTTATATATTTCCTTCTCCTTACTCTTTCTTTCTTCAACCAAGGTCAAAATAGCGGTTATGCGATGGAAAAGTGACAAGCAAGTGTGGGAATCTACAAGTAACTTTTCCTCACACCCGATCTCTTGAGGTCTTTCTGAGACAAATGGTGGGGATGGAATATGAGTGGGATGCGAAAAAACTAGTTAGGCAATCTGATGTCTTCGACGTGCACTAATGGAAATTGTGAATCTAATGCAAAGAAGGCCCTCCTAACCTAAAGTGGTGTGATAGATCGATCAGTAAGGATGACTGCTCAAAGGATCCAATCAATATCAAGCTCTTGCGTGATTCGGTCTATGGGTTATGGGATATGTGGAAAATGTCCTGGGATAGTTTCGTGTATGTTTCCAGATAAGGTCATAGGGTGGATGGTAAATATATCTGACTCTATGGGTGATTCTCTGGCCTAGTCCAGAACTCCTTAGCTTTGTTAGCTGCTATGTCTAACAAGGATAACTGTTCAATGATGATAGGTGGAAGTGGAGTAGATCTGAATACTAGTGTATGTAGGCTAGTATCTATGTCTGATTCACCTATGGATTCGTTGGAATGTGGGATTTGTGGGTCACAACCATAGATTCATGGTTGTTGTGGACCTACTATGGTCATGCATGGAATTAATCCCTAATCCCTAGTATCAAGTAGTCATATGCCTTTTCAGCTTCTATATTTAGAATTAATAATTGTGCGATCTTCTCAGAATATCTTACAGGCATTTGTGCAACCTGAATTCTCAAGCTGGTATCTATATCTGTGAGAGTGTCTCCGTGTCTAGCTGTGGGACCAAAGGATCACAACCAAAGGTCTGCTCTCTTTCAAACCCTTCTACAGTCATGTGGATATGAATCTAGGGTAATCTATAGTTTGGTTTATTTGACCAAAATGTGTGTGCTTGGTCGTCTTCTATGTTTAACCCATGCGAACTGGAACTGATTTGTTGTAATTTTACCATTGTTTGGAAGACTTGGATCCTGAGATTCTGATCTATATAAGTTATGGCTGTGACGAGATTGGGTTGGGGCATGATTGGCTTGAATACGTATTCCTTGGGCTCTCTAGGTCCCATGATTGTCATACAAAAGTAATAACGTAAATCAATGCGCAAAATAATATTAACTATGCGAAGTATGTCTATAACATATATACCTTCTATATTTTTGTTATTTTCTCGATGAATTTTTAAATGAATTTGAAAGAGCAAACTATTTTAATATATCTAGAAATTGACAAGCTAACCTAGTGTCAAATTTTAAAACAAACAAAGTAATCGAGTATAGCTACTTGCACTGTGCAATTGTAAATCTATTCTAAGCAATGAAATAACTGATCTAATCTATTTGAAAGAATCTCGATCCTACCTCATAAGTGAGGAAAGAATCATAGCCTCTCGTAAACTATCAATCCCCACACTTCCCCGCAATATCAAAAGTAAAATTGATCGAAATAAAGTGATTAACTACTCTATTTGATATGATTCTAATTAGAACTTTAAAAGCTAGAACTTGGATTACTGCGAGAAAAAGTGGCAAATCCGATGGTGTGTGTCCCCTCAGCATGTGATCTCCTCATTCCTTCGTGTTCACGTGGATATAGAAAAGTGTGTAATGCTAGCATCAATGTAGTAGATATTGGGACAAAGGCAGCTTAAGATACAGACTGAATACAATGTGAGTAGGAGAAGGATAGCGCAAGAGTACAGAGCTTGGCTTATGCAATTCCTAGTGGGATTTATTACGAGTCATGCAACATAAAATGTCTAGAACCTGAAACTATCCTATTTGAAGAACAAAACCTACAACTTTAATGGCTTCCTATTGAAAACAAACTATTCTACTCCAATGGATTGGATAAAATATCAACAACTCTTGCACAAGATGGATATGTGGCTTCCTAACAGCAAAACAACACTAACTAAGCATGCAATGAAAGAAACTAAGAATTCTAAGTAAAATGAAAGACTAATCTATTGCAATGAGAAATTCAGAGGCAAATTTGAGGGGCCATTTGCTTGAGCACAAGCCATCTATTTATAGCATTTGCATTTACCCAAGGTAAAAACCAAATTGATCTCTTAAACTATAAACAATGGCAAAACACTATTCCAGGGAACCAGAATCATTAATGCAAGCTTATGGCGGTGAAAAAAGTGGTAAACGTTGAAATTTACGTGAGTCGTGTTAAAAGAGCATTCTAGAAAATGCGTAAGGACCACCGCCCGAGCAGGTGGTGGTGGTTGCACCGCCACCCGCAGGGCGGCGGTTTCAGTAATCAAGGAAAAAGCCCAAGAAAAGAGGGGAAAAGAGAAAAACAAAGCAGGCAAGGGCTAAGTGGGGCATGTGGGATGTTGACACACACACTGGGAGCTTTTCCGATCCCAAACACCTTATGAGGAGACTGTATCATCATTGGGGTACGTGTTACGTTGTGTCGACAGTGCAGCACTCCTATAATTTTGGGTACGTACATATTGCCCCCTTGAGAAGTGTTTTAGCCATGAAGAGGCGTAAAACGGTGGGTCCGAGTATGGTGGTCCCAAAATGGGAAGTTAGAAATTATACCTGATACGTCCGTGTGTCGAAATGACGCCATCCAAAATTCCCGCTACCTGAAAATGAAGAGAGGAATCAAGTGCAGATAGACAAAATAGATCGGAAAATAAACGCTAAAATAATGGGAAATGAGGACGTACCATTTGTGCGAGGATAAAACTTACCTTCATCGGTGCTCCAAACCTACGAAAAAGTATTTTAAAACAAGTCAGGTTGCTATATATATGAAAGTGGGCCCATTTTCCTATTCATTTGCGCGTGTTGATTTGATTGATTCTGAGCTCTAGGACCCATGGTGACGGTTTCTTACGAGAGTAGAGTCAAAATGTTCGTGGCAAGATAGCGATCATGCCTCCACATGCAGATCATCAACCCGTGAGATCACAGGTTAGTTTTCCTCAATTTATCATTTTTACCCCTTAATTTTAAAATGCTAAAATCTTTGTTGTGGGGGTTATTTTTGAAAATGTTAGGTTCAAAAGGTCCATCTAGGGGGGCGCCTACTGGGTAGGCCTTGTTTTAGTTAAAATGGTCCTCTTTTGGCATTTTTAGGCTTCTTTTAGGGTATAAAACCCACGTGGGTTTTCGGGCCACGACCGCCACCCCTGGCCCTGCTTACACAGACCACCGCCCTTAAGGCGGCGGTTACGAAACCACCTCCCTGCTCGCGGCGGTTTTTGTAAATAATGTCAAAAGAACATCTGTTTGAGGTTGTTTTTGCATTTTTAGCATTTCTATGTGTTTTTATGATTTTTCTAATGTCACTTGGATGCTAACTTGCTTTGTTTTGTGTGTTTTTGGGTGTATGTAGGCAAGAGAGGAGTACATTCGGTGGAGCCAAGAGAGAGAGTGTGACTGGCTCCCAGCAGTACTAGATGCACTTTCACAGATGAGGAGGACACTCTTCAGAGGGCCGGGATACTACGTATCTCATGTGTTCCACATGTTGCACCATCTAGTCACATTCTTTGTGACTTATTCTCCTATTGGGATGCTGATCGGAACACCTTCCGATTACCAGGGGTCCGAGGTGAGTGGACCATCACATTAGAGGATGTTTATCGTATTCTGGGGGTCCCGATCATCGGGAACATCTTACCCTTGAGACAACAAGTTCACGGCCCAGAGATAGCACAGTGGGCCACTTATATGGGAGATGTAGTTATCTCCACGGGTTCGAAGAAGGGGGTCAGAGTTCGATCCATTCCTAGTTTTCCCATCCCCTTGCTTCGCCAGGCCTATTATGGGGATCCTTTCCTCGAGACTGATCGGGGACAAGGGAGGAGACACACTGTTATATTGCTGGTCCCCCATTATTGCATAGATTGAGGGCCATGGCCGATTTACGCCTGGGGAGCAGACATACTTGGGACTACCTACCATGACTTGTACAGGGTAGTCCATTTACAGGGGCAGTCTTTGAGCCACCCGACCCTGGTCATGAGTTGGGTTTATGAGCACTTCATTCCTTATGGTAGAGGTGTAGAGGTGACAGATCCCAGAGCTGTGAGGGCAGCCAGATGGACAGATATGTCGGTGCTTAGAGCACCTCATCAGCCAGTTGCTTCTTTGACCACCGATGACATGGAGGCCACACCATATCAGACCATGGCAGTATATGGGGCAAGGAGGCTCTTACTTTGATCTCCTACGCTCACCACAGGGCAGCTTATTGACAGAGTGGGGTGAGTGGAGATACACCCCTTTGGCCGAGTTCCTCAACAGTTTGGCCTACCTTACATGGGCATGCTTCCCAGTAGCGCCAGTATATAGGTCAGTTCGAGAGGCCAGAGGGGGTCCTAGAGGCCGAGGTTGGACAGTTGTTACTCCTGGCATTCCTATTGCGGCCAGGAGGGTAGTACGTGCCCGAGGGAGAGCCGGTGCACCTCAGAACCCTTGCTTTGGATTGCCGCGGGTCCTACCCATAGCAGCGATGACCCCATCGACATAGACTCTGAGTCCGAGGAGTTTACAGGGGGAGAGATAGAGGAGGAGACTAGTGAGGATAAGTGATCAGTGGCATGACTCGTGATATCATGTAAGTAGAGAGGGCCGAGTAGAGTGCAGAGAGAGTTACTCTAGTTTTAGAGGATCCACTCTCCCAGGGCCATGGTGGGGAGGACGATTCCATTGTAGGACGCTATGTTGCTCCAGCCATGGGGGAGCACCTCGGCCGCCAGTGGCATCCGTGGCAGGTGTTGACCCTAGAGATCCATCCTAGAGGCCTGGTGATCCGAGTAAGTTACCATCCTTCCTTTTAGTGTTTGTTTTTTATTAGGATTTCCTTAGTTGTTATCTCTCCTTTTGTTTGCTCTTGTATTTTATCTCTTGTTTTGTTTCTAATTTGTTTTCTCCTTTGTTTGCAGAGACCGCCGATGAGTGGCGAGCCCTGATTCGCAGAGTATGCACGGATACCCTGATGATCCCCATGGAGAGGACCCGCGCAGAGTTGTTTGTGGATGAAGGGGAGCCCTCAGTGGTAGACACACTGATGTCTTTGCCCCATTTTGGCATGTGGCCAGGATGGTATCGACTCTCTGCACGGAAGCTAGTGGGGTATAGGAAAGTCGAGCGCCTGATGAGGAGTCATTCTCGTGGTGAGATCGCTGCGCTGCCCTCGGGATCCCGAGCCCTCCGTGCACTCGAGTTCCGGTGCGCCTAGAGTCCTAGGCATGGGCGTGCGCCTTCGGAGGGGTCTCATAGGGATTGAGAAGCCACTTGGCTCTCCTAGATTTTGTATGATATATTCTTTTGTATATCCCGGGCTCTTTGAGCATTTTGACCATGCTTAGCGCATGATGGCATTGTCTGAAACTTTGATTATTTATATATTTATATTCTTTTTGGATCAGACTTTTGGCATTTATGGCTTACTTGCATTTCCGTTTCCTCATGTGAACTGTGATATTATGCTTATATGCTCTTTAGAATGTATGCAATGGAGAACAAATGATGCAAGTGTTTACTTTCTTTTGTATTTTATGATGCTGATATATGATAATGTAGATACAATGTGATTTTGAATCTTAGCTTCTGTAAGCAATTTTTGGATACTTCATATTTGTTTTGGCAAAGTGGTGAAGACAAGCTGATATGATGAGCAGATAAACCTGCCCCTACTCCTAACTCCACGCAACTAGTAAGATGCGAGGGCTCATCACCGAGAGTTGGGAAGGGCACAAGTTATGAAATGTATTGAAATGATATTGATGAATGATAGACAAAGTCTTAGCAAAACCAAAATAGGATGCCACAAGCCTACTCCACTCGAGTGACTTCATAGTTTTGGGATGTAACTTGCTTTGGTTTATCTAGACTTAGATCTGTAGATGGCCACATGGTAGACAAAATATGGGTTTTTAGGATTTTAAATTCTCTTGGAATTTTGGACATCTGATTCATTTGTTTTTGACTCAAGACTTCAAGATTTGAATTGTTTGTCTATGACCTTTTGCATTTGTTTGTCAAGAGGACCCCCTACACCTTGCCCCATGCTACTAGTAAGAAGCGTGGGTTTATCACCATAGGCAAGGCATAGGCGAGTAAGGGCATTTCCATCCTTTCCCAACCCTACGTCACTAGTAAGAGATGCAAGCTCATCACCAAAGGTTGGTGGGGCAAGGAAATGTGTAAATTTAAAATTTTCTGTTTGATCTATATTTGACTTGTTTACTTGAGAAAAATGTCAGTGTGTTCTTATTTCCAAAGAGATATACGCATGGGATAGATGTGACACCATGAAGCTTCAAGAATAGACCATAGGCAAGACACCCATCCTAAGAAGAAACCAAAAGTGAGAATAAACCCGCAGATCTTGGCATGGTTACCGTTAAGACCTTGTCATATCTAGCTTTATTTGATGAAATGATTCCAAATAGTTTGATGATATCATGGAAATGGAGAAGTATGATTAGAGTGTTTATGCCAACAACATCATGAGTTTGTAATGAATTGCTTTGAGAATAAATTCCTTGATCACAAAATTGTATGAAACAAGCAGGACAAAATGATCCTAATCTATATGAAGATGCAATGTAGATATAATTATATAAGTAATGCCATTTTCTTACGCATAGAATCGTTTAAGGTGTATGGAATTGACTGTTTCACCAAATTCTCACCTTCCAATGTGCATAAGAGATATGCACCATTTCCATAGTCCTTCATGACTCGGTATGGGCCCAACCATTTGGGTCGGAACTTCCTTCCTTCGCCGGTATTTTTATCGATCCGGTTGTCTAGCCTTAGAACTAGATCACCTTCATATATGTCATGTTCATAGACCTTCTTGTTATACTACCAACACATCCGATCAGCATAGACTCTGTGTGCACTGTTGTCAAAGATCTAACCTAGCTTCATCTAGGCTTTCTAGTTAAGAGAGACGTGCATCTCTATAAGTGTCTTCATCTAGAATTCCTTGTAATGAAATGCGGAGACTGGGTATTTCAACCTCAAGCGGAGAACTGCTTCTACCCCAAATACTAGCGAGAAAGGAGTCACTCCTGTTGGTGTTCTTATTGAGGTTCGGTGGGCCCATAAGGCCGGATATAACTTCAAATGCCAATCTCATTTGTTTTCTTTCACCGTTTTAAGGAGAATGGATTTTAATGTTTTGTTTGTCGCCTCAGCCTGTCCATTGGCTTGAGGGTAATACAAGGAGGCTATATGATGGCTTATTTTAAATTTATTGCATAATTCACGAACTTTTCATTCTTAAAAGAAGTCCCATTATCTGAGATAATGATTTGCGGGACACCGTACCTGCAAATGATTTGGTTCAAAATGAACTTGGTGATTACAGAACCCGGTATAGTAGTAAGAGGCATAGCCTCTACCCACTTGGTAAAATATTTGGTGGCCGTGATTATAAAATTATGGCCATCTATGGACGAGGGAGAGAATTTCCCTATCAAATCTAGGCCCCATGTGGAAAAGGGCCACGGAGTAGCGATTGGTTGTAGAGCTTGTGCTGGCATGTGAATCTCGTGGGAGAATTCTTGACACTTATGACACTGCGTACAAACTCTACTACGTCGTGTTCTAGAGTGGGCCAGAAATAGCCCATTCGATGTATTTTACGAGCGGTGGCATGGCCACCGAAGTGGCCTCCACACATTCCACTGTGAGATTCATGGAGAATCTTCTTGGATTCTTCTGTGTCGACACATCTTAGAAGCATTCCATCGAACGCCTTTCGATAGAGGACTTGCTCTATAATGACATATTTTGCTATGATAATGCATAACCACCTTCTTTGTTGTGGAGTAGCACCTTCTGGATACGTATGGTCCATGATATAATTAATAATATCGGTATACCAAGGACATTCAGAGATAGAAGGTCTGGTTTTGATGTAGTATATGCATTCATCAGGAAAATCCAGATCTACTAGATCACCTCTGTTTAATGGATTATCAGCTAACCAATCTATGATGATTTGTCCTTTAACCGACTTTTGATTTATGAATGTTAATTCAAATTCACCCATTAAGGTTATAAAGCACCCAACCTTTTTAGACAAGGACCCTTGCATGAGGAAAGTTCGTAAATGGTTTGTTTTTACAATGACCTTTGTTTCTTGATTTAACATGTAATGTCTTAAGCATTTTGTTGCAAAGACTATGGCAAGGCATTCTCATTCTACTTGTGTGTAGCATGTTTCATAGTCGAGCAATGTCTAGCTAATGAAATAGATCACACGTTCTCTACATCATCTTCTTGAGCCAGCATACAAGCTAGCGAGACATTGGTGGCTCATGAATATAAAATTAACGGGTGATCTGGCTTAGGTGGCATTAGCGTAGGTGGTGATAACAAGAAACACTTAACTGCATTGAAAGCTTCATTGCAGTCTTCGGTCCAATCAATGCTATAATCTTTCTTGAGTAGATTGTTGATTGGATGAATGGTGAAACTTAAGTCCGGGATGAATCTCTGGATCGCACCAAGTTTTCCGAGAAATGATCTGATTCTAGATTCATCCGAAGGTGGGACCATTTCGAGAACAGCCTTAATTTTGGTTGGGTCAACATCGATCCCATGTGATGATATAATGTAACCTAGGAGCTTCCCTCCTGTCACACCAAAGACACATTTTTCTGGATTTAGCGTGACTCCGTATTCTATCAGACGTGAAAGAATGACGCGAAGCACTTCCGGATGGTCACAACGCTTTCTTGGCCTTGGCCAACAAGTCATCTATGTAGGATTCCACAATTTTGTGAATAAGATCGTGAAATATATATGTCATAGCCCGCTGGTATGTAGCACCAGCGTTCTTGAGACCGAATGGCATAACAACATAGCAATAGTTCCCAAGGAGTTATAAATGTGGTTTTAGCTTGATCTTGTTCGATATTCTGATTTGATTGTATCCCGAGAATCCATCCATGAGAGATAAAAGCTCAAATCCATCTGTTGCATCAACGATGACATCTATAGATGGTAATGGGAAGTCATCTTTAGGACATGCCTTGTTAATGTCTCAGAAGTTTACACAGATGCGTATCTTCCCATTTTTTTTGAGAATGGGAACGATATTAGATACCCACTGAGAGTAATCAACTAGTTTGATGAATCCTACTTGGAGGAGTTTCATTACCTCCTCTTTCACCATGAGAGCTACCTTGGGCTTCATTGGTCTCAATTTTTGTTTAATTGGTTTTGCATCAGATTTAGTGACGAGGTTGTGCACCGCAATGTGGGGTGCAACTCCTGTCATTTCCTTATAATTAAATGCAAAAGCCTTCTGATGTTCCTTGAGGATCCGAGTGTGTATTTCTACTTCTGATGGAGTTAACGAGGATCCTAACTTCAATATCCTTGGTTCATCTTCCGTTCCGATGTTAATATCAATTGTTTCTTCGATTAGAGAAGCGTTACCTTCTTCAAACTCAGGCGGGGCTGGAGGTAGTTCCAGCTCATCTCCATTCTCGACTGTGTATATGTTGGGTTCCTTTTGTGGGGGAAGCTCTGTCATGGGATTCCCGTAATAGGAAGATGAATGTGGGATCAAAGATAAATCTATTATGTGATGGGTGAGATGTATCGCTGCATAGGTGTTTAAGTAATCAAGAGTGGTTGTCTCACTATCAATGTGGTCTAGGATAGTAGATTTTTTCTCATCTCTGTTCATTAAACGAGGGCTTGACATTTGTTTTACTAATGGTTTGGTACGAAGGGATACCATAAAATGGGTATTTTCCAACTCACTGCTTGGAGTGAAGCGTGATGCTGAGGTTGCTATTGAATCAGCAAGGAGATTTTGTTCTCGTGGGATTGCTTCAATTGATATGAAGTCAAACTCCTTGCTTAAATTCAATACAGCTGTTTTGTAGAGCTGTAGGTGCTCGGCTTTGGTTTCATATACCTCAATGCAACTTGGTTTGCTATCAATTGTGAGTCTCCTAACACCCTGATATTATTAGCACCAATCCTCTTAGCTAAGATGAGGCCAAGGAGGAGGGCTTTGTATTCGGCACCATTGTTTGTGCATTCAAATTTAGTTTAAAGGAAAATGGTAGGACTTTTCCTTCGAGAGAAGTAAAGATTACACCTACCCTAGCTCCATAACAACATCTAGCTCCATCAAAATGAAGAGTCCAATATTTTCTTGGACATGGATGTTGGGACATTTGTTGTGTTAATATCTTCTACTTCCACCATGCAGAGATCTTCTGCTGGGAGAGAACCGACACCTAGGGTGTACCCCATGCCTACAGAATCAAATGGTAGGAACATTGGTAGATCCTGTTCTAGTAATTCAACAATTTTTGCAGTAGTTCCTAATGATACTGTTTCTACAGTGTTAGCCTCATCTTTAGGGGTCTGGGGCTGCCTTGCTAGGCTCATAGTTTCAAGATCTGTCGTAGGTACCAACTTTTCTTCCAGTTTCGACCGGTAGGCTTATTAAGTTGATTTGTTGGGAGTTCAAACTCCGAGTGAATGCCTGGTCTTCTCTTTAGGTCAGCCAGGTGTACATCAAATGGTTTTGGATCACCTTTGGCTATAAACACCTTTCCTAAATGCAAGAATCTTACTTCTTGAAATAGCGTAGAAGGGATTGCCTTCATACGGTGTATCCATGGTCGGCCAAGAATCATATTATAGTTGGTTTCCCGATCTATAATATAAAACTCAGTCAGGATTTTTTTGGGTCCTAAGGTGACCGGTAGTATTATAGTTCCAATTGAGGTGGCTTTAAGGCTATCATAGCCTCTTAGTGTATTTCGGGTCGTGGAACAATTGGTTTCTCCATACCCTAGCTTTTGAAGGAAAGAGAAGGGGACTATATTAACTGCTGCCCCATCATCAACCATCATGCGTGTTTCACATAATTGTTATAAACCCACACTTGTAAGTGTAAGGCTGGATCACCTCGGCGTGCGATCTCAACATCTGTTGGCATTTTGTTTATTTTGAATATGAATTCGACATCCCTATCCGGCTGCCCCGGAGGATGGATATCAAAGTCTATATGGTTTACCTGTGTTTCGGGAGGTGGAGTGATGTTGATTAGATGACTTAAACCCAATGCTTCTAAAAGAGCAGCCCTGTGAGTAGGGGAGTTCTTCAATAAATCCAAAAAGGAGATGTGTGAGAAGGTTTTTGTTAGATCATTAATTAAATCATAAGCACCTACGGGTTTTATTAATACTTGTTGGACATCATCTGTTTCTAGCGGGTAGCTTGGACTTAGCTGAGAGGAATACTCTCATGTCCTTGTTACAGCTTCTACGGGTAGTTCGAGTCTAACTCCACTAAACCAACTATCTTTGGTTGAGGCTGACTTCCTAATTGTGGCGCAACTAATGGATTCAGTGAAGTTGAAGCTTCATGATCATTGTTTCCTGCAATCACACCCTTGTTTGTCCCACTTGGATTTAACTTGTTATTGTTGTGATTTGGGAGCGGATCATTGAAGATCTTGAGGGGTGCATTTTGAGGGGAAACTACCCCTGTAAAAGTATTCGGTGCTGGTGACGTAGGATCTGCCAAGAACATATCTATGAAAAGTTGTCTTTGTTCATCTAGCAAATGTTGCATGAATTTATTGTAGTCATGGCATGTTCTAGTGTCATGGCCCCAAATTTTGTGGAAACCACAATACGAGTTGGGATTGTAATTCCTAGGTTGTTGGCTTGATGTATATTGTGGCCCAAAATTTTGATCAAACCGTTGCCTATTAGGATTAAAATTTTACATTTGTTGTCTTTGGTTTGAATTCTGGTTTTGATACCTAGTTGAATTTTGATTTGGATCCCGTGTAGGGCTTTGCCATTTTGTTGTTGTTGTGGGTGATTAAAATCCACTGTATTGATTGTTGGAGTAAAGTTGTTGTTTCGTTGATTGTTTATTTGTGGTGGAGTATTCACCACATTTACCTTTCTAGCCTGATCAGTTACTCCATCCGTTGTCACTCCATGATTTTTATTAAGGATTTTAGGTCCTTGATTGACATTCGTGATAGTAGGATAAGTTGTAGTGTTTTGGTTGGAGGTGATTAACCTTCCATTTGCTCCATATGTCTTGTGACCACTATCAATTTCCGCTTGATCTATTCGGAGAGCACTCTCAAGTACTTCATCGTAAGTCCTTAGTGGAAACTTCTGGACTTCTTCCTTTACTTCTCTGCTGAGAGAATGAAGGAATAAATCACATAGTTCCATTTGATCCATATTTGGAGCACTTTCCGAAGAATAAAGAACTGTACGCCACCTCTGGATGAAATGGGCGATAGATTCATTGTGTTCTTGTTTAATGTGCAAGAATTCCCTGATTCCTGTTCTTAATAGTTTGTTCATGTCAAAGGCCTTGATGAACTCTGACACGAGTTGCTTGAACGAATGGATGGAAGCCTCAGGTATTCTATAATACCAATCGAGAGCGATACCTTCCAAGGTTTTGGGAAATATTTTAGCAACAACCCCATCCCAAGGGAGTAATTCTCGAATGGCTGTAGCGTAAGCTTTGATATGGGCATTTGGATCTCCCTCACCTTTGTATTTGGGCAAATCGGGAAGAGGTCTTGGAAGCATGATGCTTCGTATGGTGAAATCTAAGGGCTCTTTCAAGTATTCTAAATATGTCCCTATCGCATAGGTTTCGACCATTGATGGTGCCTGTTGAGGGAGTGGAGGTGGAATGGGTTGTTGATATGGCGTTACATATGCATTGGTAGGAGCATAAGGGAACCCCTGTGGTTGAGTAAAAATACCGGAGAGGAGAACATATCCCCTTGTGGTGATTTGGAGTACATGTTTAAGTATGAAGGGGTATTGTCCAAGAATGGATTATTTTGTACTAGACCGGGAGGTATTGGAATGGTGTTAGAAACGGTGGTTCTAATCGGCGTTTGTTGTGAATACTGAGGAGTCATACCTAATGTGCCTAATCCTGTGAGGAGGTCTACCTGGCTAGGATGGTGTGGAGGATTAGGATTTCCTACCTGCATGAACTGAGAATGGTGATTTTCCTGAGCAAGTTCTAATCCCCTAACTTTTTCTACTAACGTTGAAATGACTTCATTTGGTGAAGTCACGGTGTTTTGCTTTAGTGGCGTCTATTGTATATCATGGTGTTGTATAGGCATGTGATATCCTGATATGAATTGATCACTGCCCTACCAAGTTTCCCCGAGGGCATTTCCTATATGTAGTGGCATGGAGGTATTTCCTTGAAAAGAGACCTCGGGTTGTGTTTGTAAACCTCCTATAGGTGGGTACATACTTCGAGACGTTGTTCATTCCTGGTATAACGTACCGAACGTTCATCATCTAAACCCAGATATGGGTCTGATTGTCTACTAATTTGTGGTCTAAGTAGCACTTGAGGAGACGAACTAGATTCTCCTGTGAATGTCATATTGTTTGAGCCTGAAGGCTCTATTTGTTGTGTTTGAGTGAGCTGATCCAACTCCTCTATTTGGAAAGATGAGTTATATCTGATCTTTGGAGATGGAGTTTGTGTTGATAATTGGTTATCTGAATAGTTGTCACCCCATACCGAGAGCGAGGGCGATGATTGTCTATTCAGTTGAGTGTAGTATGCCTCAAGACCTAAGAGAGGCCTACCATATGCATCGAATCCTCGACATATTCGGGGGGTATATGAATACCCACAGAATAATGGGAAGGGCGAAGGTGATGGTGAAAGCTAATGAGGTAGTAAATATGAAAGAGTCATTTCAATTTAAAAGAACCAAGAAAAATCGACTCTGCACAGAAAGTAGAAAGTTTCACATCGGGTTCACCAATTTTGTACGATGGAAAAGTGACAAGTGAGCATGGGAATCTACAAGTAACTTTTCCTCACACCCGACCTCTCGAGGTCATGTCGAGATAGCCGGTGGGGATGAAATATGTGGGATGCGAGACAAACTACTTAGGTAATCTGATGTCTTCGATGCGCACTAATGAAAATTACGAATCTAAGGCAAAGAAGGCCCTCCTAACCTGAACTGGTGTGATAGATCGATCAGCAAGGATGAATGCTCGAAGGCTCCAATCAATATCGAGCTCTGGTGTGATTCGGTCTATAGGTTGTGGGATACATGGAAAATGTCCTGGGATAGTTTCGTGTATGTTTCCAGATAAGGTCATAGGGTGGATGGTAAATATATCTGACTCTATGGGTGATTCTCTGGCCTAGTCCAGAACTCCTTAGCTTTGTTAGCTGCTATGTCTAACAAGGATAACTATTCAATGATGATAGGTGGAAGTGGAGTAGATCTGAATACTAGTGTACGTAGGCCAGCATCTATGTCTGATTCACCTATGGATTCGTTGGGCTGTGGGATTTGTGGGTCACAACCGTAGATTCATGGTTGTTGTGGACCTACTATGGTCATGTGTAGAATTAATCCCTAATCCCTAGTATCCAATAGTCATATGCCTTTTCAGCTTCTATATTCAGAATTAATAATTGTGCGATCTTCTCATAATATCTTACAGGCATTTGTGCAACCTGAATTCTCAAGCTGGTATCTATATCTATGAGAGTGTCTCCTGTGTCTAGTTGTGGGACCAAAGGATCACAACCAAAGGTCTGCTCTCTTTCAAACCCTTCTACAGTCATGTGGATATGAATCTAGGGTAATTTGTAGTTTGGTTGATTTGACCAAAATGTGTGTGCTTGGTCGTCTTCTATGTTTAACCCGTGCAATTGAAACTGATTTGTTGTAAGTTTACCATTGTTTGGAAGACTTGGATCCTAAGATTCTGATCTATATCAGTTATGGCTGTGATGAGATTGGGTTGGGGCACTGATTGGCTCGAATACATATTCCCTGGGCTCTCTAGGTCCCGTGATTGTCATACAAAAGTAATAATGTAAACTAAATGTAGCAAAATAAAATTAACTATGCGAAGTATGTCTATAACATATATAACTTCTATATTTTTGTTATTTTCTGATGAATTTTAAATGAATTTGAAAGAGAAACTATTTTAATATATCTAGAAATTGACAATTAACCTAGTGTCAAATTTTAAAACAAACAAAGTAACCGAGTATAGCTACTTGCCTGTGCAGTTGTAAATCTATTCTAAGCAATGAAATAACTGATCTAATCTATTTGAAAGACTCTCGATCCTACCTCAGAAGTGAGGAAAGAATCATAGTCTCTCAGAAACTATCAATCCCCACAGCTTCCCTGGAAATATCAAAAGTAAAATTGACTGAAATAAAGTGATTAACTACTCTATTTGATATGATTCTAATTAGAACTTTGAAAGCTAGAACCTGGATTCTGTAGAACAGTGGTGAATCTGATGGTGTGTGTGATCTTGTCCCCTCAGTGTGATCTCCTCATTCCTTCGTGTTCACGTGGATCTAGAAAAGCGTGTAATGCTAGCATCAACAGAAGTAGATATTGGGACAAAGGCAAGCTTAAGATACAGACTGAATACAATGCGAGTAGGAGAGGGATAGCGCAAGAGTACAGAGCTTGGCTTATGCAATTCCTAGTGGGATTTATTGCAAGTCATGCAACATAAAATGTCCAGAACCTGAAACTATCTTGTTTGAAGAACAAAACATATAACTTTAATGGCTTCCTATTGAAAACAAACTATTCTACTCTAATGGATTGGATAAAATATCAACAACACTTGCACAAGATGGATATGTGGCTTCCTAACAACAAAACAACACTAACTAAGCATGCAATGAAAGAAACTAAGAATTCTAAGTAAAATGAAAGACTAATCTATTGCAATGAGAAATTCAGAGGAAAATTTGAGGGGCCATTTGCTTGAGCACAAGCCATCTATTTATAGCATTTGCATTTACCCAAGGTAAAAACCAAATTGATCTCTTAAACTATAAACAATGGCAAAACACTATTCCAGGGAACCAGAATCATTAATGCAAGCTTATGGCGGTGAAAAAAAGCTGGTAAACGTTGAAATTTACATGAGTCATGTTAAAAGAGAATTCTAGAAAATGTGTAAAGGACTGCCACCCTGAGCAGGGCAGCGGTTACAGGACCACCGCCCTGCTTAGGGCGGCGGTCACGAGACCGCCACCCAGGCAGGGCGGTGGTTTCATAACTGAAGAGCAAAAGGCCAAGAAAAGAGGGGAAAAGAGAAAAACAAAGCACGCAGGGGCTAAGTGGGGCATGCGGGATGTTAACACATGCCTGAGGAGCTTTTTCGGATTCTGAACACCTTACGAGGAGACCTGTATCATCATTGGAGTACGTGTTACGTTGTTCCGGCAGCGCAGTACCCTACAATTTTGGGTACGTACGGTGGCCCCTATATCTAGACTATGTTGTATCACCTTAAAAGACATATTTTGCAAGGCATTACATGCCTGCTCATATGTAAGGTGGTTAGGATCCACCACCTTATATGTATCTCCCCCCTTCTTCTTTAGGTAAACGGTTTTCATTACATGATCATTGACCTCAAACTTAGGTTCCTTAACATGGCAGTGCATAGTCCAACTAAGCATCTTCCTGGTTTTAGGCACACCCTGTCTTGATCCATTAAATCCCAACCATGCAAATTTTCTAGTGGGAGGGTGGCCTGAAACCTTGTGCACAGGACCTTCTTGGGGTCATCTACGAAGTCCATATGTGGGGACATGGGTGTCCACTTCTTCCTTGTAGCCTTGCACTTTTTCCTCTACTTCTTCACCCAGGGGTGAATCCCATATCCTCCTTTATAGTAAAGGAGTCCCCCTTGTCTCCCTTTTTCCTGGCATTACGCGAAGTAGCGTATTTGTGCACCGAATCTTCTCATCCCCTCTTTGAATTCTCCTATGTGTCTTCTCATGCCTTATCTCGCATATATGGCCTTCACCTCAACCTCCTTCCCCTCCAACTCCACTTCTAATTCTAATTTGAAAGTGGTGGGGTCTTCTTCCTCCAAGCCTATTGTGGGGCTTGATGTGTCATGCATATTTTGTTTCTTTTCCTCATGATCCTCCTTCTCTTCTTCCTCTCCCTCATGCCCTAGTGATGAGGTGTTGGTGCCACCCTATTCTGAAGTGTTAGTGCCCTTATTTCTATTCCAACACATATATTACTTCCTCTTCCTCGAAGTATCTAACTTCCCTTCTTGTTCTTCTTATTATTCTTCTTCCTTTTGCATCGCCTTCATGGGTGGGATTAGCATCTTTCATGGTTTTGGAAAGGGAGAGTCTGTAACCTCTACCTCAATCCCTACTTGAGCTTTTTGGTATAACTACACAAACACCCGGTGGACATACACCTTGATGGTAACGCTGACTTGTGGGTGTAAGTCCAGGAAATCTAGCTCCAAAACCTCAACGTAGGCATGATGAGTGCCATACTTGTATGTAGGGTGAAACATGTGGACATCATCATCCACCTTATTTGCATCAAAAACTAACCTCTATACATCCTTAATTATGTTGATGGCACACTTCATGTATCTGGAAGTGAATGTAAAGGGGAGCTTACACCATGGCCCCATCTCTCCTTTAGCCATCATGAACTTTGCTAGGAAAAAGTGTTGGGTGATGGAAAATTTTACCTTGTCACCAACAACTTGTGGTAGCTCGTGGGGGATGTGCCACTCATTCTAGAAAGCTTCACACAACCGCTCAAACCACATTTCCATTTGTGCCTTGTAAGCATTTGAGATGGTCCCATCGCATCCAAACTGTGTGAATTGGACTGTAAGGGATGTGTGCGTGGGTGGGTGAACCCAAATATTCCCATCTAGTCCATCTGGGATGCCAATCTCCTAGAACATGATTAATAGTAGGATGGAGCCCCAAGTGATCTTCACTCCTGCCTCATTCTATACTTGTGCCTCTTTGATAATTCAATTCACGATGAATATTGATCAAATAATACTTGTCAAAGATCACACAAGGATTCCGCATAGGATAGAAGGGCCGGAACCAAGGGCGTGGAAGAACAGGAAGGAGCCACACACGAAGACAAGTTCAGCTTTCAGGACTTAGCTGATTTTGAGCATGAAGACCTATTTTTAGAAGATGGCATGCGGAACACACCAATGATGCAGATACATGCACACCATGCATTGTCTATCTTTGGAGAAGTGGATTGAAGCATTTTTCATGGAGACGAGATGAGAATAGAATTAACACTTCAGTTAACTACAAGAGGACTATAGATAGCACAATTGCATGTGTAGTTATGCCTGTAAATGGCATGTGGCTATCAATAGCATGCGGCCTATTTTTGGAATAGATAAGCGGTGAAGGGAAAGTCCCCACCCTATATATATGATGTTAGGTACATAGTAGAAGTGAGTGTGTGTGTGTAACAGAGAATATACAGAGTGTGTGTATGTATGTGAGATATACACATATGACTGAATTATTGTATCAGATCCATACGTGCATTGGTATAGATTGACAATACTGTAAGGAGCTTCTGTATTTATTAATAGATGGAAGATATTTGCTAAATCTAAGTGTCATTATGTGTGTAGTTGAGTAGTGCATGTTATTAATTCAATCATGATTACTGGTTAAGCTTATTCTTTCATAGATCTCGAGGGTAGTTTGCATTATAAAATGATGGATTAGTTATGACTCTATATGTTTCTTCCTTCATCATGCTAACATCCTACTATAGAAACCCTCTTGAGGACTTGGTACTTGTGCGCGCTTCACGTGAGCGCTCGGTCAAGGCCGAGTGATGTGCCACTCGACTAGGGTGTTATTTGGTAAATTCTAGGCTTCTTCATTGGTTCCGTTTACTAAGACATCTTTTTCATTTTTTTAAGATGGTTCACGATGAAGATGTCTTGGTTAACTCTAGAAAGTATTGAGGAATGGATACATGATCTAGAGGAAGAATATTCATGGCGCTCAACAAAGTGGATCCGAGTTTAACGCATGCACTTGGGTAGAACATAATCTATATGATAGCTTATATGAGATATTTTTCTCTATCTTTCCAATAGAACTATACGAGTGGCTTACTACTTATACATCTCAGTAGAATTGGAGGTATCATGCACTTTTCTGACACGGGAATAATTTTAGACCCTATATGATGTTGATAAGATCTAGACTCATGGTGTGGATACGTGGTATTGTGGTATTCTAAACAGTTATATTATGGAATATTCAATTTTGATGTACTCTTTCCTGAAGGTATATGAATTTTAATTTTTGTGGTATCCAAAAGGAACATATTTACAAGGTATTCCACTAGAAATCAAGATCTTGATGGTAACTTTGAACTTGGAAAGTAAATCAATGGCTAACTAAACTTCACCACACGCAAGGGTAAGAACAAGTTTGGTTTAAGATGGCAAACCTAGTGGTAGAGAGGCGAGAGAGTAAAGGTGGCTTAAGTATAATGAGGAACGAGAGGGAGATAGAGAAGTAGTGTTCCATTGTAGAAAGTATGGTGTGGAGGAGAGATATGGCTCGTGAAGGATTTACAGCTCATGTAGAAGACGTGGAGCTAGAGCATCAAGAACTCCCCCATATTAGAAAGCATGATAGAGATCCCCACTCAGCCTCACACAAATTGCACCAGTAGAGACTACTTAGACCGCAAGTGCGCATCTTAATCCACCTAGTGACCTAGCCCTTGCACTTTATTTTTAGTATCTAGTACGATAGGTAACCAATAAACTAACTTGGGAAGTAGGAGAGTGGGATTAAATCAGGGATCAAGTACATCAATGGCAAGACATATGACTTTAATGTCATTTGGAGGAGCATTCTTAGGCACATCATCTACACAGAATTTGAGTGCATAGAATGTTGGATTCACCTCTAGAAGTGGAACTACCTCATAGACTGTAGGGGTTTAGTATAGTACTACTATCGAGCACAAGGGAGTACATCTATAGGTCCTACTCTAGCTATAGGTGGAGGATTAGGAGGTATAGGTGGTTCCAGTTCTAGTGGATCTGGTGGTTCGGAGGTAGAGGGAACATAGAGGTTCTGATCGTGTGGTCAAGGTCTACAAAGCAACCATAGAATATCTATATGGATATGTCTCTTCATCTCCCGAATATAGAGGTATAGAGGATGTTGTCAAACATGTGCATATGTGTGAAATCTTGTGGTGTGATAAAGGGATCATAGGTTCCGAGTGAAAATCAATTCAATTCGCCAATACGTTACGAGGGGCATGCACACACAGTGGGTATAGGAAGTTTGACCCTAATCAAACTTACATGGATTATGCAAAGATTAAGGGACACTTTCTTGAAAGAGTTCCATATCCCCGAGTTTGAGTAGAAGAGTATGAGTGTGCTCAAGGATATCAAGAAAGTCACTACCGAGATTGTACATGAGTATGATGCTTGTTTTAAGACACTTCTATCTAATCTATCTTATGATATTCGCACTATCCAAAGCATGCATAGTGGTTCATTGGAGGATTAATTATAGCTTTTACAAGGGTGTTGTCACATAAGACATACACTGATCCATGTGAAGCACTAGAAGCATCTTTGCATGCTAAGGAAGTTGGGAGCATTGACATTGGCGTTAGTCCATTCCTAGAGGCACATATTGAAGCTATGACACACATTGAGAAGCTATCAACAAATTCAGCACATGAAACACACTTAGGAATTTGGTGTATAGATTGTGAAGTGGAAGGTCACACCAAGAATAGTTTCCCTCATAGATTTTTACGCTCATTATTGTTAGACTGTGATATTTTCTATTTGAATCATGATGCTAGTCACTTTCCTTTGTTATTCTGACGTGATAAGAAAGAATGTATCTTTCTTTTGCAAAATTTGTAGGTCCACGACCCATGATACTAAAGATTGTCAACTAATTGGTTAAATATAGGATGCTATAGACCTTGGGGTACAGCAAAAAAGTGTAACAAATAATTCTAATGGTAAGAATGAGCACTAGGATCGGGATCATAATCGAGATGCGCTATGACAGAAATGAGGGGCATTTTGAAGGAGTTCGTGGAAGGGGGTGTGGATATCATGATGGATATGGAGGATGAGGCCATGGTGGAGGAAGAGGTGAGTTCCCTTGTGGAACATGTTATACATGTGGATCTCTTGACCACTATAGGCATAAATTTCCTTAGAATATTGCATGTTCTTTCTACGGAAAGAACCATAGCTATGAAGAGTGTCCTTGGACTTATATGAGCATCTAAGTAAGCAGCATAAGAAAGAAAACAAAGGCATCGGGATGGTTAGAATATATTCCAAGGTAGAGGATCAGTGGATTACCAAGATAGCAAAAGGACTAGAGGCATTGATAGTGAAGATTACTACATGCGCCAAGCAAGACGCCCGAGAGAGTTATTGCACCAAAATTCTATGATCACCAAGGAGGATATTTTACATGCAAGGTACCTAGATCCCGATCATCGAAGAAATTTTACCAGGATACCATGTAAGTGTTAAGGAATCTTCAGGGTGAGATACAATACCTAAAGGAGTAAAAGAAAGCATCGGAGATAGTCCAGACTGATATCGATGATCTGCGAGAGGTGTGCAAGATGTTACACGAGGAGAACATTATTCCACTATTAGGAATTTTGTTTAAAGGGAACACTTTGTGCGTAAATCTTAAGACCAGATGATAGATTATGCATGCAAATCTTCCCCGATAGTGTTGAATATGACAAAGAAATTAATCAATGCTTTGTTATGGATGGGTGGCTATTGAGAAAAATATTGATTGATACATGTGTGGAAGTAAATGTGCTTACATTAGATGCATAGGTACAAATGGGGAGGCCTCCATTGCAGCCATCATCTAGTGTGTTTTTATGGATAACCGACTAAGGCCACTCTCATAGGTGTTTTGAAATATGCATCTATAACTATACAAGGGACCAAGTTTACTGTGGATTTTGAGGTATTAGAACTTGCAGAAGAAGACAATTTTCCAGCCCTGCTTGGATGCCCTTGGTGTTGTGCGAATAATGCTGACTTGAGATTCAATAAGGGGTATATCAACTTTGAAAACAAGGAGGAAAGGGTTATGATACCTTTGATAGATGGAAATTCTACACCATATGTTGAGCCTCTAAGTGAGGAGGACTTAAATAGAGTTTATGTACACGTTATTCAGGACCCAGAGGTCAATGAGCCATCAAAAGAAGGCATCCTATAGTGGGAGGATTCTCATTCTATTAGTGATACTACGGGTATTTCTTGAAAAAATTGACTCATGGTACATATGAATAGGTAAGACGTGAGGATAAAAGTGTGGTTGTGCATAAGAATGGACTTTGTTCGATTCGACAAATAGGTAGCACAATACCTTGGTATGCGGGGAAGAAGATCTTCCTGCATTTTTGAAGGCCATGGAAACACAGTGGATAGATCAAATTAATAGAAGAGATATGTTAGTATATACACTATTTGGGACAGCAAAGATGTCTTTGTGGGTAGTCCACATAGATAATCTTATAAATTGAGAAGAGATTGAAATCACATTGTCTACTAGGTTTATAAGAAACAATGCACCTACGCAAATCTACACTTGTCATGGTGATCAACCTATTCAAAGATCACATTCAAAGCGAAGTGTGAGAGACTCTGGACAACATGACATGAGGCATTACCACCTTCATTCTATGTGCATCAACTATATTCTACGCTACAAGGATGTGCACGCACCTGGTATGTATATGCAGAACTACATCAAGAGACTAGAAACTAGAAATATTTGATTACAGGGATGATCCAAACTTTTGACTACTTCTCGACTAAACCCCCTGTAGAAGAGCCATTAAAATTTGTCAAGCACTTAACTATGGGAGATAGTGCAAAATCATAAGAGCATATTTAGGAATTATTCATTGAGCCGATTTGAGCATTTTTTGAAAAGGAAGAAGAAATGGACTCCATACTACTTGAATGCGCTTGCCTTGAGAAAGAGAAGGGAAAGATGGTTTACGTCGTGGATGACGAGGAAGTTGAGAACCTAGATATTGAACATTCATAAGGGGTGCACGATGTCTTAGATAGTGCAGACAAGGATATGCATGCCTACCATGAACCCATGAAGACAAAGCAGGTGAATATAGGTTTGGAGGCTGAGCTTAAGGAGGCCATAATTGGAGACTACTGCGAGTCGACTCAAAGGTAGCAAATATCATCGAGCTACTCAAGAATTATCGTGGACTTATTCCCTTGAGGGTATCATGAACTTAAAGGTGTGCATGAATCCCTTGGGGAAATGAAGATAAAACTTAAGGACGGTGCATGGCCAATTCGAAAGAGACCTTATAGAATGAATCCTAATTTGCACGAAAAGGTAAAAGAAGATATTGATAAAATGTTGAAATATGGAATTATCAAGCCCTTTAATGAGTCAGAATGGGTTAGCCCAATGGTGATCAATATCAAGAAGGATGAAAAAATTAGAATATGTGTGGACTATAGGGAGCTGAATGCTGCATGTGTCACAGATCCATTCCCTACGCCATTCACTGAGGAAATACTAGAAGGAGTTGCAGGCATGAAATATATTCCTTCACAAATGGGTTTTCCGGTATCATCAGGTTAGGATTGCTTAGGAGGATCAAGAAAAGACAACATTTACTACTGAATGGGGAAGTTTTGCCTATACTGTGATGCCTTTTGGATTGAAAAATGTGCCTGTTGTATTCTCACACATAGTTGTTCAGGCATTCAAATATTTTATTCACAACTTCTTACAGGTCTACTAGATGATTGGATAGTATATGGGCTTGTGAAAGATCATTATGACAATCTACACTTAATGTTTAAATGGTGTAGACAATTGAGTATTTCTTTGAACATCAAGAAGTGCATATTTGCTATGCTATTTGGGATACTTGTTAGGACATATAATCTGCAGGAAGGTTTGTTGGTTAATCTAGCCAAGGTTTCATCACTTTATGCCTGGAAGTGCCTACCGATCAAAGTGAGGTACACGGATTTTTAGGTTATACATGATATTATAGAAAATTCATCAAAGGTTATGCCAAAATTGTTGCACCCTTGGAAGAATTACTTAAGGGAAAAGGTACATTTTATTGGGGAGAACCGCAGCATCACGTGTTTGAGATATTAAAAGAGAAACTTGCTATCGCACCCATTCTCGTGCTTTCCCTCATGGGATAAACCATTACATGTACATGTGGACACTTTTGGCATGGCTGTTAGTGATGTGTTAGCTCAACTTGGTAAAGGTATTGTAGATCATCCAATTTGTTTTTCTAGTAAGAAGCTGACTCCTACTGAACGGATTTATACAACTACAGAGCATGAAGCTTTTTCAATGATCTATGCATTGCACAAGTTTTACACTACTTGTTAGCAACACCATTTGTGTTTTATACAGATCACATAGCATTAAAGTACTTGGTAAACAAGCCCATCTTACAGGGGCACATATGTAGATGGGTACTCCTATTTCAAGAGTTTGACTTCACAGTTGTGGTGAAGCCAGGGAAAAGTAATTCTGGACCAGACCATTTATCTAGAATCAATTTAGGAGAGGATGCACAGATAATTGAAGAAACCATGTTAGATGCACAGTTATATAGGTTACAATGCGTGCCCATGGAATTATAAGACATTGTTGTCTTTCTACGAATAGGTATGGCACCAGAAGGAATGAAAGCATTAGAAAAGAAGCAACTTTCTATACGCGCAACACCATTTATGTTAATCAGTGGTGACCTTTACAAGATAGGCAGAGATGAAGTATTATGCCATTGTGTATTAGAGCATGAGCATAAGGATATCATGGAAGAAGCTCATGGTGGTATTGTAGGAGGCCATTATGTAGGTGATGTAACTTCCTGGAAGATCCTACTTGCTAGATTATGGTGGGAGACATTGTATAAGGACTGTAAAGAATATTGTAAGGCATGTGATCATTTTTAGCACCTAAGAAAACTAGGGAAAAGAGATGAGATGCCTTTGAGACCAATTACTATCTTGTCAAATTGTTCAAGAAATAGGCCATTGACTTTGTAGGACCTATTTTGCCAGCCACGGGACTAGATCGCACTATATCATTACTTGCATAGATTATCTCACACGGTGGGTAGAAGCAACACCTACAAAGGACCGTACAACAGCTACAATAGCTAGGTTTCTATGGGAGAATTTTCTTATAAGATATGGATGTCCCCTTAAGCTTGACAAGCGATAGAGGTACACATTTTTTGAATGAGACAATCAAGATCCTGTTAGATGAGTTTATGGTTGCACACCATAAAACTACACCCTACCATCCTTAGGAAAATGGAACTGTTGAGGCCTTCAACAAGATTTTGGGCCATACTTTGACAAAAATTTGTGATGTTGGAAGAAAGGATTGGGATGACAAAGTATCAGCTATTCTTTGGGCATATAGAATAACTTACAAGAGATTGAACAAAGCCACACCATTTCAATTGGTGTTTGGCACGGAAGTTGTTCTTCCTATAGAATTTATGTTACCTTCTTTGTGCATTGCACGTGCTAGAGGTCTAGCTGATGAATAGGCTTTAGAAGAGCATATTGAAAAGATGATTCAACTGGATGAGTGCCAATCCATAGCACGATGGAGTCGAAGCGAGGAAAAGGCCGAGGCGGAAGGCATGGCATGATAGAAACATAAGGGATAAGAAGTTTGAGATTGACAAATGGTACTTATTTATGACTCAAATTTCTTACACCATCCAGGAAAGCTCAAAGTACATTGGTTGGGGTCGTATGTCATCACTTTTATACTTGAATCGGTGGTTACCGAGTTAGAAGCACTTGATGGAACATGCCCACCCTTACTTTAACGAGAGTAGGCTGAAGCCCTACTATAAATAATTCTTCTTGGTGTTTTTAATAAGGTAGTATTTCCATTTAGCTTAGGTTTTAAATTCTGTATTTCCTTCATTGTTGCTATGCTTTGTCAATTTAGTTGTTTTTGTGTAATAAGTGTGCTTGCGCGCCTGAAGCTAATTACTGTATGAATAATGTTTATGCGCGAGAGGACTGCACATACCTTTCATATATGGGGGTTGTAGCTATCTAAGAAAAATATTGTGGGAATTGAAATGCAAAAGGAATAAGTCTATGGGTGTGCTTTAAGTCAAAAGAAAATTTCTTCTCAAAAGTGAACAAGGATGGAGATGAATGAAAGAACAATATAATGCGAGGTAAGTGGAGGCCATGATAGCTACCGGAAGAGGGTACAGGTGATGAGGTACTCGGATGCAAGGTGCACGCTGAAGAGAAGTCTGTGACCAAAGGGTAGGAAGGTGTGCTAGAAGGTTATAGTTGGGGTGCAAATATGTACCATGTGGAATGAACGAATTTGGTCAATGAATGAGGGGATATTTGGTAGGTGAAGAAGTAATAAATGCATCAAAATTTGAAAACAATATATAAGGATGGAATGTGGATTCATTTTTACCGTTGCGACTAAGAGTATTTGAGGAAAGAGCCAAGTGTGAAGAGTCGAGTGATCGGGTTAAGGTGTGAAGGGTGTGAAACCAAGCATGACAACCAGATCTCAGTGGAACAAGAAGATTGCGTCCTGGTGGTGAAGGGTTTGAGTGAAGCAGGAGTCAAAAAGAGTTAGGTTATGAAGTTTCCACCTAGGGCATGATTGAATCGAGCTATGGTTTGATTTGTAAAGTTACAAAGTTGAAGAGGAGACATTTGCAAGGTAAAAATGGCACCTAAGAAGGCATTTGCAGTAGTAGTAAAAGGAAAGAAGAAGGTGGTCGTCGAGGAGGAAGAGATGGCACCCGAAATCCATTTTTCAGAAATGCAATATCCAAAAGGAGTCATCGTCGGTCAAGAATGGGATTCACCCATCAGAAAGAGCAAAGTAAGTGAATACAATCATAGGAATTTGGAGAACAAAAAGGAGCTCGATTCCTTGCTCACTGCTAGGATGAACAAGTGCACGATGGATGACATGCCAGTTTATGAAAATGCAGGTGAGAAGCTTCTGAAGATAATTGGGGTCTACCAATTATATGAGCTTCCATATTTTGGGAAGTATGAGCCCTTGTATCAATGGCTCATGAGCAAGGTGCATGAGGACTTCTACTTTGCAGGATGCAGAGTTAGAATCTCATCTGTGCTTATCTCATCAGTCATAAGGTTTTAAGGCCATGGGAGAGGAAATAAAAGGTGAACTCACAGATAAATCCATGATTTTAAAGACCAAACAGGAGTTGGGGTGCCTAAAGGGTCCGTGCGGAATGGATATAGACAAATTGAAGAATTGTCCAAGAGTGCAAGTCAGCAGGACACCTTGTTACCAAGTTAAATGATCAAGAGCGGTGGTCACAGGTAAATACTATGTGGTTACACGTGGCACATAAGATGTCAGAAGGGGAAATCTACAACATTGCAGGCTATATTGTAGAGAAAATAGTCGAAGAAGTGCACACAAGAGGGAAGATCAACTTTGGGGCTATTCTACTATCACTGGTATTCATGGAGATTGGAGTACCAGATGGACCGAAGGAAAAAGTATGGGAATACCCCATGGAGAACAAGTCACTAGCTGAAAGATTCAATAAGTATCTATGTAAAGGGGCCATGATAGATGACATAAAGCAAAGGGGAGAAATGGTATGATAGGCTCTGCGTGACATTTGGGGAAGAGTGGTGCATCCCAAAGGACCTACCAACAGTGGTAGGGAAACAAGTCCATTTTGTTGTATATCAGCATTTCTACATCACATGCTTCCCAATGAAAGATGGAGTTTGGAGCCCTTGGTGTAAATTTCCTTACGCATTCACTACAAGGTATTTCCAAGCATCTGTTCATAGATTTATAGACACGTGCTAACTAGTATTCAATGCAGATAAGGTAGAATGCGACTACCATACATTGAGGAAGAAGTATGTGTATCCTAGAAGAAGTGCTTATACAGAGAGGATCATTTTGGAGGTGCTGAATATTAAGCCAATAAGTCTGGCTATAGAAGATGTGGGGGCAGCATTGGTGTATCTCTAGCTGAAGCCAAAGATGGAGAATAACAAGTATGTGGAAGGTAAGTTTTCACTTCCAGCACCACCAAAGGGAAATCATACAATGGAGAACATCCCATCGCCTAAGCCCACAGAGCCAATTAAAGTGGAGGATGAGGAGGAGGAGCACAAAGATAGTGGTGGTTTGGAGCATAGAGGTAGGAGACATCCTACAAATAAAGGTGAAGTTGAACATGCCATTACACCACCTCAGCCACAAGAGGAGGATGATGAGGACTTCAATATAGTTCAAGGGGAGGATAGGTTTAAGATGGTGTTTATGAGAACAAGGACACAAGATGCTACTCTAACCACTATGTGCAAATCACCCATACTCTCTTCATAGAAGGAGGTAAGCGTACGAGGAGGAAATTGAAGTTAAATGAGGAGGTAGAAGAGTCAAGTGAAAGTGCACCTAATTCTCCTACACTTCCAGAGAACACAGAAGAACAAGGTGAGGAATCAAAGGAAAAAGAAGAGGATGAGAAAATACCTAGGAGATAGCTATAGAGAATGTTCAGGACATGGAGACACAAGTCCCAAATTTGGAAGATAAATTTCCTAAGAAGTAAAGGTCTAGAAGAACAAGTGGAGAGCACATTCCACCAACCATGGGGTATGTAAAGGATGCAGGAAAAATTGTCCGTGCCTACTTCCAGAGCACGATAGCACAAAAGGATTTATTTGGTTGGGAGCTAATGGATGAGGATATGGCAACTATGCGCACTCGAAAGAAACTATCATGGTCAATGCACACCCACATGGATGAGCCTTTACTTTGATGTGTGCAAAGAGTCATGCATTTTGAGATGAATGAAGAAGGCACCCCAAGCTAGACACATGACAGTAAAGCCTACTGTCATGTCAAATGAGCAAGTCAAAAATGCATTGGTCAAGGTTTCTGCTGAGGTGGCTAGAAGAAACATGGAAAAAGCTACAACGATCAGAGCATTGTGTGAGGAGATGAAGACAAAGGATGCAGAGATAGCACACATAACACAGGAGAGGGACTTCACGCAGAATAAGAACAAGGTATTTATCAACATCGCAGAGGATATTGGGGACAATGTCATCAGAGAAAGGCCACACTTGGAGGCCAAGGTACCACAAATGTTTCCTTCAGTGATACCCTATGTGGGGAAGTTGGTGGACTTGGTACTTGAAGATGAACCTCTGCACATGACAGCCCAAAAATGTTTAGAGAAAGATGTCGAATGGTAGAAAGCATCGGTGATGTGAAAGATTACATCTTATGAAGGGTTGTTGCAAGCATTACAAGAAGTATTGAAGAAAGTAGACCAGGATTTAAACATATGCACAGCTCCAGAGGTGCTTATCAACATAAAGACCCTAGAAGAAAACAATGAGGTCTAGAAATCAATGAAGGATGAGACATTGGGCCGTGCAAAAATATTGTCAATGGTTAAGCGAAAGCATGATGCCCTAGCAGCAACACACAAGAGCCATAAAAGACTCGGCTGGAAGAGCTTGGGAAGATAATTACGTAGAAGATGGATATTTTAGAAGGGAGAATGACATCAATGTCCAGTGTTGTGTTGGTTCTACAAAATGAGAAAGGAGAGATTGTGAGGGATGAGTTAGAATCCATTGCTGTGGACATCCCAAAAAAAGTAGAGCAAGCACTCACTGAATGGTAGGTTTTGGAGGCCGAAATAAAGGAGGAGTATCCAAAGTTGATACTTCAAACTGATACAGAGGAGGCTACCTCATAACCTCATAGAAATTATTTATTTATCTACATTCTTTCATTCTTATTCTTTCCATTCTTCTATTCTTTACTTAAATTTTTGGAGATACCCATTTTTGGGACAAAATGAGATTAGTGTGGGGTAATGTTGATCAAAGAATACTTGTCAAAGATCACACAAGGATTCCACATGGGATAGAAGGCCCGGAACCAAGGGTGTGAAAGACAAGTTCAACTTTCGGGACTTAGCCATTTTGAGCATGAAGACCTATTTTTAGAAGATGGTGTGTGGAACACACCGATGATGCAGAGACATGTGTCTTGAATTTTCTATCTTTGGATAAGCGGATCGAAGCATTTTGCATGGAGACAAGCTGAGAATAGAATTGACACTTCAGTTAACTGCAAGAGGACTATAGATAGCACTTGCATGTGTGGTTATGCCTATAAATGGTGTGTGGCTATCAATAGCATGTGGCCTATTTTTGGAATAGATAAGTGGTGAAGGGAAAGTCACCACCCTATATATATGATGTTAGGTACATATTAGAAATGCGTGTGTGTGTAACAGAGAATATATAGAGTGTGTGAATGTATGTGAGATATACGCATATGATTGAATTACTATATCATATCCATATTTGCATTATTATAGATTGACAATACTGTAAGGAGATTCTATATTTATTAATAGATGGAAGATATTTTCTGAATCTAAGTGTCATTCTATGTGTAGTTGAGTAGTGAATGTTATTAATTCAATCATGATTACTGGTTAAGCTTGTTCTTTCATAGATCTGAGGGTAGCATGCATTATAGAATGATGGATTAGTTATGACTCTATATGTTTCTTCCTTTATCGTGATAACATCCTACTACAATAATCCTAAAGAGGACCCGTACTTGTTCATGCTTGGTGAGCACTCGACCAAAGTTGAGTGATGTGCCAACGTAACTAGGGTGTTATCTGGTAAATTCTAGGCTGCATCAATGAATCGGAAAAGTTATAGTGTGCTCTCTTAGACACCCTATAAGCCACGTACTGGAATATATAGTTGATGTCTGTCCACCTTTCGGATGTGCCTAATTTTCAGCTAATGAGTTGGGAGGAGACTCTCAAAGACCGGATCTAGGAAGTCTACAATTACTTATGCCCTACCCCCCTTCTCATAATTTATCTTCTTTTCTAGCTCCTTGATCTTGGTAGTGGCACATAAATCAAGTTCCATATCTTCTCCAATATTTCATAGGCATGTTACCATTTGAATCAAATGGCCTATGATCCACATTATTCTTCCTACGAAGTAGAATAAATCTTTGTGCACCTGTAACATTAACCACCTGAAAAGTGGGGTGGGTTTGGAAAAGAAGGGAAGCTCCCATAGCTATAAAACCAGTCTTTTATAGCTCATATTTCACCGAGTCATCAACCTTAGGGTTTTCAAGATTGTCTACCATCGGAGTGTTTGCCACAAGGTCTTCCCACATCATATTTTTGTTGTCAATCATTCTGTGGTTGTACTCATTGATTTTGCACTTATGCAGCTTGAGCTCCACTTCTTGGCCTTGATAACTCCAGGAGGGTACTACATCTCGAGTAGATCTCCATGGGACCCTCATTTTCCACCACTATTTTATTTGTGTATGCTTTCTTTGGTGTCATCTTCCTTTCCTTTTTTCATACCCTAGGTGTCATGTTCTTCTCTTTTGGTATCCGAGCTCAACAAGTTCCCCACTTCTCTCTCACGCAACCTATTTCTACTTTATTGTCTTTTTCCCTCCATGTTATGTCATAAATTCTACTACAACTTTGCACAAGTCCACTAAGTCATGATAGTGCTTTGTTTCTCTCTTCTTTGAAAAACCCTCTTCACACTTCGAGCTCGGGAGCACAAAAGAAATTATCTAAGAAAGGTATTCAAAATGACTATCCTTATCTCTTATTTATACTTTATCGATGCCTTAGAGTTCCTCTAACCACATGTCCTATTTTTTTTTTTTTTTTAATACTTTTGTTTACTTAAGGTGACTTTCGTGACTTCCTCTCACACTTTGTAGCTATAACCTCTAGGTGCTCCAATACCACTTAGACTACCACAAACCTCCTTCACAGGCATCACTACACCAAAGTACATAACCTCTGTGCATTCTACTAAGTAGTTCCTTATAATGCTACCTACCTCATATCATACCATGTGATCCTTCCATTCTCATGGCCTTCATGTTCTTTCAACCCAACTTTTCCATCCATGTACCCTTTCCATCTCATCGCTTGTTCTTCTACCTTCCCGTTATTTTTCCCAACATTTTAGCCTCCATGTTCAATATAGTTGCTACTTCACCCCACACAAAAATGTATGCACCTTTGTCTCTTGCACATAGAACCTCTTACAATGCAATTAGGTACATGTTATCTAAAATTCACCCCTCAAGGTAATTTTGATAACATACATCAAATTATTCATCCAGAAAGTAGATTGATTCGAGGCCCAAAATCATGTTTCCAAGGTCCCCTCGGCCTTTTTGTAACTCTCCCATCCAAGAAGAAATCCCAACGAGTTAGAAAAAATGCAAAAAAATAAGGTTACAGGACTATTTTAAAGCATTTTGGGTCCAGAAGGATTTGGGTCATACGAGGTTTGTCGCACCAAGCTTGGGGCCGAGAAAACAAAGAAAATAGCCCAAGTCTTTTGTTTCGTGCGGTTTGGGACAGCTGGGACAAAAGTACGTGGGAGACGCGAAAAGCTGAAACGGCCAAAAACAAAGAAAAATCACCCAAGTCTTTTATTTCACGTGGTTTGGGATAGTCGGGACAAAAATACGCGCGGGACGTGAATCGGCCGATTTACCAACGAGCATCCCATTTCAGGCGGTTCAGAGATATTTGTCCCAAGCAGTTCGCAGGACAGTTGGAACAAAGGTACGCGAGAGACACGTGGGACGCAAAAGGTCAAAAAGCCACAAAAGAGGAACAAGGAAGCCCAAATCGGCCAAAGTAAGAGATTTTCATCCGGGACAGCTGGAACAAAGGTACGCGAGGGACGCGTGGGATGCGAAAAGCGAAAAGGCCGCAAACAAGAACAAGGAAGCCCGAATTGGCCAACGTAGGAGATTTTCATCCGGATAGTTGGGACAAAAGTACACGAGGGACGCGTGGCATGTGAAAAGGTGAAAATGCCACAAACAGAACAAGGAAACCTGAATCAGCCGAAGCGGAGATTTTCATCCCGGGAAGTGGCGGGGAAAGGAGGACTTAGAAAATTTTCCAAGTTTCAGTCAAGTTTTCAAAGGTAAAAGTTTTAGCCCACTGCCCTTGCCATCGAATGGAATCTTGACATGTGTCATCCAAGTGGCAGAGCATGGGGGGGAAATGGGAAATTTTCCCAAAGTGAAAAATGCCAAATTTTCAAAGGGCAAAGTGCGCCCCTCAGGCCCGAGCCAATAAAATAGTGCCACGTGTCCAAGTGGCAAAAGATTTTAAGTAAAGGCCTAAAGAAATTTTCAAAGGATGAGCCCATAGATGAATCGAGCCTCGACATGTGTTATCCAAGTGGTGGAGCGTGGGGAAAATTCAAAAAAAATTCCAAAGACCAAAACGGGTCAAAATTTCAATTTTTTGCCCGTCGATCCGATTTTGGCCTGTTTTTGCCCTAAATCTTCAAATGGCCATAACTTTCGATCCAAAGCTCGATTTTCACGTTATTTATATCAATGGAAAGATGGTGAAATCCTCTACATGATTTCGGGGTCAATCTTACATTTTGGTTCAGTTTGGAGAGATGAAATCAAGAAACATCTCTCGGCTCGTGGTAATGGCCGAGTGACGCGTTCAACAACCAGTTTTAATGCACATGGGTCGCATTCTTCTTCAAATGGCCAAAAATGTCGGGCATGGGTCCGTAAGGACACCCATGCTATTTTAATGCATCTTCATTCAATGAGAAATGGCTCCCACGTTTTTACATGTTTTCTCTCTCCGGGCTCGACCTATACACCGTGTAAAAGCCGATTTGGCTCATTTTTCAAAGGTTGTTCATCTTTTCTGCTCTTCTCTCCTTTCTTTTTCTTCCCCCGTGGTCAAAAATGGAGTTTGAACCTCCTCCCCTGCTCTGTAATGGCATTTTTTCCTTTTACCATTAAAATGATGTTCTGTGCAAACTTCTTGAGCAACAAAAACATGTTTTGTGATGCATCTATCCATCCTTTCTTGTTTTCTTCTTGACTCCCTTCATTGCAGGTATTTTTGCATGTTTAAATGTTCATTACAAGGTTAGAGTTGTGTTCATATTAGTTTTGATAGATGTTCAGCATTTTCCTTCTCTGGTGTATCACCGTTTTAGTGTAGGCTTTTGTTTTTTTCTCTTTTCTCTCTCTCCTTATCTCCTTGGAGGTTAGATTAGGATTAGATTAGCTTGTCTTCACTGGAACAGCTTGTGGCAGGTAGTTTAGGAAGAGGAACTAGCCTTCTCTGGATATTCCTTTCTCATTTTTGCAAGTCCCACACTTGGAGAGAGGTTTCAATGTTGTGCAATCACACTGGATGCTTAGAATGATCAAACTAGAAATCTTATCAACATCCAGGGGGTGCTGTGATTTTCCCTAATAGTTTTGGCACACCGGGTGGGACCTTAGAGGTCTTCCACTTCATATTTTGCAGGTTGGTGTGTTCCTGTGAAGATTTCAGCCTTTGGAGGCACTTGCAAACACATCTGGTGACTCCATCTGATCAGCAACCCATTTATGAAGTTGCAGACACTGCTTTTCATCCATTTTCATCCATCCTTCTTTCCATCCCTTTCACTCTTTTCCATTCCATGAAGTTGTGAAATTATGACTTTGTTTCCATCATGGAACTCACATTTACAACATCAGCAATGTTTCCCACCTCCAACATGTTTTTAAATCCTCCAAATCAGCATTTTGAACAAATTCAAAATCAGCATACATACCCATATGAGCAGCAATGCCAAAATCAGTTTGGCTATGGAGCCTTCCAAGAGCAAGAGTATGCATATAATGAAGACCATCAGATGCAAGATGCTGATTTTGTGGAAAAAATCCAAAAGATGGAGGTAAACATGGTGCAGTCCAAGGCTCAAGCACAAATGAAAGCATTTGGAATCGGTTGTGGAGCACCCTGTCCATGGGTGGGACCTTTTCCAAGGCATTACAGCCCTCAAGAGAAGCTTGACTTCATGATTGCAATGTTGCCATTACTTGCAAAGTGGATTAAAGGAATAGAGGTGTATGAGAGGAGTATTCAACAACCTTGTCAATGGGTAAGTACGCCATCTCATGCCTTTATTTTTCCTCTTTCCCAATCTGTTTTATCTCAGCAGTGTCAAGTTTTAAACTCTCCATCTGCTGTCCCAAGTGTTGAATCCATTTCTCCACCCCCTAGTCTTCCACCTCATCTCAATTCTTTTGTCCCTTTTCCTTCCAAACAGTCATCCCCTCCACAAGAGCTAACAGAAATACCCCCTCCTCCAAAGAAACAAGAGTTTCTACCTCCTCCACCACCACGAAAAATTGCCAAGCCATTTGAGTTACAATCCACTTCTCCTCTTGCATTCCCAAATCCATGTTGGGAGGATAAAAATTAGAATTCTAGTCAAGGAAAACAATAGCAAAAAGAAAATCCAAACAAAGATGAAGAAATTTGAAGTCTCAAGAGTTGGGCTCTTAAATTTGGGATGACAAAGATCCCCTTAATGGTTAAGCCTTTAGAATAGGTTGGAGTTAGAAAGCAAGTGGTGGTTAGGACTGAAATTGTTGCAGCAGGAGAAGAGCAAAAATAAGAAGTAGATCAGCAATCAGTTTGCTTAGAAAGTAGTGTCCATGTTAGCATTCTATTTGAAGAGAACGCTGATTCGATTCAAGCTACACAATCAGCCATAGAGGAAGAAAGCTCAGAAGAAGATCTTGTAGTCCCAACTTGTCCTCTAGAGCAGCAGATTGAAGAGTTTGACTTAACAAACTTCATGCTAGAGGAAGAGTTCTATCAAGAGCAAGATTGTCTTCAAACATTGGAGGAAGGAGAAGCTGCTCCAAATCCAAAAGAAGAGGAGCACATTCCAGCTGTGGGGGAGAAAAGTGTAGATCCAAAGGCTTTGAGCACAAAGCAGGTTATAGAAGAACCTTCAGTTCTTCTTTCTACTTCATCTCTCTCAAGTTCTAGTACTGAAGAAGAGTTTGATCTCTCAAACTCAATGTTGGAGGATGAAAGAAACCATGGTGATCAAGTTGCAGATCAAGAGAACACCATGGGAGAGGTTGAACATTTGCAGCAGGACAGCAATGAGGTAGTTTACCTGTCTGATTTGGAGGACTGTTTTGATGAAGAAGAACCGGTTGAGTTTCCACCATTCTCTCTTTCATCTTCCACGTCCCAAATACTTGAGCCTGTTGTCATGAAGGAGATTGTGACTTGCTTCTAAGCATGAGGGTGAGCTACAAAGAACCAAGGATCAGTTGTCATACCTATTCAATTCAAATGCAGAGCAACTAAAAGAGGTATTGAATTTGCCTTCAACTAACACCTTGATGATTTGGGTAGAAGACCAGCTTCTTGTTGATTTTCCACCCATCCTAGCAGCCACACTCAACTCCAAAACATTTGCATGGCTGCCCATTTTGAAGAAAGGAAGCTATTTTGCACAGCCGATTCTGAGGTTTGTTTAGCTCACCTTTGCTTTCAGTTAGAATAGATTAGGTAGGTTTGCTTTCAGTAAAAGAAGTGCTTACGCACACTCTGCGTGTTCCATTTGGAGCATGTATGATTTTCAGTTTGTACATACTTTTGGTGCTGCTAGTTTTGCTCTTGCACAGTTCATTTTAAGTGGCATTTTGGTGAGAACAACTCTAAGTTCAACGGATTTCAAGTGGCTCAGAGGGAAGTTTTCAAAGTTCATATCAGTTTTCAGGCTTTCTTATGACTCCATGCCCAATGGATTGCTAAAAGGCCACTGATCTTCATCCAGCAGTAGATGACCCTCTCGAGTCGTGAAAATTGTTATCCAAAATTCACCCCTCAAGGTAATTTTGATAACATACATCAAATTATTCAGTCCTAAGCAAGTAGATTGATTCAAGGCCCAAAATCATGTTTTTCGGGGTCCCCTCGCCTTTTCTAACTCTCCCATCCAAGAAGAAATCCCAACGAGTTAGAAAAAATGGAAAAAATGCAAAAATAAGGTTGCAGGACTGTTTTAAAGCATTTCGGGTCTGAAGGGTTCGGGTCGTACCAAGCTTGGGGCTGAGAAAACAAAGAAAATCACCCAAGTATTTTGTTTCGCGTGATTTGGGACAGCCGGGACAAAAGTATGCAGGAGACGCGAAAAGCCGAAATGGCTGAAAACAAAGAAAAATCACCCAAGTCTTTTGTTTCACGCGGTTTGGGACAGTTGAGACAAAAGTACGTGCGGGACACGAATCGGCCGATTTGCCGGCTGCATCCCATTTCGGCGGTTCAAAGATATTTGTCCCAGGCGATGCAAATTCATGGGCAGTTGGAACAAAGGTATGAGGGACGCGTGGGGCGCGAAAAGGTGAAAAAGCTGCAAAAGAGGAACAAGGAAGCCCGAATCAGCTAAGCGGAGATTTTTTTTCCGGGACAAATTGGGACAAAGGTACGCGAGGGACGCGTGGGACGCGAAAAGGCGAAAAGGCCGCAAACAAGAACAAGGAAGCCCGAATCGGCAAGGCGAGATTTTTTCATCTCGGGACAGGTTGGGACAAAGGTACATGAGGGACGCATGGGATGCAAAAAGGTGAAAAGGCCACAAATAGGAACAAGGAAGCCCGAATCAGCCGAAGCAGGATATTTTCGTCCCCAGGAAGTGGCGGGGAAAGGAGAAGGACTTAGAAAATTTTCCAAGTTTCAGTCAAGTTTTCAAAGGTAAAAGTTTTGGCCCGCTACCCCCACCATCGAATGGAATCTTGACACGTGTCATCCAAGTGGCAGAGTGCGGGGGAAATGGGAAATTTTCCCAAAGTGAAAAATGCCAAATTTTTGAAGGGCAAAGTGCGCCCTCGTGCCCAAGCCAATAAAATAGTGCCACGTGTCCAAGTGGCAAAAGATGTTAAGTAAGGGCCCGAAAGAAATTTTCAAAGGATGAGCTCGTGGATGAATCAGAGCCTGACATGTGTCATCTAAGTGGCGGAGCATGGGGAAAATTCAAAAAAAAATTTCCAAAGACCAAAACGGGTCAAAATTTCAATTTTTGCCCGCCGATCCGTCTGGGCCTGTTTTTGCCCTAAATCTTCAAATGGCCATAACTTTCGATCCGAGCTCAAATTTTCATGTTATTTATATCAATGGAAAGATGGTGAAATCCTCTACATGATTCCAGGGTCAATCTTACATTTTGGTTCAATTTGGAGAGGTAAAATCAAGAAACGTCTCTCGGCTCGTGGTAATGGCCGTATGACGTTTCAACAACCAGTTTTAATGCACATGGGTCGCATTCTTCTTCAAAGATGGCCAAAAATGTTAGGGCATGGGTCTGTAAGGATGCCCATGTTGTTTTAATGCATCTTCATTCAATGAGAAATGGCTCCCATGTTTTTGCACGTTTTCTCTCTCAGGCTCAACCCATACACTTGTAAAAGCCAGATTTGGCTCATTTTTCAAGGGTTGTTCATCTTTTCTGCTCTGCTCTCCTTTCTTTTCTTCCCCAGGGTTGAAAATGGAGTTTGAACCTCCTCCCCTACTCTGTAATGGTGTTTTTTCCTTTTACCATTAAAATGATGTTCTGTGCAAACTTCTGGAGCAACAAAAAACGTGTTTTGTGATGCATCTGTCCATCCTTGCTCGTTTTTTGCTTGTTTTCTTCTTGCCTCTCTTCATTGCAGGTATTTGTGCAAATTTAAATTTTCATTGCAAGGTTGGAGCTATGTTCATAGTATTTTGATAGATGTTCAAGATTTTCCTTCTCTGGTGTATCACCGTTTTAGTGTAGGCTTTTTTTTTCTTTTCTCTCTCTCCCTGTCTCCTTGGAGGTTAGATTAGGATTAGATTAGCTTGCCTGCACTGGAACAGCTTGTGGCAGGTAGTTTAGGAAGAGGAACCAGCCTTCTTTGGAGATTCCTTTCTCATTTTTGCAAGTCCCACACTTGGAGAGAGGTTTCAATGTTGTGCAATCACACTGGATGCTTAGAATGATCAAACTAGAAATCTGATCAACATCCGGGGTGCTGTGATTTTTCCTAATAAGATCTTGCACACCAACATGCAAAACAAAGCCAAAAATGACATCAAAGGAAACAACCACAAAGACAAATCTAAACTAATTAGCAAAACTGATTTATTTCATATTACACATAAGCATTATTTATAGTAGGGCTTTAGCTTACTCCCATTGAAGTAACTTAGTAACCTCGTCCCATCCAGTGATTGTAACTAGCATGCACCTGAATCAAGGATGTACAAGATGATATATGGTCCTAACCAATGGACTTTTAGTTTCCCAGGATGGCACAAAAATTTGGAGTCATAAAGCAAGACCATCTACCCAACCTCAAATTGTTTTTTTAATATGGTGATCATGCCATGATTTTTGTCACACCTTTTCAGTCTTCTAACTCCACCTAGAAAGTGATCACCTTTCGTCTAACTACATTAAATTCTCTATGCACTCCTATAGTGCTTTCTCATCAACTAATATTCCTACACCTGCACGTGTAATACGTAGGAATAGTAGCATAAATTCTATTGGTAAAAAAACTTTCACGCCAAAACCAATTGGAATGGTGTGCCTTGTTCAATATCGTGAATGCTTGAAAGAAGCAGCAGATAGGCAAAAGAGTTATGCTGACTTAAAGTGGGTTAACAGGAAATTTGAACTTGGAGAAAAGGTTTTTCTTCGGATTAAACCAAAAAGAGTTCTATAACTTTTGGCAAGGCTACCAAGTTATCACCATGTTATGTGGGACCTTTCGAAATAGTTGAAGTAATAAACCTTGTAGCTTATCGTTTAGCACTTCCACCTGCTTTGTCACGAATGCATGATTTTTTCCATATTTCTTTGATTAAGAAATATGTTTCATATTTATCACATGTGTTAAATTGGAATTCCTTGCAGGTCCAAGACCCAGGAATAATTGTGGTTAAACCCATTCGAGTGCTAGAAAATTACCAGTTGCATTTAAGAAATCGAGAAATAAGTCAATGTAAGGTCCAGTGGGACTAGTTTAACAAGGAGAGTGCAACTTGGGAAAATCTAGAGGATATGAAAACTAATTTTCCATATCTATTTGAATAGAATTAAATCTGTTGACTGATAATTTTTATGAATTTATCCTTTATGACATTAAGTAAGCTAGTTTTGGGTAGATGTTTACTTGATTTGAATAAAAAGTTATTTAATACTGATTTCTAGAACTATAAGGTTTTGAAATATTTGACTTAGGATAAGAGAAGTGAATGAACTGATTGTCCTTGATGTAAATTGTTAAAGGATATAATCATCGGGATGATGAGTCTTTTTAGGAGCCATTGTTGTTATTTTCCTCCTTTGCATTTAAGGAAGCATGTAACACCCTTGACTAGTGTTATTTTCCTTTGAATGAAATTGGAATGGCTTCCCTGAATCCATTTTTCACTTCTGATAGGTGATTTGCAATCTGGTTTAAGAAGTTGTAGACTTATCTATTTATCTGATTCATCCTTGGATCAATTTCAGTGATCCAAGGAATTTTTAAATCTGCTCTGTTGAATGAATGGTAAAATTGACATTCCATGAGTTAAGATACATGTTGGACTAAACTTTTTGTTGCAAGTTCTTTAATTTCTGTGTGAATGTACTTCCATTCAGTAGGTTGTTCTGCTTGGGTCTTTGAAGATCAACCATGACAGGTCATTGCTGATAAAATGGGAATGCAGCTTGTTCACAACATAAGAGATATCCAGGATCCTATTGAGGATTAACCTACGGGATCCTAAGCTAGGTAATATATATATATATATATATATATATATATATATATATATTATTTCTATCTAAGCTATGATACTTGATAGAATTTTGAGCCTAACCTAAAACTCCTTATTCTATCTTGATTGGTTGAATTGTTGATTTGCAACCTAACCTAAGCTCAGTACTAATGGGGATTGAAAAGGCTACTAGGTATTAAATTAACCTAGATCCTAATACTACAAGGTATTATTGTAACCTAACCTAGTGTTTTAAACTATGGCACTTTGAATTATTTACCTATGTGGAAATTACCTAACCTAATTGCTAAGGCCATGGTGGGGGTTAGTTGTTAGTGTTATATCCTAAGGTATAAATTTAAATTCTACCTAAGATCTAACCTAAGCAATCTAATCTATCCTAAACTAATGGATACGAATTGGGACTTAAGTGGTCGCATGCATATTGGTGATGGTTCCTAAGGCATTTATGATGTTGATAAGGATTATTAATGCATACGGACTGCCAGCTTTGGTAGGGGTTAGTTGGTTTGGCGAGGCTTAGGTGGCAGTATCACTAAAAATGGAAACTTATGTTAACTTGGACTTGGCACTCGCCAGACTTGGCAGCGGTGGCAAGGAGGATTGAGCGGGAGATTTGGAATTAATGAGATTAATTTTTTTGGTTATTGAGCCCAAACCGCCTTGGTAGGCATGCCAGCTGGATTTTTGTTGGGTTGTTTCATTTTGCATGTTCTCTGATTTTCTTTCTACATGCGTTCTGGTTTTTCAAACCAACAGAGTAAACTACACTTCATGGCTATTTTTGAGGTTTCAAATCTATTTTCATTTCATGGAATGTATAAGAAGCATTATGGAAGAAGTATCTGGTTGTTTGATCTTTCATGGAGAAGAGGAGAAGAAGTGAGTTCGGCTAGAGGTCTTCTTCGATTTCACAGTGACACTATCAGGCATGATAGGCTCTAACTATTAAAATCTCTTGCTTTCCTCTAAGTGTTTTCATTAAAACAACTTTGCTCTGATGAGTTTGTGCATTTCATGCTTTATCTAGTTAATTGATTGATGGGTTTTGTAAAACTTGCTTTCGGGTTTCAATCATGATATACGTGATTCTGTTGGAAACTTATGTTGTATTGTCTTTTGCACAAAGGAACTATGCATAAGAGAACAAAGTTGGTAACTCTGTTAAATTTTTCGGTTGTTGGAAATTTTCATTTGGTTTTGACCACTTTTGTTGATAATGAATTACTCACTGAGTTTTAAAAAGATCTCTGAGTTCTACCTGTATTGTTGATATTATTGTTTTATGAACTCGTCGCATTTTGAGATCTCGAGCTAGTAAGGAACTCCAGATCTTATTAGTCTTGTATGCAAGTTCGAGCTTCTATTGGAAACTTTTTTTGGTAAGGAGAACTGATAGTAGAGATTCTTGGTTCTATGATGCTTGCATTTTATTTCATAGTTAAATGGGACTGTGGATAAATCTGTATATGGATTGGTTTTTGTATCTCACCTTGCAAAAACTTTGACTGTTGTTGAAATTCACATGCACTGGAAAAACCCGTATATGGCTTGGTTTTGGTATTTCTTCTTGCAAAAACTTGACTGTTTTTGAACTCGCATGCACTTGGAACCTGTGTTTGTTATCTTAGATAGACTAGGACTATTGATTAAAGCCACTTAAGGCATGGTGCTTGTGAACTATTGTCCTTATGACTATTTAACTGTTATTATAGGTTCGTTATGAACCCGAATTTCATGTCTTGTTTTCATCGGGTCTAAACTCTGTTAAGAATCTTACATTTCATATGAAATAGGGTTTGATAGGATGTTAACTGGGAAGGGAAGCTCTTTTCTTATTCTGAACTGTATATAAGTAATTTCATTGTACTCGGTCTAGCATCACGGTGCTGGTGTATTTATGAATTCGTGATTGTGATATTGTGATGCAACACTATACAATCAATTTGTTACTTGGTGTTTTTAATTGAAATGGTAACCTGAATGATGTGTTGGTTCAGATATTATAGTCTTTTGATTATTTTATAAACTAAAGAGGGAACATGATGTTACCCAAACTTGGTTATAAGCATTTGAATGATCTTGATCCTTTGAGGGAGTTTATGAAATTGTGCTCGAAATTGTAATTTGAGTCTTGAACAATACACTATATATGATGTTTTGATCTTGTCATTGTTTGGAAACCCAATCTGTAGTTCTTGTAGTGATGCGTTGACATACTATTGAGATAGTTCTGCCTTGCCTGAACTATTGGAAAGTGTTGAGTGTTAGCATCTACTTAGATTTCTTACCTCTTATTGGGTCCAATAAATGAATGTTAAGTCTTGAAAGATAAATTATGATTCAAAATTGAATGCGTGCTTGTGTTGAACTTCACTATTTTATTATCAAGTTTAAAAAGAGAAAATTAATGGTAAGGATTGTCGAACTTCACTTTGTTTGATGGTAAAGTGTTCTAAGAAGGAAAAATGTTAGTATGTTTTCTTCAGGCTGTTCTGGTCCAATAAAATATTGTTAAGTCTTTAACAGATACACTGTGAAACTTTACTATCCTTGGACTGTGTATGAGCTTCATTGTTACAATGTTCCTAATGGTAAGTAGAATTCATTCATTATAATGTGAAGATTTAGAAGGGAAAGTAGCATTTAGTTTTCTCTTTCCTTGAAGTTGATCTTGTTCTCTTTCTTTGGAACTCTTGCATGAACTTAAACTGTATGTATGAGAGGAGGTAAAACTGTTTAATTAAGTTGTAAGAAATGATTATAGATTGGGATCATATTCTGTTAGGACTCCTTTTCTAATGCAGTTGGGTTAAGTTCATTGGTTGGAACCTCCTAATTTTTATTCTTATTGGAAAAGAGAATCAATGTTTATTAGTCTTTTTATACTTGTCATTTGACTGAAATGAAGTAGAAAGAGATTGAAAAAAAGGTTGGCAAAAGACATTGCAAACCTATTGTTGATTTGTTAATCCATCATTCCTTCTTGGATTTCTTTCATTTGGATATGTTTTGAAGAATACCTTAAAAAAAATTTTAAAGTAGAGGACATTTAAAGGAATAGTTTAAATCATAATATACACTTGTTTCTACCTTGCTGATGTTATGTACTTTGGCATAATGAGAATGGTTTCTCTCCTTCTTTACTTGAAAGTTAGATGAAACATCCAAGAGGGAATATGTTGTAAACACTCCTGTATCTTATAGTAAAGATAAGTGTTGTATTATATTTGGTAGGATTGGAAATAATGGGATGTTATGATTTGTTGTTGGTAAATATAATTGATAGGATCAATTATACTTTAATTTGTAAGACAGATTTTATAGATTATATTCATTTCTTCTTTTTTTAATCTTGGTTTAGTATTTCTCTTCTTTTATTGATATTACTTATGCTTAGGGAGTATGAAATACTAGTTGTTCATTAAAGCAGGGTTGTTTTTATTGGAACAATTAGTGGAATGCACTTTGTTTTAAGGCTTAGTGCTTATCATGCTCAGTTCATTGAACTAACCCATGCTAGCAATTTTTGCAGATGGACTTCGTAAGTGATAAAAGAAGGCAAAAACTTATATGATGCATTGGCTGATCTAAGTTGATTCTTGTGAAGAATTCTGATTTGTTCTTAAGTTGTATTGAAAAAGAAAAGTTATTCTCTTTTGAATGAAGGTTGCTTGTATCATGCAGTATGCCTAAAATGCATAAGTTGTAAATGTATAAGTTTTGAAAATGAATTGAAGGATGAGAATTTACTTGCATGGGTTATGTAAATTATCTTGTACCTTTGTAAAAGAAATGGAATCCTATCCTATTGATATTCTTCATGTTATTTATATGTTTCAATGAGTATTTTTGGATAAGTAGGAAAAAGGGAATTAGAGTAATTTCCCTAAATGTGATGCAACTAAATAAGTTGTAGAATTTCAATGTTCTTATCTAAACAACTCATATTATTAAGGTAACGTGTAATGAACTTACAATGAAAACTATGAAATTTGTAAAGGACATAAAGGGTGTGTTAAACCCTATAACTTAACCATGAAGAGGAAGACTCTTCCTCTCTTATGAAAAAGTAGTCAAGAAGGAAGATATGATTTATAATCATTAGACTTCATTTAATAAAGACTACTAAGTTACAACCTCGGTGGTTGTTACACTTCCTTGAGTAGTTAAGTCACATTAAATGGAACTTAAGAGGTTGTTGTCCTTTCTTCTTGGTAGTTGCTTGATAAGCCAAAAATTAACAAACATCAAAAGCAATCTTAAGTTAAGGAAGTTCTTCAAGGGTTAATGGAACCTAATTTGGAAAAGAACTTAGGGAGAGTTGGATTAGAGTTTGGGCAGGGTTGCTGAAATCTACCTTTAAGAATCCAAATTAATTAAACTTTAATAATCTCCTAGGGGTATGTATATCTTGATGAGGCTATTCTATAGGATGCTGGCACACGCTGACTGCAGGGTTGTACCTGCAAGAAGATTAGGATCTTCTCGAGGATACAATATTGTAGTTGACATGTGGCAACACCCTTCTGCATTGATCATCTAGATCTACACACTTTTGGAATTGAACTTAGTTTCTCTCTAGGACTGGGTAGTAGCATAGTTATGATATGAAGTAGCCCTCTAGGACTCAGGGTACCTTGGCACATGGGGTTGACCTAGGTTGACCCAGTATGCCAATCTATCCTAAGTCTTTGTGAGCTCCTTCCTATCATAACCTACGTTGTTAACTAGAACTAGGGTTAAACCTTAGGCAAGAGGACTGATGAAAGTCAGTAAAGGAAATTCTAGATAACAATAGAGTGGGGGTGAAGGACGTATTCCAGATTGATGAGTATGCCATCAAGGAATAAGTAATACGAACAGTATGTTAGAAATATTTGGCCAAAGTATCGCAAGTTGTTGGTTGCGTTGTCCTATGTCGCCTAGTCTAAGGATCATGATGTAGATGAATATTGGTAACAACTATTTAGTTAGGTTCCTTAGATAAATCACTCAATACCCATAATAGGGTAAGAGAACCAAGTATATTTAGTATATAGAAAAGTATTCAATACTTAGTATTAAACATGAATAGATCGGTAATTCACTGAGTCATGAAATGAATAGATTGGTAGTTACCAAGTCATTATAGCTACATATGGTTATCTGTTATAAGAATGGTTGTTTTGGAATGTGTGTTCTAAATTACGTATTTAGAACAGAGAACATTAAAAAAATCCCTTGTTTCTAAAGTCTTAAAATAGAATGTTACATCTTGGTATCAGAGCTAAAGGTTGCAGCTCTTGGACCTATTGTGTCCATAATCTGATAAAAACTTGAATTTTCTTGTAACAGAAAATGGTTAGGACAAGAGGAAATGTTGCGAACAATGCTCCACCTGAGGAAGGAGCAACAACAACCCAAAAACTTGATGAGATCCTTGCTGCCCTATTGGACACAAGAGATCATTTGATTGTGCTCAAGCAACAAGTAATGGGTAATGAGGAGGAAGAAGAAGCTGGTAATAATAATCAGCCACCTCCGAGACAACCCCAATATGGGAATAATAACAATGTTAATATGTCATCCAAATCAGGTAAATCCTTCACACCCAACTTTCTTCCTCTCCTAAAAACAAAAAGGCTAGGTTGGCTCTTGAACTCACTAATGACATAAAAGGATAAGTCCACCTAAGTTTGATGGCACCACATTAGGTGATGGAGCTTAGAATTGGCTCAGTGAGATGGAGAAGTACTTTGCAATAAGGAACTTCTCAGAAGAAACCAAAGCTATTTAGGGAGCATATCAGCTTTCCCATTAAGCATCTTCATGGTGGGATAGCCATAAGGTTGAGCTAAACATTGATGAAACTAACATCACTTGGGATCAATTAAAAGGTTATTTTAGGCAATGATGGCTGCCACAACTTTATTATGATCAGAAAATGACTGAATTTTAGAACTTAGCTCAAGGGAAGTTAATTGTAACCGAGTATTGGAACGGTTTACGAAACTACTCAAGTATGTACCTCAATATCAAACTGATGAGAAGTTCAAGATACGGAAATTCATCATGGGATTGAATCCCATTATTGGGGGAGAGGTTGATGTTCACAACCCAACCACTATGGAAGGGGTTGTTGAAAAATCCATAAGGCGGAATAGAAATTAAAGGCTATTTCTACTCACAAGGAAGAAGTATGGAAGAAAGTTCTAAACTCTTCTTCAGCTTCTCTTGCACCTAAGAAAGGACCATGGAAAAATTTGGTAATAAAAGTAAGTTTCCAACTGATAATAATAAGAAAACAACAATGAATAAGACTATTGGAAATACACAAAACAATTTTGCTAGGAATAATAATAATGGTGAAAACCCTATGGAGGTCAAAATGATAACTATAAGGCTGGAAATAATTCTGAGCCCAAAAAGGGACCGGTAGGAGGCTGTTATAACTGTGGAAAAGATCATTACACAAATCAATGTCCTTTGAAGAAGGATGATCGTAATCAGCAGCACAAGATACATGCTGCAGTAGTGACAAGCAAGCAAGCTGAAAAGCAAGTTACACCTATTGAAGTTCCTGGTAAGTTATTCGGCATACCTGTAACTATTCTTTTTGATACGGGAGCTACTGAATGTTTTATTTCTAGTAAACTTGCTTCAAAACTTAAAAGAAAAGCTGGAAAAATGGATAAATCATGGACTGTACATTATGGTAATAATTTTGTTCATACAGTTAGTATGTGTCTTTTCGGAGCAGTCCTTGACTTACCTAGCTTTTCCATAGAAGTTGATCTCTATGTAGCACCTTTGGGATCTTATGATATAGTCATAGGTGTAAATTGGTTAGCAGAGCATAAAGCAAAGGTAGACTATTTTGAAAAACATATTAGTTGTTTAGATGATCTGCAGAAAACAACAGAGATTCGGGTGTAAAACAAGAAATTTCTGTTAGGAAATTGTCAGCTATGCAACTTAAAAAGGCCAAAAATAAGGGTTGTACCTTATATGTAGTAAAAATTTCTAAATCTACGGAAGAAAATAATGATTTCATGGAACGTTATCCGTTGTTACAGAACTACGGTGATGTGTTTCCAGGAAGAATTACTAGATTACCACCCAAAAGGGAGTTTGACTTCATGATTGAAATCAAACCAGGTACTGAACCTATTTCTAAAGCACCTTATCGAATGACTACCATAGAGTTAGTAGAGCTTAAGGCTCAATTACAAGAAATTTTGTCTAAGGGTTTGATTAGACCAAGTGTTTCACCTTGGGGAGCACCGGTGATCTTTTTGAAAAGAAAGATGGAACACTTAGATTGTGCATTGATTACAGGATGTTAAATAAAGCAACAATCAAGAATAGATACCCACTTCCTAGAATTGATGACCTATTTGATCAGATGTGTGGAGCATCGGTATATTCTAAGATAGATATTTGATCTGGATATCATCAATTACGAATTAAGGATGAGGACATTCATAAAACGGCTTTCAGGACAAGGTATGGACATTATGAATTCACGGTTTTACCCTTTGGATTAACGAATGCACCTACAGCTTTTATGAACTTAATGAATAATATCTTTCAAGAATACTTGGAAAAGTTTGTGCTTGTATTCTTGGATGACATTCTCATATATTCTAAAAGTGTGGAGGAGCATCATGAACACTTGAAAATAGTTTTGGAAATTCTGAGAAAGAGACGGTTGTATGGTAAGTTGTCCAAATGTTCTTTCTATGACACTGAAGTTCACTATTTGGGTCATGTTATAAGTAAAGATGGGATTGTTGTAGATCCTTCTAAAATTGTAGCTATAATCGAGTGGCTTGCACCAAAGAATGTACATGAAGTTAGAAGCTTCATGGGCCTTATAGGTTATTATAGAAAATTTTTAAGGATTTTTCTAAGGTGGCTGCACCAATAACTTCATTACAGAAAAAGGATAAGAAATTTGTTTGAATGATAAATGTGAATCTGCTTTTAAAATTTGAAAATTCAGTTGACTTCAGCACCTATTTTAGTTGTACTTAATCCTAATGGAGACTTCACGGTTGTAACGGATGCATCTGGGGAAGGTCTTGGAGGTATTTTTTACAAAATGATCATGTCATAGCTTATGAAAGTAGAAAAATTAAGTTACATGAGTTGAATTATGCTCCACATGATTTAGAGCTTGCTTCCATAGTTCATGCACTTCAAGTTTAGAGGCATTATCTGCTTGGTAAACCATTTGAGTTGAAAAATGATCATTTTGGAATGAAGTACATTTTCACTCAGCCAAATCAAATGTAAGACAACAATGTGGTTAGAGTTTTTGTCTCAATATGATTTCAACATAAGTTACATTAAAGGAAAAGAGAATAGAGTGGTTGATGCTCTAAGTTGTAGGAAGCACATTTATGCTCTTATAACACTAAGAACTTAGTTTAAGGATGAAGTAAAAAGTGTTATGGAATCTGACTCTTACTTTCAGCAAGTAAAAATAGCACTTGCTGCAGATCCAAAGGATGAAAGGTATAAAGGTTTTCACTTTGATAATGAGGGAATCTTACGATATGAAAACAGAGTATACATACCCTTACCTAATGATTTGAGAAATAAATTGTTGATAGAGTTTCACAATTCACCTTTTTTTGACACCCTAGCATTACAAAAATGCTTGCTGATATAAAACAACAATATTTCGGAAAGGAATGAAAAAGGATGTGATAGATTTTGTGACTCATTATCTGGAATGTCAACGGGTAAAAGCGGAACATATGCATCTAGCTGGTTTATTGTATCCTCATAGCATACCGCAGTACAAATGGTAGGTAATAAGCATGGATTTTGTATAAGGATTTCCTATGTCAAGAAATAAACATGATGTTATTTTGGTAGTAGTTGACAAACTAACGAAAGTAGCTCATTTTATTGTTGGAAATCTAAAGGATGATTCTCTGTTTTGGCTAAAAGATTTGTACACAAAATTTTTAGATTACATGGAGTACCTGAATTAATCATATCTAATAGAGACCCTAGAATGACGTCAAGGTTTTGGAAAATTCTTAACGCAGCTCTAGGCACTAAATTGAATTTCAGTTCTGTGTATCATCCGGAAATGGATGGACAGACTGAAAGAGTAAATCAGGTTTTGGAGGATATGTTACGGATGTATTGTATGGATCAGCAGTACAAGTGGGAAGAGTACCTTTCCTTAGTTGAATTTGCTTACAATAACACATATCATGCTTCTCTTAAGATGGCACCCTTCAAGGTACTTTACGAAAGGAAATGCATAACCCCTATTAGTTGGGATAGCATTGAGGATAGAGAGGTAATTGGACCTGAAATCCTTATGGAAATGGAACAACAAGTTAAAATGATTCGTGAATGCTTGAAAGAAGCAACAGATAGGCAAAAGAGTTATGCTGACTTAAAGTGGGTTGACAGGAAATTTGAACTTGGAGAAAAGGTTTTTCTTTGAATTAAACCGAAAAAGAGTTCTATAACTTTTAGCAAGGCTACCAAGTTATCACCACGTTATGTGGGACCTTTTGAAATAGTTGAAGTAATCAACCCTATAGCTTATCGTTTAGCACTACCACCTGCTTTGTCACGAATGCATGATGTTTTCCATATTTCTTTGCTTAAGAAATATGTTTCAGATTTATCACGTGTTAAATGGAAATTCCTTGCAAGTCCAAGACCTAAGAATAATCATGGTTAAACCCATTCAAGTCTGGAAACTCGCCAGTTGCATTTAAGAAATCGAGAGATAAGTCAATGTAAGGTCCAGTGGGACCAATTTAACAAGGAGAGTGCAACTTGGGAAAATCTAGAGGATATGAAAACTACTTTTCCATATCTATTTGAATAGAATTAAATATGTTGACTGATAATTTATATGAATTTATCCTTTATGACATTAAGTAAGCCAATTTTGGGTAGATGTTTACTTGATTTGAATAAAAAGTTATTTAATACTTGATTTCGGAACTATAAGGTTTTGAAATATTTGACTTAGGATAAGAGAAGTGAATGAACTGATTGTCCTTGATGTAAATTGTTAAAGGATATAATCATCGGGATGATGATTCTTTTTAGGAGGGAAGCATGTAACACCCTTGATTGTTGTTATTTTCCTCCTTTGCATTCAAGTGTTGATATGTGATTTTCCTTATAAGGATATGTTCTTCTGATTATTGGAAATCATGCTTGATATGGATGAGTCTTTTCTGCTCTTAAGATCCTTTGACTGAAATTGGAATGGCTTCCCTGAATCCATTTTTCACTTCTGATAGGTGATTTGCAATCTGGTTTAAGAAGTTGTAAACTTATCTATTTATCTGATTCATCCTTGGATCAATTTCAGTGATCCAAGGAATGTTTTAAATCTGCTCTGTTGAATGAATGGTAAAATTGACATTCCATGAGTTAAGATACACGTTGGACTGAACTTTGTTGTTGTAAGTTCTTTAATTTCTATGTGAACGTACTTCCATTCAGTAGGTTTTTCTACTTGGGTCTTTGAAGATTGACCATGACAGGTCATTGCTGATAAAATGGGAATGTAGCTTGTTCACGGCATAAGAGATATCTCGGGATCCTATTGAGGATTAACCTACGGGATCCTAAGCTAGGTAATATATATATATATATATATATATATATATATATATATATATTTCTATCTAAGCTATGATACTTGATAGAATTCTGAGCCTAACCTAAAACTCCTTATTCTGTCTTGATTGGTTGAATTGTTGATTTGCAACCTAACCTAAGCTCGGTACTAATGGGGATTGAAAAGGCTACTAGGTATTAAATTAACCTAGATCCTAATACTACAAGGTATTATTGTAACCTAACCTAGTGTTTTAAACTATGGCACTTTGAATTATTTACCTATGTGGAAATTATCTAACCTAATTGCTAAGGCCATGGTGGGGGTTAGTTGTTAGTGTTATATCCTAAGGTATAAATTTAAATTCTACCTAAGATCTAACCTAAGCAATCTAACCTATCCTAAACTAATGGATATGAATTGGGACTTAAGGGGGTCGCATGCATATTGGCGATGGTTCCTAAGGAATTTATGATGTTGATAAGGTTTATTAATGCATACGGATTGCCAGCTTTGGTAGGGGTTAGTTGGTTTGGCGAGGCTTAGGTGGTAGTATCACTAAAAATGGAAACTTATGTTAACTTGGACTTGGCACTCATAGACTTGGTAGGTGGTGGCAAGGAGGATTGAGCGGGAGATTTGGAATTAATGAGATTAATTGTTTTTGGTTATTGAGCCCAAACTACCTTGGTAGGCATGCCAGTGGATTTTTGTTGGGTTGTTTCATTTTGCATGTTCTCCGATTTTCTTTCTACATGCGTTCGGTTTTCGAACCAGCAGAGTAAACTACACTTCATGGCTATTTTTGAGGTTTCAAATCTATTTTCATTTCGTGGAATGTATAAGAAGAATTGTGGAAGAAGTATCTAGTTGTTTGATCTTTCATGGAGAAGAGGAGAAGAAGCGAGTTTGGCTAGAGGTCTTCTTCGATTTCACAGCGACACTATCAGGCATGATAGGCTCTAACTATTAAAATCTCTTGCTTTCCTCTAAGTGTTTTCATTAAAACAACTTTTCTCGATGATTTTGTGCATTTCATGCTTTATCTGGTTAATTGATTGATGGGTTTTGTAAAACTTGCATTTCTGGGTTTCAATCCATGATATACGTGATTCTTGTTGGAAGCTTATGTTGTATTGTCTTTTACACAAAGGAACTATGCATAAGAGAACAAAGTTGGTAACTCGTTTAACTTTTTCGGTTGTTGGAAATTTTTGTTTGGTTTTGACCACTTTTGTTGACAATGAATTACTAGCTGAGTTTTAAAAAATCTCTGAGTTCTACTTGTATTGTTGAGATTATTGTTTTGTGAACTCGTTGTGTTTTGAGATCTCGAGCTGGTAAGGAACTCCAGTCTTATTAATCTTGTATGCAAGTTTGAGCTTCTTGTTGGAAACTTGTTTTGGTAGGGAGAATTATTGTAGAGATTCTTGGTTCTATGATGCTTGTATTTTATTTCATAGTTAAATGGGACTATGGATAAATTCCTATATGGACTAGTTTTTGTATCTCACCTTGCAAAAAATTTGATTGTTGTTGAAATTCACATGCACTGGATAAACCCGTATATGGCTTGGTTTTGGTATTTCTTCTTGCAAAAACTTGACTGTTTTTTGAACTTGCATGCACTTGGAACCTGTGTTTGTTATCTTAGATAAATTGGACTGTTGATTAAAGCCACTTATGGCATGGTGCTTGTGAACTATTGTCCTTATGACTATTTAACTGTTATTGTAGGTTCGTTATGAACCCGACTTTCATGTCTTGTTTTTGTCAGTCGAGTCTGAACTCTGTAAGAATCTTACATTCCATATGAAACAGGGTTTGATAGGATGTTAACTGGGAAGGGAAGCTCTTTTCTTATTCTGAACTGTATTTAAGTAATTTCATTGTACTCGGTCTAGCATTACGGTGTTGGTGTATTTATGAATTCATGATTGTGATATTGTGATGTAACACTATACAATCAATTTGTTACTTGGTTTTTTTAATTGAAATGGTAACCTGAACGATGTGTTGGTTCAGATATTATAGTATTTTTGATTATTTTATAAACTAAAGAGGGAACATGATGTTACCCAAACTTGGTTATAAGCATTTGAATGATCTTGATCCTTTGAGGGAGTTTATGCTTTACATTGTGCTCGGAATTGTAATTTGAGTCTTGAAATACACTATATATATATGATGTTTTGATCTTGTCATTATTTATAAACCCAATCTATAGTTCTTGTAGTGATGCATTGACATACTATTGAGATAGTTCTGCCTTTTTGAACTATTGGAAAGTTTTGAGTGTTAGCATCTACTCAGATTTCTTACCTCTTGTTGGGTCCAATAAATGAATGTTAAGTCTTGAAAGATAAATTGTGATTCAAAATTGATTGCGGACTGTGTCTTGAACTTCACTATTTTATTATCAAGTTTAAAAAGAGAAAATTAATGGTAAGGATTGATGGAACTTCACTGTTTGATGGTAAAGTGTTCTAAGAAGGAAAAATGTTAGTATGTTTTCTTCAGGCTATTCTGGTCCAATAAAATATTGTTAAGTCTTTAACAGATACACTGTGAAACTTTACTTGTCCTTGGACTGTGTATGAGCTTCATTGTTACAATGTTCCTAATGGAAAGTAGAATTCATGCATTATAATGTGAAGATTTAGAAGGGAAGGTAGCATTTAGTTTTCTCTTTCCTTGAAGTTGATCTTGTTCTCTTTCTTTGGAACTCTTGCATGAACTTAAACTGTATGTATGAGAGGAGGTAAAACTGTTTAATTAAGTTGTAAGAAATGATTATAGATTGGGATCATATTCTGTTAGGACTCCTTTTCTAATGCAGTTGGGTTAAGTTCATTGGTTGGAACCTCTGATTTTTATTCTTATTGGAAAAAGAGAATCAGTGTTTATTAGTCTTTTTATACTTGTCATTTGACTGAAAATGAAGTAGAAAGAGATTGAAAATAGGTTGGCAAAAGAAATTGCAAACTTGTTGTTGACTGTTAATCCATCATTCCTTCTTGGATTTCTTTCATTTGGATCTATTTTGATGAATACCTTAAAATGTTGAATTTTAAAGTAGAGGACCTTTAAAGGAATAGTTTAAATCATGATATACACCTATTTCTACCTTGCTGATGTTATGTACTTTGGCATAATGGGAATGGTTTCTCTCCTTCTTTACTTGAAAGTTAGATGAAACATCCAAGAGGGAATATGCTGTAAACACTCCTGTATCTTATAGTAAAGATAAGTGTTGTATTATATTTGGTAGGATTGGAAACAATGAGATGTTATGATTTGTTGTTTGGTAAAGATAATTGATAGGATCAATTATACTTTAATTTGTAAGACATATTTTATAGATTATATTATGTTCTTCTTTTTGTTAATCTTGGTTTAGTATTGCTCTTCTTTTATTGATATTACTTATGCTTAGGGAGTATGAAATACTAGTTGTTCATTAAAGCAGGGTTGTTTTTATTGGAACAATTAGTGGAATGCACTTCGTTTTAAGGCTTAGTGCTTATCATGCTCAGTTCATTAAACTACCGTGCTAGCAATTTTTGCAGATGGAATTTGTAAGTGATAAAAGAAGGCAAAAACTTATATGATGCATTGGCTGATCTAAGTTGATTCTTGTGAAGAATTCTGATTTGTTCTTAAGTTGTATTGAAAAAGAAAATTTATTCTCTTTTGAATGAAGGCTACTATCATGTAGTATGCCTGAAATGCATAAGTTGTAAATGTATAAGTTTTGAAAATGAATTGAAGAATGAGAATTTACTTGCATGGATTATGTAAATTATCTTGTACTTTTGTAAAAGAAATGGAATCCTATCCTATTGATATTCTTCATGTTATTTATATGTTTCTATGAGTGTTTTTGGATAAGTAGGAAAAAGGGAATTAGAGTAATTCCCTAATTGTGATGCAACTAAATAAGTTGCAAATTTCAATGATCTTATCTAAACAACTCATATTATTAAGGTAACGTGTAATGAACTTACAATGAAAACTATGAAATTTGTAAAGGACATAAAGGGTGTGTTAAACCCTAGAACTTAACCATGAAGAGGAAGACTCTTCCTCTCTTATGAAAAAGTAAACAAAAAGGAAGATATGATTTATAATCATTAGACTTCATTTAATAAATACTACTAAGTTACAACCTCGGTGGTTGTTACACTTCCTTGAGTGGTTAAGTCACATTAAATGGAACTTAAGAGGTTGTTGTCCTTTCTTCTTGGTAGTTTCTTGATAAGCCAAAAATTAATGAACATCAAAGCAAATCTTAAGTTAAGGAAGTTCTTCAGGGTTAATGGAACCTGATTTGGAAAAGAACTTAGGGAGAGTTAGATTAGAGTTTAGGTAGGGTTGCTGAAATCTACCTTTAAGAATCCAAATTAATTAAACTTTAATAATCTCCTAGGTGTATGTATATCTCAACAAGGTTGTTCTAGTAGGATGCTTTGGCACACGCCGACTACAAGGTTGTACCTTCGAGAAGATTAGGATCTTCTCAAGGATACAGTATTGTAGTTGACATGTGGCAACACCCTTCTGCATTGATCATCTAGATCTACACACTTTTGGACTTGAACTTAGTTTCTCTCCAGGACTGGGTAGTAGCGTAGTTACGATACGAAGTAGCCCTCTAGGACTCAGGGTACCTTGGCACATGGGGTTGACTTAGGTTGACCCAGTATGCCAATCTATCCTAAGTCTTTGTGAGCTCCTTCCTATCATAACCTACGTTGTTAACCAAAACTAGGGTTAAACCTTGGGCAAGAGGACTAACGGAAGTCAGAAAGGACATTCTAGATAACAATAGAGTGGGGTGAAGGATGTATTCTGGATTGACGAGTATGTCGTCAAGGAATAAATAATACGAACAGTATGTTAGAAATCTTTGGCCAAAGTATCACATGCTGCTGGTTGCGTTGTCCTATGTTTCCTAGTCTAAGGATCGTGATGCAGATGAATATTGGTAACAACTATTCAGTTAGGTTCCTTAGATAGATCACTCAATACCCAGAACAGGGTAAGAGAACCAAGTATATGTAGTATACAGAAAAGTATTCAATACTTAGTGTTAAACATGAATAGATCGGTAGTTCACCGAGTCATGAAATGAATAGATCGATGTTACGAAGTCATTACAACCGCATATGGTTATCTATTATAAGAAAGGATATTTTCGAATGTGTGTTATAAATTACGTATTTAGAACAGAGAACATTACCAAAAAAAAATCCCTTGTTTCTAAAGTCTTTAAATAGGAATGTTACAGGTTGTTATGTAATCCTTTATAGCGCTCCCTCTACCCATCTTTTTAAGTAGTTAGTGCAGTGATGATATAGCACGGACCAGTCCTTTACACTGAAGGTGAAATTGATCCCATAAAATCAATGACCCCCACTTCTCAAATGGTTATGCGCCAAGCTATCGATCCCAAGGAAAACTCATCCCTTCTTCCTAGTTTTCTAAGTTGTTGGAAATGGTTACAAGCCTTGAAAAATTCAATACAATCTTGGTAGATACTTTCCCACCAAATCCCTTCCAATAGAATCTTACTGCGGCACAATTCCTGCATAGTTTCCTCCTACAATCCCACTGTGCTTCCTCCATGATTGCAACATGCTCATATGCTAACACACACTGGCGTAAAACCTCATCGCGACCTAGCTTGTATAAGTCTCCACTAATTATGATGTAGGGTGCAGTGCATATGGCTAACTTCTTCCTTTCCAAGGTCTTTATTCCCTCTGGTGCCACACCCATTTTGATAAACACAACACTATCTTCCAAGTCAGAGGGTGCATGCCTCAACCTAAAAAAGTTGTTCATCTAACATTGTATCCTCATTATTCTATGTGTCCTCCCCTAAGTCAATCCTTGATAAATGGTCAAGCCCTAAGTTACTCTTTCCTAGTTTCACAACAACTGTAAACTCAAACTCTTGAAACAACAGGACCCACCGACATATGCACCCTTTTAAAATAGGCTTGTTCACCAAGTACTTCAATGTCATGTGGTTTGTGTAGAATATGAAGGGTGTTTTCAATATATATTGCCTAAATTTGTGCAGTGCATAGATCATTGATAGTGCTTCGCGCTCAATAGTAGTATAGTTCTGCTCTACTAGTGTCAACTTTCTACTAGCAAAACATAAGGGGTGGTCAACAATTCCTTCTCCAAGTTGTGTTAAGACTGCCCCAATCACCATCCCCAAAGCATCAACATGTACATGAAATGTCTTGTCCCAAGAAGGAAATCATAAAATAGGTGCAGCGATAAACTTATTATTCCATGTATCAAACACCATCTATTTGCCCTCTCCCTAATAGAATGTGTATCTCGTGCTTCAACAATTCCTCCAATGGTTTAGTGATTTTGCATAGCCTTTAATAAACTTTTGATAATACCATGTATGCCCAAGGAATATGTGCACTGTGCTCTAGGCCGTAGGCTCCCCCAATCCCACAATAACAGAAACTTTGGTAGGGTCCACCAACAAACCTTCCTTACATATGATATGCCCCAACAAGGTTCTAAACGGAGTAACAAAGAGACATTTCTTGATGTTGAGGGATATGTGCAACTACCAGCATCTCTCGAACATCAACCACAAAAATTATCACAATGGTCTTTCACTAGTCCATACATTATCCAGTCATCAAGGTATACCTGAAGGAACTTATGGATAAAATCTTGAAATGCCTAGACCACTATGCATGAAAACATAGCAGGTGCATTCTTTAGTCCGAAAGGCATGACCATGTAGGAAAAACTTCCCCATTCAGTGGAAAAAGTTATCTTTTCTTGGTCCTCCTTTGCGATTCTAACTTGATGATATCCTAAGAATCCATCCGTGAAGGAATATATCTCGCGCCCAACCACTCCTTCTAGGATTTCCTCGGTAAAAGGGGTTAGGAAAGGATCAATCACACATACCACATTTAGGTCCCTATAGTCAACATAGATCCTTATCCTTCCATCCTTTTTAATGTTTATGACCATGGGGCTTATCCATTCGATTCCTCCATAGCTTCAATGATGACTTATGCAATCATCTTATCTATCTCCTCTTTGACCGGATGTGCAAATTTGGATTCATTCGGTAAGGTCTCTTCTAAATCGGAACACTCATTCTTTTAGATTGATCCACATCTCTCCTAAAGAGTGGTGAACTCCCTTAAACTCATGGTACCTATATGTAAATAAATCCTAAAACTCAAGCAATAGATCAATGATCTTTGAAACCTCCTTTTCGACCACCAATAGTTCCCAATAATAGCCACTTTAGGTTCCATTTCTAAGCCAATGTTAACCTTATTTGTTTTGAGGGGTTCATGGTAGGCGCACGCTTTCTCATCGATAGTATATATTACTTTACTGTGTACCCATAGTATGGTTAGCATCTAATTTATCCACTACTTTTCCATATATCATATAGACCATATTTCCCTTCTCCTTCTCCATGCAAGCACACTCAAGCTATATCTCATCTGATTCTCCCTCATCAGAGTGCTCTTCTAAGCTAGGCTCACCCAATAATTCCAGTATTTTATCCTCTGCCATGGCATTGTCTCCCATAGTTAGGTGCTTAACAACTTGTAGTGCCTCATTCACCAAGGTCTTAGCACTTTTATATTCTAACGCTTGAATCAAGTCATTTGTTAACTCCCACTAGTTCCATGTCCGATAAAGGTGTGACTCAGAATTAACGTACCATGCACACACACAACCTTATAGTGTGGAATAAAACTTGTGCACCTAGAGGGAAGGAGGTAAAGCCTCTTCTCCTTCCATCTAGATCCTCTTAAACTCCTGGACATGATATGAGGTGGATCCTTTCCCATCATAGACATAAAGTTTATTGGGTGCATTGCTCTAAGAAATCTAATAGAGATCACAATTCTCACCTCACACCACCCTAGAAGATTGTCCTGATGCACCATCCACCAATGCACTATGGTTCCATGTAAAGTATAGATAAGAATGCTCCTTCATTTGATTTCACATCTCCATTGGGCTTTCATGGCTCGTAGGAAAATGTTAGGGTTTTTATCCCCAGTGTAGCTTGGTAATTGCTTCCCTTTCAGATGCCTAAGTGGGCATGCCCTTATCACTCTTGTAACGGAGCCTCTTAATTTTCACTTAATTAACTCATAAGTCATGTGCGCCCAATTTTCACATACTACACAAGTGGTATCACTCATAGATTGAGTGTCTTCAAACTAAATAATTCCTTTCGTAGGGTGAATCACTTCAAGGTCCTAAAAGAGCATACATAGATCTATCAAGAAATTCCTCCCCAAGGGCTCAATATAGGGTGTTGACTTTCCATCGGTCAAGGGGATGATAACCCATTCTTCCTTGTTCTCAAAGCTTATGTACCCCTTATTAAACCATAGGTCAACATTGTTCTTATAACACCAGGGGTGCCCAAGTAACACTGGAAAGTTGTTTGCCTCAGCTAGTGCCAAGAATTTGAAATCCCCAATGAATTTTGCCCCTTAGATAGTGATAGTAGCATCCTTCAAGACACCAATGGGCATCACCTTTGTTTTGTTAGCCATATACAACACATTTGAAGATGGTTGTAATGGGGGTATTCCCATTTGATGCCATGCATCTAAAGTGAGAACATTAACTTCTGCACCCATGTCTATCGAATATTGCTCGAATCCATCTGTCGAATACCGCATTCAAGGTAATCTCCTTATCATAATCAATTGTGTGAGGGGGAAGGTTATCATGTAGGACCTATAGCTCACACTCTCATTTGGCGCGTGGTATTTTTTTCCTGTAAACATTCCCTAGAAAATGAACGATATTCTCCTACATCAGCATTTTACATACTTCCCCGACCTCATCCAAATCCTTTTGTGGATCCTCGATGCTCTTCCTCTTCTCTAACTTCCGTCACTACTCCTTTAGGTACTAGATCTCCTTGTAGACTCCGAATTACATCCATGGTCTCTCGATAAACCTCTTTTTGATGATTATGGTTTGGACACTTTCCATGTACAACCTCTTCTTAATAACTAGTGTCTTTTGTCTTGGTATCTCCCAAAGTCGTGTAACCTTAGCTCACATGGTCACCAAGACAGTTCTAACTCTAACTCATGCGCCACGCTTGGCATCCATTGTGAGTTTGATTTCTTCATGCTTACCATTCATGCGCCTTTATCCTTTATTTTTTCTAGCTCATATGTTCAAATAGCTATGGGAATTCCTCATACTTTTGCTTCTTCCCACACTAGGAGGATTGTAATAGATCATGACATTCACACTTATAATGCTCCGTAGACCCACATTTGTAACAAGTTCCACACGGGAACTCACTTCTTCCTCCTCCATGGTTGCATCAACCTCAAAATATTCCTTGGAAACCTCTTCCATGCGCCTCCATTTGCTTTCCCTTCATAGTGACGACCATCATCTTTGGAATTGTTTACAATGTTGGTCTAGTGCACACCAATATCAATGGCATCATGTATATGATCAATCAATCTATAATCCTTGGTGTCATGAGTAGTAGAGGTGAAAATATTGCAATAGAAAGATACATTCTTATGGATCATGCACTATAGTAGTGGACACTTACTTGCATCATGATCTCCATGGAAAATTTCACATTCTACTGTCATAATGTGTACCAATCTTTGAGAAAAACTATCCTTTGTATTCCCTTTACCTCAAAATCCATGCACCATAGGCCACTATGAGTCTCATGCACCAAGTTCACAGATATCTTCTCTAGCTATTTTTCCATTGCATCAATCTGAGCTTCAAGAAAAGGGCTAACCCCAGTATCCATGCTTCTAACAGCCTCTCGACACGGCAGCCTCCAAGGCCTCACACAGGTCTATGAAAGTCTTGTGCAAAAGTTCTCTCCTAAAATGTGTTATCAACCCTCCAACAAACCACTGATCATGTTGAGAAGGATGAATATCATAAGACAATTTTGATAAAAGAGTCTTAAAATGCACATCATATTCTTGCACACTTTCTTCCATACCTTTTTGAATCTCCTTCAGCATGCTAATGCTCTTCTATTCAAATTCATGGATATGAAATTCAATTAAGAAGGCATTCCGTCATGTGGTGTAATCTACTATTATCTGGTGGGGGTCATACTTCTTGTATCAACTATGCACACATCCTTACAATGTTGTTACAAATTGACTTGCCTTTCATTCCAGGGTAGTGATCCCCTTCACACACCATAGTAGCTCACATTTTTGTAAGTGTTTTGTAGCATACTCAACACCTTTTTAGTCTCATATATGTAAATACATTTCAAAAATACTTCTTTGAGGTGGTTGAGGCCCTCTTCCCGCCTCGATCCGAACCTTGATTCCCTCTCGGTGTTTCCCCACTACCGATCCACTAGATCCACCAGCGCTTGTCCCTAGTGATCCACCAGATCCATTAGGTCCACTAGGTCCACCAGCTCCACTAGTGCCTATTCCACAAGATCCCCCTCCCGTAGCCGGTAAATTTCTTAAAGTGGTCGTGCCTTGTGTCCCCACCATCATGATGAACTATACACCAACAGTCTATGATATTGCACCACTACTAGATGTGTGTCCCGCATCACTCCCAGATGTGATACCCAAGCTATGTGTAATTTTATTTTTCCTAAATGTCATTCCAGATAATATACCTCTAAACCTAGGAAATGATTGTGCAGCCATAGATGTGCCGAATGAAAATTTATACCTCCTTGGTGATGATCGGTCAATTCCACCAATACCAATCAAGGTTAGCAATACTCATCTCTTTATTTTGAAAGTTAAGCACTAGGGGTTGGTCGCTGTGGATTCGGATGCGTGAAAATGACTCTTCTCCTTTCTTCATATGACGAGCCTTCTCTAGAAGCCAATGGGTTTTCTATTCCGCACTTTCCAAGATGGAGTTACAAAGACTCGCTCATGCTCCACGTCCTCTGCATGAACCTAAATTCCTTCCCACAAAATCTACCTCCATAAATCCATCACTTCTGCAACTTCACATTGTCTAACTAACTCCCTCTCACATGCTTCATTATACTTGAGTCATCTCTCTTCCCTCTCCTATTCATCCACAAGGTACGCCATCTTCCTCTACCCTAGTTTCCTCTCCCAATGCTCAGAAGAAGCTTAGTCATTCAAGGGAAATGCTTCTAAACTTAGTGTAATGATCAAGATATTTATAGCTAAAGGGATAGCATGAAAGAACAATCCTCTAGGCTCCCTCAAAAACTCAAACTCAGCAATCTTAGGACATGAATACGTAGAAATCATGTACTCCAAGGTGTAACTCATCAACACTCTACTCCACCAATGATCAACAACATGTGTCCAAGTCATATCAGCATCCTATAGCCTCTGATACTCATCTTGGGTCCATATGCAAGGTTTATAGTACCATATCAATCTAGATGCATACGCCAAAATCCATTCATACAACTCCACTAGGAAGTAACAAAATAAGGTCTCATACATCTCATGATACAAGATGTTATTCTACCCATTTGTGTGCATCAAACTCAAGTCTAGTACTAAATCTTTGAGAAAATTCATCCTTCGTGCTTTTAATCCATGCTTCGACACTTTCCAAGGTCAATCTCTTTATCATCATGCACCATTCCCACAATAGCTTCGAAAAGAGGTCCCAACAACATAACCAAAATGTAGTCTCTATTATCACTTCCTATTTCAGTAACTAATCCCAAGTGCATCGGCATATCATCCAATCTTATCCTGGAAGCTCACCCGAGGCGCGCGCAGTTCTAAGTCCCTCCTTTATGTGAGCTTTGTGAGAATGTTATTTATCAACATGATGATGCAGTATAACCAAAGAATAAATGCAATTATCCATAGGATTTTAGATGTAAGCTTTTACTCCTAGTTGATGTATCCCAAACATAGATTTAACATGATCAACTAAAAGTAGAATCAACCATGAAATAACATTGAGGAAACTAGTAACACACACATGAACATAAAGGGAAAACACATATCAAGATCCATTGCAATAGTGTTACATAATTTATAAGTCAAATACAATAGCTAATATTACATCAAGAAGTTCCATCCATGGAAATGTTCATAGTAGCAGAGCTTTCTTTACATCACAGAGCTCCTAGTACATCCATTACACCATACTTTCTTATTTTTTCATCCTCTCCCTCTTCTAAAAATGACCCTCTATAACAAGCAATCGAAGGAATATTCTTCTAACCATCCATCATCACTGCTGCAAAATCCTTCCGAATCTCCTCATGATTTTTACCACTTTGCTTAGGAATCTACCAGATGTCACCATGTGTTTCCCTCAATTGAGTGCCTTTAGCATGCATGTGCCAGCTAATCCTTAACAACCTCGACTCCTTATCCTCTAATGATAACCATAATGATTCCCTGGAATATCCTTGTCTTGGATCACAAGTCTACATTGTGTATCCACATGTGTATCTGGTCACTTTTCCGTTTTCTCCTATATGCATCTTTTTTTGTTTGTCCAAATCATTGAATCCTAACTCCTAATTTCCCCGGTGTGACCCTTCGCGCCTCTCTAAGGACTTTTTTTGCATGCCTCTCGTGCCCGACTCTATGCACTACAAGGCTTCATGCCTTAGGTACTTAATAAATTTTAGAGGTCCAACAATGTCTCGAAGGAGTTTCAGATTCTATTTTTCCATAGAAGCATACACATTCTATATTCAACCTATTCCACTAAATTTCTAGCCTATAATCAATCTAGATCTTTGAATACAAGATAAGTCACTCCTAATTCACTAGTGTTTATACTTTCTTGTTTATTGCATGATCGATATTCTTGTTACAATTATATTCATTCGATCTCAATCTATGAATAAGATTTAATTTATGTTAAATCATTTGATGAACCCGATCCTTGCACACTCTTTAACGAATCCATTTTTCTCCAAACCAAAACCCTAGTTGCATTAGGGTTCATATATGCATCTTACCTTTAGATTCACACTTTATTTTCATCTATCATCTACCATTAATCGGATATGTAAAAAAATCCTAGGGTTTCATGGTTAATACTACCCTTTGGATCATTTTTTAGGGATTCTAATTTTCAAATCACCTTTTATTTCATATCTCGAGCATAACAAATCTATTTTTAAATTCCTTTGAGGTTATTTTTCCTTTTTCCATATTTGACAAAAAATATTTTTGTTTGCCACAATTTTGAGCCCAACTTTTTGAAATTCAAAATAACACTTTTGACTAATTAAGGCATAATTCGAAAAATACACACTTTTGGCCAAATCCCTTGGAGGTTTATTTTTCAATTTTTAACATTATAAATTACCTATTTTTAAAATAAATTTCAAATTAGATTTCGAGATATGGTCATTTTATTCATTTTATGATAGTCACTTGTTGTTTAATATCACTCTTTGGGCCCTCTATTAGACCATTATTTACTTCAATATCTCTCATTCATCATGCCAACTCTCAAGGATCATTATCAATTTATATCTTTCTTGCATGTATCCCCTATCTATCATTTTAATGGATCCCATGCATCTTCATATAGACCACAGACTCTTGATTCTTCTCGTTCCTTACCAAAAATAGTTGAAAATGCTCCCTCGTTCTATATTCGGGTTTATATTCAAAATGTTCTTGTCAAGTATGCTTTAGTTGATAATGGATATAGCCTTAATACATGAAATATTTCCTTTCTCCATAAAATATTCATCTCCACCGTTAATCTGATTCATCTACTATATATATCCATGGTGTTGATAAAAACCTAAGCTAGTACTTGTGAGAAATATTTTTACCTTCTTACTATAGGATCTTGCACTCTTTATGCTCTATGTCATGTTATACCTAGTAGTTTCCATTTTACTATCCTACTAGGATGCCCTTCATTATATATTATGCACGCAATCACTTCTAACCATACCGAACACAAAATGTATTTCCAACACATTCTTCTATGAATAATGCTACATTAGATTCCACACCTCATGTTGCTAATATTTGAAATATCTCTCATACATTCTCCCCTTGTGATGGATTGTAGTGCTATTAGTTAACATGATAAAATTTATATTAAAATCCATGTTCCTATGCTTAATATATTCAATGTTATACCACTTGTTGTAAATTCCCCACCAAAATTCAAAACACATAGTAATTATTTGATAATGATTCTTGATACTCTTCCCTTACTAAATTTCCAAACCTCTATGCATTACTCATATGTTATGCCTACACCTCAAATTTTTCACCCATTGGAGCAATCAATCCCCTCTTTCCACATTTATGTCTATGGTTTCTTCTATATTCATAGGGGCTAGTACATACAACTTTAATGCTTCCAATATTCCCAAATTGCACCTATTGATTATGATGAGTCTTGTGTCTCTTCCTCTATTATTTTTAGTTAATATTGATGATCCTCATAACACTATATATGTTACACATCTTTTGACTCACACATCGATCATTATGTTTACACTTTCTTTTCCCCTATTGCCAACAAGCCCAATGTTCCACCTATTCTAGGTGCTCCTACAGACACACTCTTATTGCTTATACACTTTCTACTCATACCATTGGAATCTTGGAATATATAGGGTTTTCCCTCACCATTTTTAAAATTTTAATTGATATCTCTTGTGTTATCCCCCTTTCTACCCAATGGTGCACTCTTGTTCTATATTCAAACACGAATGTTGAGGGCATAATTACCTACATGGACCTTGTTTTTTAGACATAAAATGGGGGAAACCTTGATCCTCTCTCATATTCATTTCATTTCATAATCTAATAATTCAAAAACATTCAAATATTTGGGAAATTTAAAAATACTAGCTTATATATTGATTGGATGTATCATTGCTTAATTATTCTATTCTATGTTGCACATTTCTTACCATGTTACTTTGATTCATAATATGCTTTATCCTTTTTCCATACACACATGTGTGTTCATATGGTACTCTTGAGTTGACTGCAGGATACTTACATGTTATCATACAATGTATGATTCTTAGCAGTGTTCTCTACTAGTCCTGTTGAGGCTCTTTGGGGCATCTACCTTTCTTATTTATCTATATTCAGATTCTATCATTATTACTTCTAATACTTTCATTCCTATTTTCATATGTATAAATTATGGCATAATATCATTTTTTTAAACATGTTAATGGGTGCTTCACATGTAGCATTTGTCTCACAGGCTTACTTCCAACCATGGTTATGTGATCTTCTTATATCTTACTTGCGTGTTGATTGTCATTGTTTGTGGGCTATGACATATGTTTTATTGCATGTTTATATTTTATAGCCTTGAAGGATTCGTGTTTCTTTTTACATTCTAGTGGGTGTCCCATGTATTCAACAAGCTACTCATTATTTCTTTTTCCATGTTATTATGTGTTTTGACTAGTTTCTATTACATCATGTCATGTTTGTTTGTGACTAACACTTTTGGCCATTCTTTCCCATTGTTTTGCATGAGCACTTTTTGATAGAATTTTCCATTGTTTTACATGGATCATGGTAGTTACCATGCACATTCCCTATTCCCCATGTAATATTTTTATTTTATATGTACACATTAGTTTCATCTTTCCTTGTTTGGGTCGTGCTTGCCTTGGTTCATCTCACACAACCCAAATGAGTGGGGGAAATTATTAGATGATTATTTCACCCTCTCACCAGTATAGAAACCAAAAAATATTGGTATACAACAAATAAGAATAAATAAGAGCTAAAATAGGTTTTGAATCAAAAATTTTCCAAAATCACAGTAGGGACAAAATCGGCCTATGCAAAGGATGGTGAGTGCTAGTGTCCCACCTGGGCGGTTTTATTCTAGGGAAGAAAAATGTACATTACAAGATGAAAAATTTTATAGTGACATGTTTCTCCAAAATCCAATAATAGGTACTCAATTACATGTTACTATATGGTACAACAGAATAAAATCACCGGAAAGTTATATGCTTTGAGCAAGGTAACTAATTACTCTACTTTCTTGAGATCAAATAAGGAATAACATCTAGGGCATATGTGTAAAAACAATATTCCAAGAACTATTTTTCATATGTGACCAGTTTCTATTGGGTTTGTGACCATTTTTAGTGGCACTTATCCATGGGGAAGTGTTAACGATTAGAGGAAAATACCATAACTCTCTCAATACTCTTCCCACAAAGTGATAGGACACCTAAATCTGTAGTTTAGTGACAAGATGCTTAAATCCTCAATTTGGTGATAGGATTCTTAAATCCTCAATACTATTCCAACCATCTCCAAGTAAACAAACATACATGAACAATTCTATCTCTTCTCTCGTGACATACAAGTGTATTATATCCTTGATTCACTTATTTTTCAATATGCATTCCTATTTTCACATTTACAAAGTTAATGTTCAATTTCATTTATCATTATTGACTACACTTATATTATTTTGTAATTATAACCTTAATCTAACAAAAGGCAACACACAAATGGAACAAGAAGCAATCTCAAGCACAAGATACTTAGGAAAAGGAAATATTCAAGGAATAAACACATGCATCATTTATACTATGCACATAAGGTCACCCTTAGGATCTTTATCCTCTTCTAGATTCCATGATACGCATTCTACAATCTCCAGTCGACATGATATCATGTATAATACTCATTCACTTGATATCGCTTAGAAATCCCTTTATCTCTCCACATGGTATGTTATTCCTATATAATTTATGCTACCAAATATTCATTCACCAACATAAAGTGGGAGAAAATGTAGACATGAAATCATACACTTACTACTTACATCATGCCTCTAAGTATGTTATTATATGCATGATTCTTAAGTAAGAAAATTGTTGGTGTGAGTTATCTTATGTGTCCTCCACTCACATTTGGAGGGTCATCTCACATGGGTTAGGTTTAGGGTTTTCTATTGAGTCATGCACTAGGGTTACTCAGCACCCTATATGTATCCCTTCATTTGACATTTATGAGTATGCTAAGACACTTCATTGTCTTTCTCTACATGTGTAAGCTTTGTTCTATTATGTAAGTTATTTAGTTGTTGATTGATTCTTCCTTGTGATTACATTGGAGCCATTACAATTCAACTAGAGTGCAACTTCATCATGGTGCACAATTTCCAATACGATTCATCAACTCTTTCATGGTATCAGAGCTGAGATCGGGTAAACGTGCACTCATTTTTTTGAGTTGTGATTACTCTTGTTTTTTTGTAAACTCCTCGTGTAAGTTTTCGATCATTATATTCTAGGTCTTTCCTTTCTAACGTATTTAACTTCTTACTCTTTTAAAGTTTTATAGTTTGTTGTGATCTTCGTGCATGTGCAGGTATTCATGAGCTATCAGGGGTTTTGTAGCTACATTTAGCTAACTGCTGCTAAATTTGGTAGATCATTTAAAATAGAGGTTAATTTCTAGTTTTTATTTTATTTTTTTAAAATTGGAATTTTTTAGATCTCTATTTTTAGTCTCTCTTTTGTGTTTGCATGGTATTTTTTAGATTTGGGTTCGAATCTCAGGTTGAATGTTTTGTGGTGTTCTTCTCCTCTCGAGCTATACCTTCCTCCCAACCAAGCTCTTCCAATCATCTCGCCACGAGCTCCTTTCAAACCGAGCCCCTGCCTGCAAGCTCCTTGTGAGTCATTTTTTTGTGCCTTGTGTTGTTTTTGGCATGTTGTTCAAAGCTATTCCCCGAGCCGTATCTACTTCAACCACTTAGCGCCCATCATTTTCCTTCTATGGCTCACATTTTTCTCTCGACTAAGCTCCATTTTCATCCGCCTGAACCGTTTCCCTAGCTGTGTAATTTTCTCGGTACACTCGCTTCCAATGGCCCTCCTCTGCTCAAAGCATGGTACATGTCTTCCTCTTGGCCCTTGGCTTCCCTACCTCACTTTGTCATCCCCTCACCTCTGCGCATATCCGTTAGAGCCCCCGTCCCAAGTTGAGCTACGTCTGTCTCCTCGCAGTGTGCATCCCTTGATCCCGCTCTCGCCCCACTCGCACTCCCTCTCTACCCTACTCGAACTCCCGCTCAAAACTATGTGCTCTATCCCACTTGGCCTCCAAACGTCTCTCCTTTGCACCTAAACCGAGATCCACATTTTTTCCCTCACCTACTGCACTCTAACTCAAGATCCTCCCCAAGTCTCCCTCCTTTTTCAGTTTTTCAAATAACCGTTATGTGGTAAGTTTTATTCAATTTGGTAAGTTGTGTGGTTTGTTTTATTTTTTAATATATAGAAAGTTTCTACATTATCCTTTTGGTGGGATTTTTTTATCAAGTGGGAAATTTATTTTTATAGCAAGTTTCTATCTTTTTAAATTTATGTCTTTTAAAAAAAAGTGGAAGTTTTTAAACAAAAGGGGGAATATATATTTTAATTCAATTTAATTTTTTAATTAGATTTAATTTAATTAAATCTAGTTTTATTAATTTCAGAATTAAACTTCCTTTACGTTTAGTATTTATTTAAAATTTTCCTTTAAAATTAACGTTCTTTATCATTTTTTAGTCCAAATAGCTCTAAAATTAGCTAAATAGGATGTTTCCAAACGGTAAAATTTTAACGCGTTATTGTCAATTTTTTACTAATCATGTGCTCAAGTGTGCAGAGACACTCTGAGCACTTCTTGTCTTCCGTGTGCCTTTCCAGCGCTTCGAGATCATTGGAACTCATCCTGAGTTCATCTAAACATTGTAAATTACTCTTATTATTACTTGCGACTAGTGATCACATCTCCACCATTTACAAGCAAGGGGGTATCATTTGTGATGTGAGACACTTTTTCTCACAACCAAGATCTGATTTTGCCTCCTTCCTAGTTTTTAGCAATTGTGCTTGTGTACGGTGTCACTTTGTTGTGCTTCCCAAACATGATTGTGGTCTCCTCTCTTATGCATTATTACATTGATTACAAGGTGAGTTACCAAGTGTTTTCTGATGCACACTGGACTCCAATTGTATTCAATGCACTAAACTATAAAGTGTTGAAAGCAGGGGGTTATTATATTGTCCTAGGTGGTTGTGTTTCTTTTTTGCATTTCTTCTCTCTCTTTTCACTATGGATGCACTTTCAATTCCTTTTCTTACACCATTCAAATATTTCAATGGAGATCAAAAATAATTATGAAACTAATGGGTAAAGGGTTATTCCACATCACCATGGGAACCGAGACCGAACCAGACGATGACCCTAAAAATTCTAAGTGGTTAATGTTGATGCGAATCACAAAGACTTCGGATGTTGATCGGGTTTCTAGGTTGATCATACGGGCATCCAATGTGATTGCATAACATGGAATCCTTTCTCCAAGTGTGGTACTTGTAAAGATGAGAAAGGATTCTCTAGAGAAGGTTGGTTCTATTCCTCTGTTCGATGCACACGAAAATGCAGAGGGATTTTTCAAAAACTTCATCTAACTTGCAAGGAGACAGGTAAGAAGATGCATAAAAATAAACCTAAGCTAACGAGAGGTGATGCACGAGGAATGAAGAACATCTATCTTGCCAATAAACACGAGACCATTCAAATATGATGCAAGATCATGCACAAATAACAAAATTTGTAGTGAAAGACCAGGAGGATGCAAATGAACACAGAGAGGATTGAGAATCATCCATGACATGCATTACTTACTCAGAAGATTGATACAATACACTACAAAATGCCAAGAGGCTGAGTCGCATTACAATTTCAAATGGGAGGTTCAACTCCACAAATTGCCCGATAGGAGAAGAAGGGAGGAGCAAAATAGGAAATGTTCAACCTTTTAAAGAGCCCCTCTTTACAATATATAAGAAGAATGAGAGAGGGAAGAGAGAGGAAAGTCGAATCTACCACAACCACTTCGGATTGCATTTAACTCATCTCATTATGGAAAAAATGGTGGATCTGGCAAAATGGCGGACTATCTAGTAGAAACGGCGAATCAATCTCAGCTACATTAAAGCCGGGTTGTTGAATGCCGCTTATGGTCATTATCACGCATCAGAGCTGTTTCTTAACTTTCTCTATCCATACTAAACCAAAATGCAAGATTGACCTGGAATCATGTAGAGCACTTCACCAACTTTCCATTTATATAAAGAACGTGCAAATCTAAGCTCTGATCGAAAGTTATAGCGATCTCAAGATTTAAGGCACAAAACAGGCAAAAATGGGTTTTTGAAATTTTTTCCTGCGCTCACCACTGGATGACACATGTCGGGTTCTAATTGAATGATAAATTCTCTCTCCTCCATCTTTCCATGGGTTTCTCTTTGAAATTTCAATGTTTTAGAGCTTTTGGGAAATTTTCCATTTTTTCCAGCGCCCCGCCACTTGGAACACGTGGCATCATTTGGTTGGAGGACGGGGTGCGGGGATCCTTTACCCTTTAGTTTTTAGCTCAAGACTTTTGCCAAATTCTCTAATTCCTCCCCAAGCTCCACACTTCCCTACTCCATCGGACACACGTCCTCTTTTTATTGGCTCGAGCCAGCGCTCCAAACTTTACCTTTAAAAGTTGCATCGAACACTTAGCCAAAATTTTGTTTTGCTCCCCGTGCCACAAACTCCCCAGCCCTTAGGACACGTGTCCTATTCTGATTGGCTCAGGCTGACCCTTCAAACCTCACCCTTTGAAATTTTGGACATTTTCCCTTGTGACACGTGGCATTTCCTGATTCATCCGCGGGCCTGCCGGCATTTCGCGTCCCTCGCGTCCCTTTGTCCCAACTGTCCCGAACTGTCTGGGAAAAATTCCTCCGATCCACCCGATTCAGGCTTCCCTGCCCCTCTTTGAGGCGAAGACACATGGCACACTTTCATTGGCTCTCGGCTTTCTCGGCTCTCCACGTCCCGCATGTCCCTTTTTCCCAACTGTCCCGGACGAAAGTTCCCCGCGCGGCTTGGCCGATCCGAGCGGTTCACGTCCTTCGCGTCCTCATAGCCTGGACGCCCTTTGTGCCTATACATGCAGTTAGTCGATTTTTTTTTACCTTCGTCCCGGCTTCGCCCTTTTCGTGTCCCGTGTGTCCCCACGGCCCGAATGTCCCTATGCCCTGCGGACCGCCTAGTGGCCTTTTGGCTGATTCACGCCCCGATGTCCCAACTGTCCCAAGGGCCGCCTGGACCAGGACTTAGCCAATTTTCATGATTTTTCCTACCCCGAGCTTGTTTTCTGTAACTTTTTCATCTTTTTTAGAACTTGCTCTTTTCTCATTAGACGGAGAGTTAGAAAAAAGGCCGAGGGGACCCCAGAAACATGATTTTTGCCTTGAATCAATCTATTTACCTGGGACTTGAGTATTCTGATGCATGTTATCAAATTTACCCTGGGGGTGAATTTTGGATAACAATTTGGTGACTCAGCAGGGTCACCTGCCTGCTAGGTAGAAGATACCAGTTTGCTTAAAGCAGTCCATTGGGCATGGAGTCATCAAATATTCTGTTTAGAACCCAACTTACTTAAATGTGTAAGGAGGAAGATGGAATATCACCTCGATGGAAGCAAGGACTGCAAAACATCTCCATGGACAGCAAGATGTGCCAAAAGCACTTAGGGAAAACAAAACTAACCTACAGCAACAATGTGCACAAGCAATTGAAGGAATGAAAATCTAATCTAATATTTACAAGGTGGTAATTTTTTCTCTAGAAGAAATGCTTGAGATAGATTCCATTTACTGGAATCTACAGTTCTTCACCATCCAATGAGGCCAATTTGAAATCATTGTTGTTCTTGCACTTCGTGACCATGTATGGGCCACTCCAAATGGCATCAAATTTTGAATGCCTTCCCGGTTTTGCTCTATCCTCATCCCATTTCAACACTAGATCTCCAACTGAAAAGATCTATCCTTGGCCTTCCTATCAAAGGTCTTTTTGATCAAAGCTTGATCCTTTTCCATTGCTTGGGATCCCTGATTTCGACTTCCCGCAGCTCCATCAACTCGCATATCTCACCTCCATGGGCTCAAACTCTAGCAACTCCAAATGCTTCATGAGTTCCAATGTTGGCAACTCAAGTGACATGGGCAAGATTGCTTCTCTTCCATAGATAAGCCCGAATGGAGAGTTACCTCGTGGATCTCTTGGGAGTTATCCTATCATCCCATAAGGCTGATTTTAGTTTGGTATGCCAAGACCTCTCGATTCTCGTCAAGAGTCCTCCTAATGATCCTCAACAAGTTCTTATTTGTAGACTCGCCTGGCCATTACCTTGAGGGTAATAGTTTGATCAAGTGCTTAGGTAGATACCATTCTTGACAGCCCACTCACTACCTTAGATCCAATGAATTCCAATGCATTATCGATATTATTGTAGCAGGTACACCAAATCTGTTGTTATCCCCTCATAAAAGTCTAAGATGCTAGACTCATTTGCCTCTTTTCGAGTGCTACCGCATTCCATTTGGTGAAGTAGTCTGTGGCTGTCAAAATCCATTTGTGCCCTTGGCTTGAATTGGGATTAATGACTCCAATGAAGTCCAAACCCCATTGCATGAATGGCTGGTCAACTGAGATTGGATGTAATGGAAGGGCAGCAAGTCTCTCTTTTCCTATGAAGAATGCACAATTCTTACACCTCTTGATCCATGCATAGCAATCACTAAAGATTTTAGGCCAATAATAACCAGCCTTCATGATTTTTAGAGCTGTCACTCTTGGTGCAAAATGACCACCAGCTGGTCCACCATGGAACTCTTCCAACACCCTTTGAATCTGATTTGTGCTAATGCATCTCAAAGAGCACTCCATTCACATCTTTCTTGAACAAAACTCCATTAACAATGGCATACGGGACAACGTGCAATCTGAAGTGTCTCCTTTGGGTCTTGTTCATCTTCGGAGGGCATAGGCCTATGCCTAGGAAGTGCATTATATCTTGGGTCCAGCAAGGAGTGGGGGCAACATTGTCTTCTTCTTGGTTGTCCACTTGGCTCATGACTATCCCGACTATCAAGACAGCCTCTTCTTTATTGCATACTTCTCTTTGCTTCCCCAAAACCAGCTGCTCACACAATCCTTTCCTCTTACCAGCTTGGTGATCTTGATTTTAATGTCATACTCCATGACACGGGTGATCCAACCTGCCCTTTTCTCATTCAAATCCTTGTTGAGGAGAAAGTCCTTAACCCCAAAGATGTGAGACCAAAGAACTGGACCTTGTTGTTTGAGACTAAATGCTTGAATTTCTTCAAGCCTCGATCACCGTAAGTACATGCTTCTCAATAAAAGAGTACTTCACCTCATAGTCATCTAGGCTCCAAATTAAAGAAGGAAATTGGCTACTCATCATTATCCTTGTTCTGTTGTACCAAAATGGCAGAAATAGTGTCATTACCTCCAAATGCATAGAGGATGAAATCCTTGGAGAAGTCCGGGTTGATGAGAGTTGGTGCTTGAGAGATAGCTTCTTTGATTGCTTCAAAACTCTCCTTTCCTTCTGCTATCCACTTGAAAGCCATGCTCTTCTTTAACATTTTGGTGATGGGCTTGACAAGGGCTGCAAAATCTGGGACAAACCTCCGAACAAAGTTTATCCTTCCCAAGAAACTCTGAAGGGCTTTCTTGTGGCTTGGCAATGGTAGTGCCTTATGGCTTCAACCTCTCTCGGGTCAATTGCTAATCCTTCTTTGGAGACAATATGGCCAAGGATCTTTCCTTCATGTGCAAGAAAGATACACTTCTTAGGATTCAAAGACACTCCAAATCTCCCCGCACCTTGTGAAGACTTGCCTCAAATGAGAGAGGTGGTCTACTATATTTTTGGAAAAAATAGTGATATCATCAAGGTAAATCAGCACCACATTGTTAATCAAACCTTTGAATGCCATGTCCATTGCCCTTTGGAAGGTAGCACCAGCGTTGACAGCCCAAATGGAATTTTCCCGTATGTAAAGTTCCCATTTGGTTGTGAAGGTTGTCTTGAATTGGTCTTCTTCCTTCACCATAATCTGATTATAGCCCGAGTATCCATCTAAGCAATGAAAACCTTTCGGAGCCAGCCACAACTTGCAAGATTTGCTCCATGGAAGGGAGTGGGTAATGGTCCTTGAGAGAGGCTCTATTCAAGTCTCTGAAGTCAACACACAATCTGATCTCTCCACTCTTCTTTCTGACTGGAACTAAGTTGGCAACCCAACTAGAATGCTTGATTGGGAATATGATCCTTGACTCAATCAGCTTGTCCAATTCTTTCCTCATGAGAGGCTCCATGTGTGGATTGACTGGTCTTTGTTTCTGCCTGACAGGCTTAGTATTTGGATCCAATTCGATGGTATGTTGAGCTAAGTTGGGATTGAAACCTTTCAAGTCTTCATAGCTCCAAGCAAACACGTCAGGGAACTCTTGACACAACTGTATGAACTCATACCTTTCTTGTTCAGTTGTCATCCTTCCAATTTGCAATGGTTTGTTCTCTTCTACCAAGATGGATACTGAATCCTCTCTCTTGACCTGAATGTTTACTTTCTCCTTTCTAAACTGATCATTGGGTTAAAAATGGACTCCAAAGTGATAAGTCCTTTGGGCAGCTTGTTAGTTCTCAGCTGTACCACTTGGTCACCATACTGCTGTTCCAATCTTTCTTGATTCCTGGCTGAGAACTCAGCTTCTTCTTGCAAGAAATGGATGATTTGCTGGTCATTTTCAAACACTTGCTAATGACATTGTTATCCTGGCAATCAAGGCCTCACAATCACGTGAATGTTTGGCTGTACCTTGTTTTGTTGAATGCTTTCCACAATGTCAAAGGCTGCCCCTCTACTACTGCAAGCCTATCGCCACTTGATTCTCTTCCTAGGAATGGATTTGATACCAAAATCTTCAAAATCTTCCATGAGGTCCCACACCTGTTCTTGTAGCACTTGAGTAGATCATTCTTGGTAGCATGTTGTCCCTTAACCTGATTTACAATCAATTCACTGTCACCAAGGACTTGCAAGTTCTTTATCCCTCTCTTGATTGCCCAATACATCCCTTGCACTACTAAGGCTTCATATTCAGCAGTGTTATTGGAGCATGCAAACTGAAATCTAAAAGCTGAATAGTACTTTATTCCTTGAGGTGAAACAAGCATAGCTCCACCTCCTGTACCTTGTCTACTCCTTGATCCATCAAAAAACAGCTGCCATACCTCATTGTCATCTTTGTGGTTTGGCTTGGTGATGCTAGGAATAGGCTGATTTTCTTCGTGTATGCAATAGACCCCTAGCTCAGATTCTTCTACTTCTTGATAAGGATCAAAATCATGTATCTTGTTTGCCCATTCATCAAGAGTTAGATCCGGATGCTTCCAACCTTAGTGTCAGCTTCATCAGTGCTTGGGTGATCTTCTTGATCAAATGCTGAGCAATTGGCATTAATCTAACTTGGAGTGTAAGGCTCAATATGGAAGTTTGCAATAGGTTCTGACCTGATTGTAGCCTTAGTTCCATACCTTGTTTTGAACAGCATGTGTGACCAATCAGCGGAAAAATATCCCCCAATCTTGGCTGTGAAGTCCCTTGACAAGCAAAGGGAAAAGAGTGGTGGAAGGTCTATGACTGATACATCTTGTAAAACAACAACATTTGGACATGCATGCAAGGTAAGACTCAAGTTTTTAATCATTCCAACTGTTGCTACTACTATCCCATCTAGCTACACTACCCCTTTGATATCATTTCATACTGGAGCCCTACTTGATCAACTATTTGTTTAGGCATCACTGAGCTACTTGCCCCGAGTCTATCATGCAATTGTGCACTAGCTGATTTCCAATGATTAATGAAACATAGAAAGGAGGGGGCTTCAAAATTTTACCTTGCTGTCCTCCATGATTTCCCTCAGGCTGAGCAGCATTTGTAAGCACTTTGTCTTGCACCTGAACTTGCTGATTCGAAGTTGGCCAGTCCTTCATGGCAGCTTGCAGCAGATCTCTTTGGCCTGGGATAGATAGGGATTCCCACATTGATATATTGACGTTTGTCTTCTTCATCTAATCAATGATACTGAATAGTGATGAAGGATCTCTTTTTGTCCCTTGATTTTGCATTCACTCCTTGCATGTGGGCAGCAATAATCGGTATTTGAGTTGCCTAGGGGCTGTTCTTGGCTGCCCTTGTGCATTTGAAATTAGACTTTGCTTGCCAACCATTTGTGGAGCCATGGAAGGTTGTGGATTGTTTGGGGCTAATGGTTGTTCTTCACCCAAATTCCTCCTTTTTGACATTGTGTTGGCTGCAACACCTTGAGAGACTACTGGTTCATGCCACAAAAATCCTCTCCGCTTGCCAATTTACCAATGTGGTGTCATTTGGGGCTGATGGTTGTTGGAATGTTTCTTGTTGTTGGTTGTTTCCTTGATCGCCCTCACCCTCCACACTAGTATTTGTTACCATTAATGCTTGAGTCAAAGCACCATTGAAGCACATGGATTGTTTATGAGGCTCATTGCATGGAAAACACCAATCATACTCTAGGCAATGTTGTTTTGAGTTGGCACCAATGCCTTAGAGGTAGATGTGACATTTGGATTATAGGGCTGAAATGGTCTATCGCGGAGGCCTTGTTTGATTCATATTTGCAAATGGATTAGGTCACCTTTGTGGTTGATATGGCTGCCTGTTAGGCCGAGCTTGGGGTTGATAAGAAGGTCTAAAACCTTGGGCTTGCTACCTCTTGAGAGTGACTAGCTCATTTCCTAGGTTTTGCAATTGCTTCATGACTTCTTGAAGCTCATTTGGGGCACTTGGAGATGAAGTAGAAGCTTCATTTGAACTCTGATTTCTAGGAGTGGGAGAAGGAGCCAAATTAGGTGCTTGATTGGTGTTTGGACTCTCTAAGGAAAAAGTGGCATGGGAGGTCTAGGGGCAAGTTTGCCAGCTTGGATCAAGCAATTTTCAGCCCTAATGGCAATGCTATAAGCCATAGGGATAGTTATGCCTCCCATGGACTGAATCAACATAGAAATATCAGAATTTAGAGCTTTGAGATAGTAGAGAAAAGCACCTTCTGCTGTTGGCCTGACTGCCACTGGAATTCTCTCCCAAGTCTTTTGAAATATGAAGTTGAAATCGGTCAGCTACTCATTGGGAGCTCTCTTGATGGTTGTCAGCTGCTCCAAAAGAGACAAGTTGTCTCCCTTTTCTCCAAATTACTCATGAAGTGCTATACACAACTGATTCCAATTTGTGATAGAACCAGCTCCAAGGCTCCTAAACCATTGCAATGCTTTACCCTTGAATGAAGATGCCAGTAACTTGACAGCCACTTGCATCTCATTGATTTCATGAATTACACAAAGGTTAGCAATATCTTTAACATGATCACCTGGAGTAGTCTGATTTTCTCCAGTGAAGTAGGGAATGTTCTTCAAGGCTGCAATAGGAATTGGATGTTGTGCATTGAGGGCAAGTGGGCTGCTGCCTGTGAAGTTGACATAGGGGTTGTTTTGTGCCATTCTAATTGGTCTTAAAACCCTTGTTGACTGAATGAAAGGCCTACCAGGTGGAGGAGTTGAGAGAGTTCTGTTTGGTGGAGATGGAGACCTTTGAATCCTTCTTCCTCTTTGCCTTCTTCTTGGAGATAATTGCAGGTATTCAAACAACACTTCTTCTTCTCCAACTCTTGACCTTGTGGTGACTCTTCTCATGAGTTTTTAGGCCTGCACTGCTGAAACCAGTTGATTCTTCCCTTTGGAGTCACCAGATATGCAAATAATAGCTCTTTTCAAGCAAGAAAATTGCAGTAGATGCACATTAACTTTGCTGCAATAAAATGAGACCTCTAGTGTCCCACCGGCATGCCAAAACTATTGATGCAAAATCACAACACCCCTGGATGTTGATCAGATTTCTAGGTTGATCATATAGGCATCCAGTGTGATTGCACAACATGGAATCCTTTCTCCAAGTGTGGGACTTGTAAAGATGAGAAAGGATTCTCCAGAGAAGGTTGGTTCCTATTCCTCTGTTCAGATGCACACAAAAATGCAGAGGGCTTTTTCAAAAACTTCATCTAACTTGCCAAGGAGACAGGGGTAAGAAGATACATAAAAATAAACCTAAGCTAACAGAGGTGATGCACCAAGGAATGAAGAAAATCTATCTTGCCAATAAACACAGACCATTCAAATATGATGCAAGATCATGCATGAAAACAAAATTTGCAAAGAAAGACCAGGGAGGATGCAAATGAACACGAGAGAGGGTTGAGAATCATCCAAAGACATGCATTACTTGCTCAAGAAGATTGATACAATACACTACAAAATGCCAAGAGGCTGAGTCACATTACAGTTTCAAATGGGAGGTTCGAACTCCATAAATTCACCTGATAGGAGAAGAAGGGAGGAGCAAAACAGAAAATGTTCGACCTTTTTAAAGAGCCCCTCTTTACAATATATAAGAAGAATGAGAGAGGGAAGAGAGAGGAAAGTCGAATCTACCACAACCACTTCTGGATTGCATTTAACTCATCTCATTATGGCAGAAATGGTAGATCCTGCAAAATGGAAGAATGTCTAGAAGAAACGGCGAACTATCTATTGCATTAAAGCTGGTTGTTGAACGCCAGTTCTGGTCATTATCACGCGTTAGAGCTGTTTCTTAACTTTTTCTCTCCATACTAAATTAAAATGCAAAATTGACCCCGGAATTGTGTAGAGCACTTCACCATCTTTCCATTGATATAAAGAACGTGCAAATCTGAGCTCTGGATCGAAAGTTATGGCGATCTGAAGATTTAGGGCACAAAACAGGCAAAAATGGGTTTTGAAATTTTTCCCGCGCTCGCCACACCTGGACGACACGTGTCGGGCACTTGATTGATGAGAATTCTCTCTCCTCCATCTTTCCACAATTTTCTCTTTAAAATTTTGACATTTTAGATCTTTTGGGAAATTTTCCATTTTTTCCCAGCGCCCGCCACTTGGAACACGTGGCATCATTTGATTGGAGGATAGGGCGTGAGGTCATCCTTTACCCTTTAGTTTTTGGCTCAAGACTTTTTCCAAATTCTCTAATTCCTCCCCAAGCTCCACACTTCCTGCTCCATCGGACACATGTCCTCTTTTTATTGGCTCAAAGCTGCCGCTCCAAACTTCACCTTTAAAAGTCAGCATCGAACACTTAGCCAAAATTTTGTTTTGCCCCCGCGCCGCGAACTCCCCAACCCTTAGGACACGTGTCCTGTTCTGATTGGCTCGGGCCCTTCAAACCTCACCCTTTGAACTTTTGGATGTTTTCCCTTGTGACACGTGGCGTTTCCTAATTTTTTTGTGGGCCTGCCAGCTTTTCACGTCCTTCGCGTCCCTTTATCCCAACTGTCCCAGACTGTTTGGGACAAATTCTTCCAAACCATCTGATTCGGGCTTCCCGGCCCCTCTTTGAGGTGAAGACATGTGGCACACTTTCATTGGCTCTCAGCTTTCTCGGCTCTCTATGTGTCCCACACATCCCTTTGTCCCAACCGTCCCGATGAAAGTTCCCTACGCCGGCCGATCCGGGTGGTTCGCGTCCTTCGCGTCCTCACGGCCAGATGTCCCTTTGTGCCTCGCGAACAGCTTAGTCGATTTTGCTTTTACCTTTAGCTGGTTCGCCCTTTTGCATCCCGCGTCCCCACGGCCTAGATGTCCCTATGCCCTACTGATTACTTGCGCCTTTCGGCCGATTCGCTCCCGACATCCCAATCGTCCCCAAGGGCCGCCTGGACCAGGACTTAGCCAATTTTCATGATTTTTCCTGCCCCGAGCTTGTTTTCTGCAACTTTTTCACCTTTTTTAGAACTTGCTCTTTTCTCATTGGACAGAGAGTTAGAAAAAGGCCGAGGGACCCCAAACATGATTTTTGCCCTGAATCAATCTATTTGCACTCGGACTTGAGTATTCGATGCATGTTATCAAATTTACCACAGGGGTGAATTTTGGATAACGATTAAACCTGCAGTGATGAAGCTTTAGGTCTTCTTTGCATGTCTACTTCTCCCGACTTCCTCTTCCACATTGAGTCGTCTAAAACACCTAAGTCTATGTGGACAACGTTAGATGAAATTTTTGGACAACATGATGACATGAGAGCACATGAGTTGGAAAACAAACTACTAGGGTTAAATCCTAGTGATTTTGAAAACCTATAATTATTCTTCTTGAATTTTTTCCACACTAGATCGTTGTTAAAGTAATGTCAAGTAGAGAAGAAAGATTCTTAACTAATATTTTCAATTCTCTCTAAGTTAGGTCCTAAATATTTTGTCTTTGTGTAAACTTTTTACGCTACAAAAGTTACCTTGGGCAAGGATAGGAATATGCCCTCCTTTGACTATTTTTCATCCCAACTCATTCGAGAATGGGAAAAACTCATTCAAATGAGGTCTCTCAAGTCCAAGTCACATGCCCTTGTAGCAAGTACTAGTAAGGAAAAGAATACTAAAAAGAAGAAAGAAAAAAGGATCAACCTAAGAAGGAAACTAATACCAAAACTAAAATTAACACGAACACTTTGAATTCTGAGCCTAGAGCACAGAAAGACAAGTATTTGTGTTCCTATTACAAGAATCCTAGTCATAAAGACATATGTGTATGAGAAAACAAATTTATCACCTTACTCCATTACTTGAGAAAAATAAAATTGGTGTTCCTGAGTCTATCAAACAAAATGCTCCGAAGGACGAGTCTTCCACTACAATAGGTTCTAAATCTGATAAGAAGAAAGGAAAGGCCCTTGTAGCTAGAGTTTCTACTTCATCGACATGGATTATGGATTTTGGTGCCTTGCACCACATGGGTTCTTCGCATGTTGAGTTCTCCAACATCGAGCCTTCGAATGTCCCAAATCACAATGGGTAATGACACGCACAAAAGTCCCAAATCACGATGGGGAACATTCAACCAAGTGTTGAGAATTCTGATCTCTCTACAAATCTCCTATCATTTTACCAAATTACTCACCTTGGTGAAGGAATGTGAGTGGACTCGGTGATTATTCGTGAGAATGGACACTACGGTGGGGAGGGAAAGGTGGATCATTCACAATCATACCTTTTCCCACTTTGTTCTAACTACCTTGCTCACTCATGCAAATGAGGTTATTAAGTTATGGCATGAGTGATTTGGACATCAAATCTATCAATTGGTTCTTCAACCTCACGTCAAGTTTTCTAAGGGTCTTTGTGAGGGTTGTACCCTTGGAAAGTATCCTAAAAATAAATTTGGGAGGTGAATATTTCCGTAAAAAGCTCTTTATAGGTTCATGGATTTCTGATATACATGGGTATATTTTCTTAAGCTTAAGGGATCTCATTTTCATAACTTTAAGGCTCTTATAAATAGGCAAAACAATCTATCATCCCTTCAAACCGAAATGGAGGTGAATATGTAAAAATAGGTTCAGTAATAGAAAGAATAGAACATCCCTGTACTCTTAAAGAGATGAGATGGCCACTTGTATGATTCACTTGAATTATATTCCTCCGTAGTATTGGGCTAAAGCAGTGAATTGTGCTAACTACATTCATAACCGTGTTCCACACAAGGCAGTAAGAGGGATGACACCCTTTGAAGCATGGTTTAGATGCAAACTTGATGTTGAGCACTTTCGAGTCTTCGGATCCAAGGCTATGGCTCAAATTCCCAAGAAGAAACGCAAGGCTTTGGAACCAAAATCCAAACCTTGTATCTTTATAGGGTATCCTGATGGTGTGAAGGGATATCGATTGATGAATCCTACTTCTCATGAGCTATATATTGAGAGAAGTGTTAAGTTCGATGAGTCTTCTTTGACTTCTACTTCTCCACCTATTAAGGTTCTTTAGCTCATTGATTCAGATTCTGACTCATCAAATGATGATGTTGTTGAGTTTTCTCCTCTTCCTGATCCTCCCGACCATCAGACCTCTGAGTCTTCTGATTCTGACAAGTAGTGATGATGAGGACTATGTCCCTTCTCACTCAAGTGAAGAATCTTCCGACTCTGAGCCTGATCCTCCTAGTCCTCTTTGGGCTAGGAAAACTTTGCAAAGTGCTGGAGATTTAGTTGGAGATACTTCAGATATGAGACGTACTCACTTATATTTTATTAGACCCCACTCTTTCTTCACCTCTGCTTCTAATCCATAGTCTTTTTGGGAGGCTTCTGGTATTCTTGAGTGGGATTCTTCCATGGATGAGGAGTATTCCTCTCTCATGAAGAATGATACTTGGGATCTCACCCCTCTTCCAAAAGGAAGAAAAATTGTTTGGTGTAAGTGGGTGTTCCAAAAAAATATGGAGTAGATGGAGATGTCAAAAATTTTAAAGCACGATTAGTAGCTAAGGTTTTCTCCCAAATAGCTGGGGTTGATTGTACTAAAACCTTTGCTTTGGTTGTGAAGATGACTTCTATTTGATTGACCCTAGCTATTTTTGTAGCAAATAGATGGAATGTACATCAAATGGATGTTAAGAGTTCCTTCCTTGATGGTGACCTAGAGGAAAAAATCTACATTGAACAACCTTCAGGTTATCTCCATGATCCCTCCCTCATTTGTAAGTTAAAAAAGTCTCTTTATGGCCTTAAACAAGCCCCTTGGGCTTGGTATGCCAAGATGGACTCCTTTTTACTTACATCAGGGTTTACTAGGTGTCACTCTGATCCAAATGTTTATATTCTATGGAAATATGACTCCCTACTTATTCGTGTTCTCTAAGTTGATGACTTGTTGATCACAGGTAGCTCTTCCTCTATTATTGATTCTGTGAAGATCACCTTGGCCAATAGGTTTTCCATGACTGACTTAGGTCTACTTTATTACTTTCTTGGGATCCAGATTTCTCAATATGACTCGAGAATTTTGATTTCACAACCTAAGTATGCTCTTGATTTGTTGGCTCATTTTTAGATGTCGATTGTAAGTCTTCTCCTACTCCTTTTATTTTTAGGGTTAAGATTGTTTCGATTGCTCTACTCCTTGGTTAATGGTACCCTTTATCATCAGGTTGGTAGGGAGCTTGATTTACTTGACTTGCACTCGAATGGATTTATCATATGTTGTTGGGATCATGTCTAGATTCATACAGAGCCACATGAGCTGCATTAGAAAGCAGCTAAATGGATCCTTCATTATGTTCATGGCACCTATACTGATGGCATTCACTATCATGGAGGGGTGGATATTGACTTGATTGGGTTCATAGATTCTGATTGGGCCAGTGACTTAGATCATTAGAAATCTACTTTTGGCTACAAGTTTCTCTCTTAGTTCAGGTCCTATTAGTTAGTCTAGCAAGAAGTAGAATGCAATTGCATTATCATATATAGATCCGAATACGAGAGCGATTAACACTGCCATAGAAGCTATTTGGCTATAGGGTATTCTGACAGAGTTTGGCATCCACCTTCGGTGGCCTACCATTATCTACTATGATAACACGAGCACTATCTCTATTTGTAGAAATCCAGTTCAACATCAGTGACGAAGCACATTGAGATCCATATGCACTTCATACGAGAGCTTATTCATGATGGTATCATCGACATTCAATACATTCAGATAGCTGATCAGATTACAGATTTATTTACCAAGCCCTTCACTGAGATGAAGTTTCTTCACTTACGGTCTCTTCTTGGGGTGAGGTCTTTTACAGACTTCTCATCTTCTTCGGGATATGTAGTCCTTTTCTTCTTCTTCTTCTAGGAAGATGTTGTTTGTATATGGGCACCTTATCAAGCCTTTAGTTTTAGGCCCCATTGACACATCTTTCTTAGTTGTTTAGGAGTGTCTTCTCTTTCCATCTGACTCATCATAGCCATTACCCCAGCTTTGATGAAGGGGGTGTTGGTGTGAGTTATCCTATGTGTCCTCCACTCACATTTGGAGGGTCATCTCACATGGGTTAGGTTTAGGGTTAGGTTTAGGGTTTGTTATTGAGTCATGCACTAGGGTTACTCAACGACCCTATATGTATCCATTCATTTGACATTTATGAGTATGCCAAGACACTCTATTGTCTTTCTCTACATGTTCAAGCTTTTTTCTGTTATGCAAGTTATTCAGTTGTTGATCGATTCTTCCTTGTGATTACATTGGAGCCATTACAATTCAACTAGAATGCAACTTCACCGTGGTGCACATTTTTCGATATGATTCGTAAACTCTTTCAAAACTAGACATTAACAAAACTTGTTTTGTTTTTACATTGCTTTATCATTTTGATATTCTTACCATTTACTTTTCTTACATGACCACTTTACTTGTGAACATTGGACAACGTTTGACCCAACTTTGTATTTTTATCCTTAAAACATCTCGGAAAATACTCCCTATTAGGGTAAGGAATGCCCATGTTCTATTGTCCCCTTTGGGCACTTATGTCCTTTTCCCTCCTTTTCTCAAATTTGAATTGCCACATAATTTTTTATCTTTTCTAAATTACTACCCATCACTTTGGGTCAACATTTTTGGTTGTTAATGACAAAATTCAAACAAGGGAATCATATATATACATGACTTACTCACTATTATTAGGGGTTGGACAACTTGGGCTATTACTTATTATCTACTACTTGGGCAAAGAGAAATATTCAAAGATTGAATTTGGGATACATTATTCACTACATATGAGGGGATATTTTTGAATTCCATATCATACATTCATCTTGGGGAAAAGTAGTTGTAGTCCACTATCTTGGTGTGGCTGGTACAAGTTTAACCTAGCTTCAAGGGACACAATTCAATCACACACACACACACACACACACACACACACACACACACACACACACACACACACACACACACAAACTACATAGAGTATGAAATGTAGTGTAATGCTCAGTGATAATCATATTGGGGTGACCAAGTCAAGGTCGATCCTGATTCAATCATGTGCATTATTTATTTCATATAATGTTTTCTTAATCCTTGTGCAGGTGGTTAGGGTTTGTTTTGCATGTTCAGGTATGATAGTGAAATCCTATAGTGAAGTTACAATGACAAAGAGCGAAAGGAAGAAGCCAAGTTCGGACTCGAGAAGATCAAAAGAAGAGAATTTAGAAGGGTGGTTTTTTCTTTATCTAGGAGGTCCTTTGTGAAGGAGTTTCATATTCCATTTTTCCATATGAAGCATATATAGTCTAGATCTATCCTATTCCATGAAGTTTTCATCCTAGAATCAGTCCATATCTTTGAATATAAGCTAATTCACTCTTATTTCACTATTTTTATACTTTCTTGTTTCTCACATGATAGATCTTATTTGTTACTATTATATTCATTTGATCTTAGTCCTCTAATTAAGATTTAATTTATGTTAAATCATTTTCCTATTATAGGTAAGAACTGTTATTTCCCCTCTAAATCCTTGAGTCTAAAAGTATTGCATCCCAAAATTTCTAAAATTTGATAAGGACCAGTCCAAAGGGGGTTTAATTTTAAAAAATCCCTTTTTATTAAGTGCCTTATCCTAAAGTAGAATCAAATTTTAAATATTAAAGGCATAATCTTCAATATCTTGTCAAATCATCATTTAACAATATTTTAATGCTGTTGAAGTTATTCACAACTTCTTCACATGTATCTTCCTTCGAATCATTTTAAATAGTCTTGATTACACTTGGCTATCCTCTTCCATATACTTCTACATGAATTTGTAGGTGGGAATCCTCATAGTAATGGGGAACACCGGCTATTTTCCATATACAAGAAGAAATGATGATGCCTTTATGTATTTCTTGTGTTTATTTTGATCAGCCCATAAAGTATATTTCAACAATAGATGTTAACTTATTGGATTTTGTGCAACATACTTCTTAATGGCATCAATAAGACTTTTATTTGTAGAATCTTCAAATCTATTTCCTTGTGGATAGTAGTTTCAAGATAATTTCACATTTATCTTGTTTTCATAGGCCCATTCAATGATTTAATCAATTGAAATGTAGGTTCATAATCATAAAAAAGTTTAAATGGGGTACCAAACCTTGTAACAATCCCTTGTGTGAATATGATTATTTCCTTGGTGGCGATGTTCTTGGTTGTTTTCATTTCAACGTAAGTTTTGAAATGCTAAGTATCCATGAGGAAATTTTTGTGCCCTCACTAGATTTTGTATGATAGGTAAAAGAGGTTCCTAATTGGGTTCACAAATATAGGGATCCAATCTAAGACTAGTAACAACGTGTATATACAAAGGTGCTCAAGAATCATTCAAGTTATACATCTATACGATAGTAGTCATAGCCTTAGGATAGCTATTGGTTTACGAGGCCTATAATCAATATAAATCTATGTATCCTACTAGGATTTTGTAATAGAAGAGAAATAACCAAGGGGTGGATAAAGCCAAGGGGTGTACTAATAATAAGACAAAGCAATAGATAAAATTAAACATACATATACTCTAATATATAGTGATGAATGACCAACATAAAATAATCACATGTAAAATAAAATACTAAATAGGGTTAGAGATACTTTCTTGTAGCATGTGTGTGTGATACTATTGATGTATAATATTCCCTAGAGACAAAAAAGTCGAGAGAGAGTCTCTATGGGTGGAGAAGGGGAAATCTCAACAAGCACATCTTTAGTCCTATCTCATTATTATGACCCTAATGTAAAAGAGGTAAGCTATAAGATGCCAAAGTCGAAAATAAGCATGAAATAGTACGAGTAAGAGAAAGTATGAAAGTGATAGTGTAAGTGGTGGTACAACTAAAAATGAAGGGGTATATATATCTTACGACATCACCCTTGTGTGTGATGGTGTTGGCCATGGAAGAACCAAAATAGACACCATCACCCATAGGTGATGGTGTCGACTTTGGGGAAACCGTGAGGTTAAAGGATAAAAACATGAGGAATGGAGGCCAAGGAATGGCATTAGTCTTTGAAAGTCATTTTTCTTCAATATGTTGTCTTATAATATTTCTTAAGAAGCATGGGTTTAAATACTATAATATAGATAAAGAATGAAGTGTTAAGGCATGAATCATATTAATAAGGTCAAATTTATATCATTATTTAATATTATGGGTTAGCTTTGGCTTATTCTATCTTTATAATTGTTCATAAATGGGAATTATGAAGAATTTATGGGCTATTGTAGGCTTCAACTTTCTATGGGAAGTTTTGGTACCCAATCTTACACCTCATGCGGGCAGGAAGCATTAGAACTTGAAGTGAGATTATCTAAGTATAAAAGACTTGTTGTTTTGTAGTTGGGGAAGATTTCGATAAAATTATTCAAACACGGGTGTTGGAGGGACTGAGTGACACGTACAAAGGGGATGACCTTCCTTATTGCTTTAGGTATTGCCTTTAACCAAGGTGAGAGAACTCATTTTATAACTTGAACTTATGAGAAAAATAAGTGGAATTGCGGTTTCTTAGTCTTCTCTTTGAAATTTGGAGATCAATCCTAAATGAACATGGTCAATGTATGCACTATTTAACTCTCACAAGTTTTCACACTAAATAATGCAAATGTCACTCAAGTAGGACTCAAGTTACTCTAGACAGTGGAAAGTTTGGTCTGCTTTTTCATAGTTATGAAGAAAGAAGGTAAAAATGTTAAAGTCCCTTGGCAAATGTTCATAAGTAGAGAAAACAAAAGTGGTTCCAAAAGGATTTAAAATTGTAGGTTTTTATTTGTGTAGGAGTGGGAGATTAAAGTAGGACAATGTTGATTATAAAGAATTCAAAAAAAATTAAAAGTGTCAAAAAAAAATCTCAAGGTGAAAAGAACACATCAAACAACCAAAAGAAACCATTCAACCGAAAGATGTGCACTCATGGAATCCCAAGAATACATTCTTTCACAAAATATTTAAGAAATTAAACACAAAATATCATGTTAACCTCTCAATAAAACATTGAAAATTCCTGATCCATTACACCTAAGATTCACTCAAAGACTTACAAAAATCTTCTCAACAAAATGGATGCATCATGAATTTAAAACTATTTACCATACTATGAAAGGAAAGATCTTCCCACAACATAATTATAATTTCCAAAACACCACCACCGAGACAAGATCTAGTGTAATTCAGAGGAATTCTCAACACAATATTGTAACAGGAGAGATAAATGGTTGATTTAAATTATATCACCCAAAAACAAAGATAACAATGCTCATGAACATACACATAGTTTATTTTAGGATTTTCATATTTCTCAGCAAGGTAAAATAAAGCCTATGATCTCAATGTTTGTCAATGGTTGTACACTTGCAACCACTTGACATAAGAAGATTTGAAAGGTGAAAAAAATCACATGTATCTCAATTTGATTTAGGTTTTCAAGAATTCTTATCAGTTTACATTGTTTCTTCTAAAATCTTAGAAAAATTAACCCCCTCCCTCGATATGAGAACATTCCTCTCATATCTATACAATCTTCAATTATTTTCTTGATTTTCCCCCAAAAATTTGAATATTTTCAAGGAATATTCCTAAGGAACAATATCTTATTCTTCTGCTTTGAAAATATCTCATTCCCTATCGTGCCATGTGGAGAGATCTTTACAAATGTTTCTAGGTGTATATTTCATTCCTTTATGATGAATGGGATGCCTATGTCATTCATTTGACATCATCAACTTGATCATTCCTATTTCGGGTAGGTTGAGAAACCTTTTTTAATGATTTTTTGAGTACCCCCAAATAGTTTGATTTGATGTTAATCATTCCCACCTTTTGGGAATCCACCTCAAAACACACACAATTATTGTCATATCTTTATGAGCTAAGTATTTTCACATGTGTTGTGTTACATCAAGCCAATTACCTCCTTTTTGAGTGATATCAGTCTACTTCACATTTATCTCCTCGTGTGGATATCATAGACAATCTTAGTAATCAACTCACCATGATTTTTCTTAGCTTAACTCACCAGCCTCATCTTCACTATAAATTCCCACCATTTCTTCTACAAATGTGTACATCCCTTCTTTAGGCTCAAGTGTAAGAAACTTAGTGAATTTCTTTGTTTGTGAAATGGTGAGAGTCAGCCTTAGTATCTAGTTTGAAAGAGATTTCCTACAAGGATTTAAACTCACTTTTTTATTTTTCGGGTATATATGAAGCATTCATAAGAATGCTATTTGGAATTATAGATCCAGAGAACTATGATGGACCATTGACAACTCGGTTTATTCAAGTGGCTCTGATTTCAAGACTAATCATTATCATTCTCATCTTTTATGTTTTCTAAATGATGTATTTTCATCTTTTTAGGTGGGAGCATCAAAAAACTCCTAAGGTGTTGAAGCAATTTTGGCTCAAGAGCAGGCTGGTTGTGAAGGGTGCAGTTGATAATACATGTCCCTTTATTTGTAATGAGGAATTTACTATGAAAGAAATTCCTGCATAATCTTATGTGCTTCGATGAAGGGACTTTTATAGACATTGTGCCTTCTCTTTCGCAAGGTGACTGAGTTGGAGCAATATGTTTCTACTTTGGAGAAGAGGCCAACAAAATATTTTCCTTCACAACCTCTTGGGGAATCATCATTCTTCATGAAGAAATGTAGGGGTGAGTCCAACTCCAAACCTCCTACTCAATCTACTCTAGAAACTGTTGTAATTGCACTCCCTTTGCACATACCTCCATTCCATCTTCTACCTTCAAAGCATCAAGGAAGAAGGCTCTTTCTAAGGGTGGTTTAGATCTTAAGGAATGGGTTTCTTCCTACAAGAAGAAATTAGAACTTGTTGACATTTTGGATGGTCCTAGGGCAAGTGTCAATGAACTTATGGATCTGGACATGTCTCGTAGTTTGGCAAGGGATGCTTTGTTTGTAAAAATGAAATTGGGATAGAAGAATTTATAGTTAGGAAAATAGGCTTTTGAAGAAGATTCCTATTTTCAGAGAGGATCTCTTAATGATAGAATAACTAAGTGTCTTTCCCTTTTTCCCTTTTTGGTATAATATCAAGGATGTATGTAAATATTTTCCTGGGTTGGGGCCCCTATAAAACCCCTTTTTCTTTATTTTTCAAATGCAAAATATTTAAGATGTTACAATGAATTTCATGTTAATAATAGATATAGAATTCTATTAAAAAATGAAATCCTATTACATTGTTCCACATTACATACATAATTTAAATCCACAATTTAAAATAATATTCAACTGTCATGAATGAAAGTAACAACTAGAAAAGGAATTTTTTTAGAAAAGACAAGCCTAAGCTTGCTCACGGTTCAACATGATCATCATCTCCTTCTTCATTGTCTTCCTCCTTGTCAGTCATCATTTGTCCATGTAAGCATCAAATATTTGGAACAAATGCATCAACTCCTCTTCATCAGGTCATGTGTGATGTTTGAATATTAAGTTATGCCTATTTAGTACCTCAACACATTTGTCCATCCTGTGCTTATATCTCTTTCAATTTTTAGTCGATCTCAACAATTTTTTTTCCACATAGATAAGCCTCTTGATGACCTCATAGGAGCAATGTTCCTCTTTGATGTATTGATCAAAATATTGAATCAGGATATCAATCTCCAAGTCCCCATAAGTAGGTTTGTCTTTTTCAAATACCATCTCTTCTAACCTAGACATCTATAGTATCAATACCCTTTTATCCAATCCTTCTCCATTTCCACCTTTTCCTTGACCTGATTCACAACTTCTACCCTAATTTTGGTTAAATCTTCCAACGATGTATACTGAATCCCTTTTTCCTTAGGCAACACTATTCCTTCCTTTTCTACTAATTCCTCATCAAGTTGGTTTATAGTGTCAAGTTTGGGAAGGATCCCTTCCCAATGATACAATTCATTTTCACATTGATCATTTAATTCATTTATGTTATTGAGCATGTTGGTTAACTCTACATACCTTTTTATTGTTTTTTCAATGATTTTTCTGCCCTTTTGAGACAAATCCTCCACCCATTTATCTATTTCCTTGGCCTTCTCACTAGCTTTTTCTATTTTACCCAGGATTTCTGGAGTAATGGTAGTGGAAACTTCTTGGCTTTCTTCTCTTGCCCTACCAACTTTTGTAAGCATGAAGTCAATGTCTTTATTTTCTCCTTTAACTACCTTTTAGATACTTTGTCTTCATCAACCTTTTGTAACAATCCTTCAACTACCACTGTGACATCATGTTTTAGTGTTTCCTGGTAGGCTTCCCCAATTGGATGTGTTTGACATCATAATCACTTATTGTAATCTCATCCTTTGACTTACCTTGATGGGGAGTTGTAATCTCTAGGGTCCTTGAATCCATGCTAATCTACATGTGTTTTAGTGAGAATCCTTTCTTTCTTTGAAGACTTTTTGGGTTTTGGGAAGGCAATGCTTGTGATATCTAAAAACCTCTTTGAACAACTTCCTTTTCCTTCTCTTGAAGGAGTCCTCCCAACCAACCAGTCATAGGGGCATTACCCATCTTTACTCCTTTTGGTGTGAGGTGTGGAGTTTCAAAGTACAACACTAATTTTATTGATGTTCCTTGCATATCTTGAGGTACTGACATATCTTTGTGTGTTCCTTCCACTTTCACCACTTGTTTTTCACTTTCCAGTGTCACCATCTTTAGTTTCTCTTTATCTTGGTCTCAAATATGAGACTAGTTAATACCTTCTAACTCTTTTCTACCCATTTATTTCTCACCTTGACCCTTACCTCTATAGAAATTATAGGTACACTTGTTGTTTCCCTTGAACTTTCATCTAGGGTGGCCATTTCACTTGCATCTTCTTTTAATTTCTCTATTGAAGTGGCCACTACATTTGTAGATTCCTTTGGAATCTCCCTATCTAGACTTAGAACCTTAAATGGCTCCTTGTTCTTTGAAATATATTTATCCTCCATAAGTGGTTGTTTGGTAGACAAGTCTCCTTGGGATTTCTCCTTAACCACATTTTTCTTTGTTGGGTCCTCTTCTTGTTGCTTTGTTGGCTGAGATTCAAGGATTGATTCCTAATTTTTACCTTTATTTTCAATTTGTGTACTTTCCTCAGTATTGGTCTCAGTGGGTCTACTTATTTATTTTGTAGTCTCAGTTATAGTTTCCTTTGTGGTACTTGTACTTTGAGAAACTTCACTCTCCTTTATTATCTTTGAATCCTTGGGTGGATGATTTTTAGTATAGAAAACATCTGATACATGATGTTTCATCCATAATTGTTTGAGTCACCATTTCACTTTCCACAATAGGGGTTGTAATTTCAATTTGAATACCTTGGGGTTGATCCCCCAATTTGATATTTGATGATTGATCAAAATCTTTCATGTGTATTTCTTGTTGGGAAACACTTGCACCCTCATTGTATAAGTTTCAAATTTTATATCAACCATCTCAAGTCTAGGAATCTCTTTAAGTAACTCCAAATCAATTATTTCAATAGGCCCTTTTGACTATTCATGTGCTTGACTCATTTCAATTACCTTGTTACATTCTGCTCCTCAAGTTGTACAACAACTGGTTTATCTTGCACTTGTTCTATCATAACATCACTTGGCTGACTAGATATAAGGGCACCATAAAATATTCCTACAACAACTTCGTTGGAGAAAAGATGAAGTTACAACTGATGGTGGTATAATTGGAGTAGAATGAATACCTTCAGGAGTCTGTAATGGCATTTCTTGATGAGCCAATGAAGTAACAATTTTATTTTGAGTTTTAGTTAGGTAAGAGGATCAATTACTTCAGGCTCCTTTCTTTTGTGTTTCTTTGCACCATGACCACCTCCCTCTACTGACCACCAATATCCCTTCCAAAGGAAATATTAATTTATCCCTTTTTGTAGTTCTTTCAAAATACTTGAGTTCAGGGCCCTCCCTTCCTTTAGCACTTTTCACTATAAGTGTTGGATCAACATTTGACAGAGATCCCCTCATCTTCTTTAGTGCACTAGATGACCCTGGTAATACCACTGAGGGAGTTCTTGGTTTATTCAAACCTATCCCTTTGGATTGTATTGGCACTATTGAAGTAATGGGAGCATCTTGCATAGCCCTCAAGAGCATTCCCTCTACCTTTTGAGTCAAGGTAGTCTTTGAATTTCTAATCCTGCTTGTGGTTGTTGTCCATTCATTAATGGTCTCAATAGTTGGTTTTTTACTGGGTAATTTGGGAGCTTGTCCATTTAAGGGGTCCATTTTTTTGCTGCTCCCTCTTTTAGGGGAGGGAGATATTCCTTCAAAGTCTTCAATTCTCAGAACTCCCTTAACACTTTTATATTTTGTAAGGATAAATCCAGACCCTTCCCAATCAACCAAGTCAGTGTTCTCCTCATTACATTAGTAATTATTTCATGAGGATCATCTGATTCTTCCTCTTTCCAATCTATAGGATCTGATTGATTTTGACCCCATCTTTTGGTCAAGGTAATACTGACCCACCACATTTTTATCATCTTCTATTCCTTGAGGAATTATAGTAATTTTGAAGTCAATAACTTGTCTTAAAGTCATTCTAGAATAATCCCTCAGTCTAACTTATTCTTCATCCATGTAATTCATCTAGTAGTCTTCAAAATGGGGTTCATGTTCACCTGTATTGACAACCCACTGGATGTCATAATTAGGCCTTGGTGTAAATTTATCCATTTGAAACCTCTCCATCTCTTCATCCATTAATCTAGCTTTTGTTATTTTTTGGTAGGAATATCTCCCAATTTTGAGAGGGAATTTTATGTTTGTTTTATGTCTCCTTGCAATATTTTATGTACAAGGGTCAATTATCTTGAAAGTTCCATTAAGACCCACTTATCATTCACATATCTAGGCAACTTGTAGGGTTTTCCTTCAAATCCACTTACCCTAAAATATGTGAAAAATATGTACTATATGAAAATGCAACCATATTCCATAATTGCAGCCCTAACACCAACAGATAATTTGTATTGCTCCCATTCTAGTTTGAAAAGGAAAGTTATAGGGAAATGAAGGAATCATTTACCTGCCTAACATTTCCTCTCCACTTGTCCAATCTCAATTGTGAATATACATTGTACACCCTATGGTTTTCAAAACTTTCTGTGGTGGGAGACCTGGGAATGATTTGAAACATGCAATATTATAGATGAGGTAAGACATCATGTAGAATCTGATATCAACTAGATCACCTATCTTGATTTTTGTAGCTATTGTCATGAGTTGGGCATGAATAGATGTTGATATAAAGCTTTCCCAACATAAATTTCCTTGTTCTTCCAAGATAACCATTATGAAGGGGCACATCCACTCTTGAAAATTGTTAACCCCTTCTAACCCTACCATCCTACTTAGCATTACAATGAGGTCCTCAACCTCTTCAACAAACATGGCCTTAGTCAATTTCTTGGGGATTATTTTGACAGATGGCTTCCTTTCTTTCAACCATTGGGTATTTAACATTTTAGCATATTCATCATGTCTTGCATAGTAGTAAATTGTGGTGATTTAACGGTACAAATTACTAGTTGAGAAAACTTTGGTAACCCCAAGTATTTCCCTAAAATCTTATGGCGTCAAATTTATTACTCTTTCCCCACTTCCATCCAATACATCCTTCTTCTTTAGGTCATAGTTTTCATCACACAACCATACAAGATCGAGATTTTATGGATGGTGGAAATGCAAATACTAAGGAAATGTGGTTGACATCAATGAATGACATCCATTGGCTCTTATTCGGAGCACGAAGTCTTCTCATGAAGTCATCTAGATCATAATTCAATAAATTTATATCCATGAAATTGTCTAAATCACTAGAAATATTGGAAGTTACATGGAAACCTGATTCTAGAGACCTCATCTTGTGGTTTTTTATCTTTCCTCTTAATTCCTCTTAATCCCAATTTAAGTATCGAGAACACTAAGGTAAAGCAAGGACTTACCCATTTCTTTGTAAACTCTGTGAAATTTTCCCCTGCTTCCATAACTCTGAGTTCCTTGGCTCAATTTTACAACTTCATGGTTGATTCTTCTTTTATCTTTCATGAATTAACACTGCTAGGGCATCCAAATTTCTTGTGTGTAAGGTGAAAGCTAGAAATGATTGAAAAATCCTTTAAAATTCATACTTTGATCCGTGTGCATGCATTTATATCGTGCAACCATTAATTCTTTAAATCCTTACCTTTTAATTTATTTATCCTTTTGAATGTGAGTCATCCATGTAGCTTAATCCAATACATTGCGGGTTTTGGGAGTCAACTTTCATTTTTATATTTCTTGAATAAGTGTCAAACTACAATTTTGACTCCGAACATCTACTCTTTGAATTTTTTTGAGAAGTTGACATGTGTTCCCCATCACTTCAGGGATATATTTGCACTTTGCATTACATTGGGCCTTTGATGCAAAAGTGCACCAATAATTCGTTTCCCCACTCCAATCACATTTGAACATGTGTTCCTTTTGTTGAGTGGGGTAATATTCATACTTTTCATCGTATGAATCGAATATTCCTGAGAATATTCCATTGGGTTTCGAGTTTGGATTGCACTTTGTAACTATTATGTAAATTTTTAATTGTGCAAATAAAACCCAATATAGTGCAACCAATTAAATCATGCCACATACTTTTGGGCATCGGAGAACAAAGTGTAGTTTGCATTGAAAATCAAAGGAATGATACACAGGGAGAGTTTTACAAGGATTAACACGATCATCCAATAATTATTTCATGGAGATTTCTCTAAAATGACATGATTATGATGTATCTTCAACTGAAAAAGAGGATTCACATTGGATTTATGATCAAAAATGGGATTTTTTTTTGTTTAATATGGGTTTACCATCTCGAACACACGTACGTAAGAGTTCTAGGAAACAAACATGAAAATTTTACAAAGATTACTTAAGACAAAAGGGCAAGCTAAAATAGAGAAACAACATGAAGAAACCTCTTATTATTCTAGATGACTCCTAAACATGACACAATGGATCCGAGAATGAGTGGGAGTATGAGAAGAAGCTTCATAGGGTCAAATCACAAATTTAATGACCGCATGGAATAGTGAAGGCATAAAATTGTTAAATGATCATAACAACTTGTATTCATGGTTGATTAGGTGGTAGTAACTATTCAACCAAGAGGATGGTAGTTGTAAGAAATAAACAATAATAATAGGCACCTTGAATCATTCCAGAATAAACACAACACTCTCACACTTTGGCAATTGATAAATATTCAAAGAGGAAACATGTGATGATTTTTTGGGCGAAGGGAAGAATGTGTGTGTGTGTGTGTGTGTGTGTGTGTGTGTGTGTGTGTGTGTGTGTGTGTGTGTGTGTGTGTGTGTGTGTGTGTGTGTGTGTGTGTGTGTGTGTGTGTGTGTGTGTGTGTGTGTGTGTGTGTGTGTGTGTGTGTGTGTTCATAAAAATAGTCATATCTCCCTCATTTCTCAACAAATTTAAGACATTCAAAATTTTCTAAAAGATTATAATGTGAGGAAACAAACCCATAATCAATTTGAATATATTCTTAAAAATGAATGCACAATTATAGATAGAAAATAAGTGAGATGAATGTGGAAAGTTGGAAGGTGGTAGAGTCATAATAAGTTCATATAATGTAACATTATTTGATTGATTTGATGTAAACATGAACAATAAAAATAGGAATGTTGATTTAGCCTAAAAGGAAGAAGTTAAAAGCATTTATGGATTCTTTTAATGGGATGTCTTTCCATGCTTATTTCTTGACATACACGAGGTGTATTTGATTTTTATTTTGATTTTTAGTAAGAGAATAAATTTATTCCCAATAATAGCTCCACATTCCTCGTGGATTGAATTAGTAGAACAGGAGGAAATTTCTATTAATATTGTTGTAAACATTCATGTTTGGTAGGCTTGGAGAAAGAAGTTCCTTTGTCAATATTGAATAAAATACAACAATATATTTTTGAGTATATTGGAAACGCTTTGTAATTTTTTTCACCGTTTTCCATAAGGGGAGTAAGGGCCCGCTCACCAAGAGGAAGAAATTTTAGGTTTTGTATCTATTTTACTAAGTTTATTTCCAACATTTATCTATTTTCAGCTATTATTTTCATAATTATATTTTTGAGTTAGATTTGACTATAACAAAGTTAAGATATAGTTTTTATAATGTATTTATTTTCAATTCCTTTAGCAAATGGACTATCACATGAATTATTTCTCCTCCCTATTACATAGAATCATTAGACACCGCTCGGATTTGAAATTCATTAAGATTAAATTATGAGGACTACAACAAACCTCATCACATTGCACCTAGTGGCACAACATCGAGGGCTAAATCAAGGACATTACATGACCATGGTGTAGAGACTCGTCCTACAGGTTCTGGAAAATATGAATGAATTTTTTTAATTAATTTATTTATTTATTAATATTCCCTACTAGAAGATAAGCGCTACTTATCCTTTCATACTCGCAATTAATTCCACCTCACGACCTTATTATGGGTGTAGAGACCTAAAAATACATACCTATTCCTAATCATCCCTATCATTTGCACAATGTGCCAAATTAGTTCTAGAATACATCCTAGACCACTATACTCCCACATCCCATCAATATTCACCCACATCTCATTATAATTAATTTAATTAATTCTATCATGCATAAACCATACACTTACACTCCTTAGCTAATTTAATTAGATATTTAAATAAAATAAAAGCTAATTATCCACTCATCTCCACTTCACTATCCAACTCACTCAAGTTCTATAACCCTACAAAGGAGGAAGCTAAATTACACGTATAATTAAAGAATTCAAGAGCCAACTATTCAAATTTATCACCCCTTAAATTCTTATTTAAATCGATTAAGCTATAAAATCAAATCAACTTGCTAAATCAAGAAAATGCATTCATTAACATGTAACTTATTCAAAGATTGATCCACAATCCATGGCCTCTCCTTTAGCTATAAATAAGAGGCTAATTCCTTCACAAATCATCTCTTAGAATCGTAAGGCATTTGTAGCATGAATCTTTCAATTTTCCATTAGAATTTATACTCCGCTAGGCTTCCCATTTGATCGACAAATTCATTCATTGCTCGTAACACATATTTCTTCCATTTAGAATAATTTTGGAGTATCCACAAATAATTCATCAAAGGATATTCAACAAGTGTGTTGCTTCATTCCACACTTCATCCATCTCATCTAGAGGTTGCAAGGGAATGCAAAGGAAGATCAGGTTTGCATTGTTTTTTATTTCTTCCATTGTTTTGTTTTTCATTGTATATATTTAGGCATGCCCAAAGTGGGACACCCACAACTCTATTACTTGTTTTTTGTCATTTTAACTTTGTACTCATATTCTTTGAAGTTTTTGAAGTATACTAAAAAAATCATGTCAATTTGTGATCTCTCTTGTGAGTAGCTCTCGAAAAACTACTCATTTTTTACTAGATTTCACGTTTTTGTAGTTGCAGGTTCCATGTGTCTCTATGGATCTGGGTTCAATGTTTGTATCCTATAAAGTGTGATACTCTGTAGAGAAATGTGTGCCTCTATGTAAATCCATGTTTCTACATGAATCATTTACGCTACAAGATATCCAAACATGCATATGTATTAACACATTTGTATATCCATGTAAATTCATGCATATGTGTGAATATATTTGCACTATTGTTTCATTAGATGTGCTACCATCTCATTGGATGCACTATTTTTTCATTAAGTATGCTACCATGTTTTTACCTATGTTCACATGACCTACACCTACGTTTATATCATTGTGTTTTTGTTCTCTTGGTTGCACTAGCGTCACACCAAAAGTGTGTTTCCATCATTCTAAAGTGTTCTAGTGTTATAGTAGGTGCGCGCTAGCATTATGTGTAATTTTCACTTTATTTTCTCAATTTTTTAGACTCTTTATTTCCATTTTTTTGTAGTTTTATATGTATTTCTAACTCTAATTTCTAAGTTACAACAGTTCTAACATTTTAAATTTTCATTCATTTCATTTGATTATGTTTTAATAAAACACTATGTATGCTCTTCTCTCGTACTCTTAAGTGATCTTGAGAATCAGAAATGGCCATGATCATTTATTTTCTTCCAATATTATGATGTCAAGAAAATTACTAATCGATTATGTGCGAGGACTACATCGTTTGGGAATCTTACCAAAATCAGAAATAAACTACTAACACATTGCATGTAGGTTTCATTGGTCAAAGAAAATAAAACTTTCTAAAACAAAATAATACAAAAAAATCATTGTAGGTTTCGGATAAGGGTAAATACTCAATCGCTTAACTATGGGAATTACTTGGGTATAATCCTTAAAACTCATTTTAGGAGTACCATAGGAGCCCCAAAGTAGTTGGCACATTGAGAGGACCGGCCAATGAAATGGGTAGCACCCCATCCTATTTGGCTAGTATCACCCATGAGGAAAACCAGAAGTTGTCTATAGTAACATCCTTGTTCTTATTGATTATAGGGTTCATTATAAGACCCAACATCCAAAACATTATTATAGAATGGGTGAAAAATGTTATGAAAAAGGTATTCACATTTTTCATGAATCTAGGAAAGGAAGGTTTTGGGATGCTAGGTGAATGTATTTTTTCCAAGTTGTCAAATGTCTGCATATATGTGTTCCCTTTTAGTAATAAAAATATATTACCGTCTGTAACGACATGATTTTGGTCCTTGTGGTTACTCCATCATATTTTCGATTCCAATAAACATATAGCCTTGCCACCATTCATGTTCA